>VXAY01006844.1:832105-1006909 GCA_013399855.1 Oxyruncus cristatus | reverse complement strand
GGGGGGAGGAAAAGACAGGCCTGGCTTGTTCTGGGAGACGTCTGTATTTTGTACAGTGAAAGCTTTTCAGAGAAGACCTAGTGGTTAACAGCTGAAATGGAAAAGCAAGAATCGGGGTATTGAGAGAAACCAAGCACCGCATATGATAGCACTGGGGTAAGAGCTGGAGAATTTGAAAAATGTCTAGCTGAGAGCCAAAATGGTGATCAACAACCATAAAACATTAAAAAGCTGTTTGACTTGCTAAAGACCATTGCAGTGATAGATAACTAGACGTCCCCCATAAAGCCCAGTATCAAACACCAGGCACCACCTGTTACTCCTGAGAGCCCTGAGAAAAAGCAAAGATACAAAGAATTTTGGTAATGTAAAGGAGGAGAAAACCCTCCTTGAGGGTTGCTGTGCACTGGCTGGCACAACAAACAAAGTCTGGAGAGGATTTAACTAAATTTACAGACTGTGAGACCGTGTAAACCGTTTCCCACATTGGAAAACTTTAGCGTCTTAAGGGACTACAAGGCCACTATAATGTTTCATCTAGGATGAGACTTAACAGGTAGTGCTGGGATTGTTAAATGTTGCTTATTTCAAAAATGCTGTACTTCTAGAATCCAGCTGGTTTAGATGAAATTTTAACATAAAAAGATGTTTTCGTTACTTCACACATCATGTTCATCTCAGAACCATGATGCTTTGTAGCCGACAGGTCTGCAAAGTCCATAAAAAGCTGGACTGGTCCAGCTGGCTGAGTAGTGCGGTGCTGGCTGAGTAGTGCGGTGCTGACTACAGCTGAAAGGCTTTAGATAACTTGTAAATGAAATTTGAGTTTTGTCCTACCTTAAATGAAAAATATGAAGTTTTATAACGGGTTACTTTTGGTTTTGTGCAAGGTACAGGTTTTGGTTTTTGTTTTTTTTTCCTATATGGTTAAAGCAACCCTCAGCACTTGGCTGTTTGTCATCTTCTAAAGATCTATAAATTATCTTTACTAGTATACTAGGTTTCCACTACGTCATTCCCTCTTGGATTTGCACTTCTATCATTCCCAATTGCAGGCATTAAGAGTCCAGATGGGATTTGTTGAACCAATGTTGTTTTAAGTCTAGTGTTTTGGGTTTTTTTGAAAAGAAACTTAAATCAAAGAAAAATTCTTTCAGTTGCAGCCAAAGGAACAGGTGAACTTAATCCAACTCTAAAAAGAACGCGCTAGTTGGGCAGCACCAAATCCTACATAGTTTCAGTGTGGTACAGCATTACTTTATTTCCTCAAGGCAGATGTCTGCTGGGTAAGCTGCATTCATTGTTAGCTCCACAAATAATAGATGGATTACTCCATAAAACCGTCACGAAGTAATGTTGTCTTTGCAGACCATGGGACTTTCCAGATACAACACTCTTCCAAGCTGTTGTTTTGAACTGCGTGGCTGAAGTGCTTTCTGAGCACTTACTCTTATCAAGCACGCTGTAATTAAAGATGATTCTTGTTTTCTTCCCTTAGTGGTCCAGCTGGCATAATTTCTAAAGAGATGATTATGTTTAAAATACCTTGTGTCCATCTAGAGAGGTGGGTACCTAAGTGGGATGTATTAAACATGTAGGTTACCACCTTTTCTAATTGTATTTAGTCTTCTATTAAGTAGGGCCACCTGCATTAAAAACTGTGTTTTCTACAACCTCATTATTCAGAATACCTGTCCAACTGCTCCAGAGCTTTCAGATGTAAATTCTCCTAAGTGGAAACCCCACCTTATTGGAGAATACCAGATCGTAAAGCAGTCTGAGGAAGGCAGCAAAAATGAACTTCAACATTGGAAGAATACAGACTTCCCAAAGACGGCATTATCAAAGATTCTTATTTTTAGGTTTTTTTCACGGTGAACAGGTTCTTTGATTTCCCATGCCCACTTCTTATTAAAATCTGACTGTGCTTTTATTTGTGGCATTTTAACTGGCTTATTTGTTCATCCTCTAAAGGAAAGATTCTCAGTGAACTGTTTCCTTGGGCCGTTGTTACATCTCTCAGGAAGTTCCCTGTCACTGCAGTTGTGGCAGAGGAGACAAAATACAACAGAGAGATAAAAATGTAATTGAAGAATATATTTTAGTGTGACAGCTGCAGGTGAAGTTTTGCTGTCAGTGGATTTGCAGACACTTCTGTAGAGCGTGAAACAAATGAAGTACCACTGTACAGAATTTTTAATACACTTAAACATGAATGAAATCAAACTCAGATGATATTAGACTTGTCAAATTACATAACTGTCTTGCATTTCTTTAAAAAACGAAAAGCTACTGAACCAAATGAAAATGTACAGCCCAACTCACATTCTAGAGAATTGAGTCCCACTTCTTCGTAGCTATGACTCAATGACATATTTAATCAGATGGCTACCTTAGCATGCAAAGGAGTCTGTCTTATTAAAATATGGCATTGAAAGAACTTCAAGGCAAGCAGGTGCTTCCATTGCCTTGCTCAGAGACTCCATGGAAGTGGACAGAACTCAATAGTTTCTCAGGGATTAGGAATAAAGGAAGAATCAGTTAAAATTTTTATAGCTTGAAATGGTTCATGAATAGCTTGTTCAAAAGGAGAACAGAGGTAGAATTATATATGTTTTGGTACTGATGATGATCTTTTCTTTGAATTTACTAGTTCTAGAAAGTCTTCCTGAAGATAGTGTTTAAAACAAAAGGTATGTGGGTAGATATTACATCCATTGAAAATAAAGCATTTTATCTTTGATCCTATTAAATGGAAGCTGCTGGGCTGTTTGCAAGAAAAGTTATTATTTCCCATGTCAGTGTTCCCAAGGGGCACAGACACAGTGAAGAGCCCAAGCCTGTGTGTCTGTGCTGGGATTGCCCAGCTGCCCTGGGTACAAGTCATCTTCCATCTCTGTTGGGAACGTGTCTACCCTGTGCATAAATGTGTGGTTTTCTTCATAAAGTGATTTGAAACAACTACTAAAAATTATGTGTTGGTATCTTGATTGCTGCATGCTACAGGTGTTACAGGATTAAAGCCAAAGGATGGTGGGTCTGTCTTCTTGAAGGGCTAGATATTTGCAGTATCTTCATGCTTTATTTCCAGTTGTTCCAGCAGACAGTAACTTTGGTCAGTGTACAGCATTTCAAGTGATGATATGGACGTGTGAAACTAATTTAGAAACAGAAACATAACAGCATCACCGTGCAGCCTATCTCTTATGTGAGTGAATGTGAAAATAAGCAGCCAGAAATTCCTAAAATGCTGCCAGACACCTCAAGAGGAGCTTTCTCTGCCTTGATGTCCAGCTCTCTCTCTGTCCACTGAGGTTTGAAGTTGCCTCCAGCACAAGGAAAAAACAGACTGTTCAAACACAGCGGTATTTCACATAACTAACATGTTTCTTCAGACCAAAATGAAGTTCAGCCAGCCACTTGAATTTACTCTCTGTGCTCAGCAGAAAGTCCTCCATGGGCTTGACTTGCTTGGGCCAGGGGAGGGGGTACCCTTCAGGAATGCATGGAATTGGAGGATGGAAAAAATATGCTTGTCAAGCAGCATATTCTCCTGTTCTGAGCGGTTATCTAAATGAAAGTGATTTCCCAGGGCATCTGGCTCGGCACATGATCTAGAACAAATAGCAGAGGATTAATTTTCATCTCACAAGTGAAGGATTTAGCTCTGTTCAGGGGAGATGCTGTGCGGGGGGCTGCCAGGGTTAGCATTCCTGTCATCAAAGCACTTTCTGCTCAGAATTAGAATTCAGGCAATTAAATGGCTCAGCTGGCTGGGCAGGCTTAGAGCTCTTAAGCACTCAGCAAAGGTATCAGGGAAGAAAATGAGTTAGAAACTTCCTTGTTTATCTGCCTTAATCTGTATGTTGTGTCTTTCTGCAAAGTTCAGTGTCTGTAATGCAAACCTTGCAATTTGGACTTGGAATGTTGTTGATTAAATTTGGAATTAAAAAGGTAACATTAAGTTAGCCAAAGCAGTTGTAATCAACTGATTCTGGCTTTTAAGGAAGTGTTGATTTATTCTTCTAAGTAGTACATAATTAGTGTTCTTTCTTTGTCTTCCTCCTTCTCCTCCTCCCTCGCCCAGCCCATCTAACTTGGGTAGCAAACCCCTATCTGAGTGTGATGTTTGACCTTTCATGTTATTTAGCAAAATTATGATCTCCAACTTAGTTTAATACTTTACTAAAATAAGATTATAGTTAAAATGGGAGAAACTGGCTGATGTGAGGACCTCGCGCAAATTTTGATCTTGAGCCGTGGTCACTTTTCCAGTGTTAATAGTTCTCATTTATTTACATTTTGCTTGAAAAAGATGAAACTTTATAAGGAAATCTTCTAATTTCCTTTATTTACAGCACAGTACGTTTCTTTGCTGCCTTTAGAATATATGTCTCTTGGAAGCAAGAGCTTCTCCGTCAGCAGTAATTCAATCTTGGAATTATTTTTTTGTAAACTTGAGAAAAACATGTGGTTGTATTCTGTCTTTTTGGTATTCATAACGCTCCTGCTAAAGAGCTAGTCTACTATTCAGAAATTTTGGTGTGTCTGCTGAAGTGGCTTGATTTATTTAAATAAGGTATTTCAGAAGAATGTCTTTAAAAATGTGAATATCCCTCATTTTCAATAGAAATTGGAAATAGGAAAGAAGGTTATTGAAGCCAGCACATAAATTATTATTAAACAATCTCTGCTGTGTGGTCCTGTCTCCCGCAGGTTTTCAAAGCGTACAGGCAAATTGCAGCGCGAGGTGTGGATGGTTACACAGTTCATACCAAAATCTCTTTTTATAAATAGTGGCTATAACTTAGTCTTGTGCAAAATGATCTTGTTCCTGTGCACCTCAACCATTACTTGTTAGCTGTGACACAGCTGTGACACTGTCAAATTCGTGGTCTGTCTATTCATTTGACTTACAGTTTGGTTTAATCACTGAGAAATTTACATAACTTCACTCTTAACATGTTGTTGAGCAAATTTAAGTCCTTCAAAACATCTCTGGCAATGTGGGTGTGACTCCTTTCTATTTCCCTGTGTTGTGAAAGATGAAGATGAGAGCCGAGCTTGACTCACTTTATTCTGCAGTTATTTCTGAGCATCTGAAAACCCTGCAGCTCTGTAAACTTGGCTCTCTTTGTTTCATCAGGAACATCACAGATCCGTCGAGGACTCGGAGCATGGCCATGAGCAACGTCAGTGACTCTGTGGTTCTGAGCAATGGCAGCATCTTGTCAAATGCCACTGGCACAGGTATTGTTGCAGCTAATGACGGAGACGTCACGGTCCAACAGCTCCCATCCAAGGAAACACCAAGAACAAAACCGAGTCCAAATGGCTGCCTGCAGCTTAATGGTACAATCAAGCCGTCCTTTCTGCCTTTAGACAACCAAAGAACTCAGCAGATGTTGTCGCAGTGCTGCCACCCTTGCCCATACCATCATTCTCTAAGTAGCCATAATAGCAAGCAAGAATGTAATTCGGTGGTTGGCAGCTCAGCACCATCTCCCATGACTTCGTGCTGCATGCAGCCACACACTGAGTATTCAGCATCTCTTTGCCAAAAACACACCCCCGTGTATCAGCCTGCCTGTTGTCTTCAGCCCTCCCCATCCTTCTGCCTTCACCATCAGTGGCCTGACCATTTTCAGCATCACCCCGTGCAGCAGCACATAGCCAGGATAAGGTAAGCAGATTGCAGGATTGTTTCGTTCTCAGTATGGGTAACCTTGTCCATAATTGTTTAATTTTCTTACAAAAGACAAAGATCTAAAATTTTGGATGATGAACCAAATTTCTTCCCTGGAGGTTTTTCACAGGTTAGTCTTTGATGCATTACCAACTTATTTTCTTTTCCTGAAGAAACCAAGTCAGGAGACTAGTGTTGCAGTGCTACGTGAATATTCCTGAAGTGGATTAATTCTTTCTGGAGGGAAAAAAGGATGTTTTTTCTTTTTCTTGGGGGTTGTTTGGAAGCTCATTAGCTGTTTTACAGGACACACTGTACACCTATGTTGTGTGAAACAAACCAATACAGGAATAGCTAAGAATACACCAGAAGAACTGATATGTTTGCATAGTCTAATGAAAACACACATTTCCTTAAAAAGATGCATTTAAAAACACATTCAACAATTCTAATCATAAATGTACTGAGTGTTTTTTCTTTGTCAGGTCAGCTGGTTCAATGGGTTGCCCCCATGCCTTTTTAGTGCATGTACCTGCTAAACTTTGAAGTTGTGCTTGGATTTAGAAATTTTGGATTGTTCCAGGTTTTACTCCTTTCTATTCGCCACTTCATACAAACTTGCCTCTTTATACCTGATAGCTTTGGAGTTCCAGTGACAGTAGTCCCAGCTACAAGGAGCCGCAGACACAAGGAAAATCTTCTACAGCCTCCTGGTCCTGGGTAAAATCAGTCAATCCAAGGGGTAGTTTCTGAAAACCAAATTCCCTGTTGAAGAAAGACACTTTGAAGCTTTTAAGCAAGGTTATTTTTTTCTGACTTGCAACTGGGCCAAAATGGGTGAATTTTCATTGGAGTACTAAAAGCTTACCTTCTCCCTGTTCTCCAACATCTGCATCCCTGTTTGAAACTTTGAGCTACAAGTATTTCTCAGTCAGTTATAATGATTCTGTCTTGATGAAATATATGAACTAATTTTAAACTTCTGAAAATATCTGACTGGGAAAAGTATGTAATGTGGAAAAAGTCGAAGTGCATAAAGCTTTTTCTCATTAAGGTGAAAGCACGTGAAAATAAGGGTGATAATACAAAGTGCAAATCGGCTTTCTTCTGCCAGTTATTCCACTTACAAGTGGAAAAAATCTTAGTTGTCGGAACTGCTTACAGTCAAACATGTTTTTTCCACCCCATACTTGTTTAAATGTCAAGTAAAGATGAAAAGTCTCATATAATTTTGTATGCAAAGGTATGCAGAAGGTCGAGCCATTACAGAATCAGTCAGTCATGCTTTTCAAACTGTCAGAATGGATGCACTGATTTCACTGGTTTTCTCCCTGTGCAGCAGGACTGTTAAACTTCATCTGTATTCCATAGTCTTGAGGAAGGGGAAAAAATGCAATCCAGTGTGGTGGTTTGTTCTTAGCCTATGAATAAGAACAGTGCAAATTTCTTCTGGATATAGTAAAATGATGTTTCCTCCAACACTTCACAAATACAAAGATTACTTGAACGTCTCTGATTGGGCTCTTGAGCCAAGATGCTTTTTTTTTTTTCCTTGGACTTCCTTGCCATATTACACATTTCTACATGAATGTACATAAGTTATAAATGACGATTTATTGTAAATGGTTTGTCTTAGTGTTAGCAGTCAAAACAAGATGCTATCTGACCTTTAAGGCACCTATACTTATTTAACCAGCTGTATGTGTTAGCATACTCTGAATATCCCTATCAAACGATTGCTGTTTCATTTCTGGACTTGCTTCTAGCTAAGGCAATGGAGTGCTAAAATGTACTAAAAAGAATAGGTGATAAATGTGTATATTCGTTTTTTACGTGCTCAGGTAGCTTTCTGTACACAGAAGAGTAACACTTAGGCGTATGATATTTTTATCTTTGTTCCACACTCTAGTTTTATTACAGTTTGAGCTTACAATCTGCACAACAGCTTATTCTCGCCATATTTTTATTACAAGGCTCATTGGAAATCATCCAGCTTTGTAACATGTGTGTGTTTTAACAGGGTTGTTTAAAATACACGTTCTCATACAATACATTAATTAAATTCAGTGTACAGTCAAACTAGATTTAATTTTGGTTCTTGGTATTTTTAAAAAATGCATTCAAATATTGTTATAATTTTAAGAAGGGGGAGAAAGATGTGATTAGATAGAGGGGGATGAACACTCTTTGCAAACTGCATCTCTGATGCTTACAGTTCTGGGCAGGTAACCAATTGTTTCAGCACGACAGGTTTTGTCAGGTTTTGAAGCCCAAGGCTTAACATTTGTCAGTGACCTAATATTAAAGGAATGTGGCTCTTGTATATCATTGCAGATTGGAGTGTGTAAAGACAGATTGAAATAATGCCACACTTGTCCTATCCTCTTAAATCTGGTTGGATCTGGAATTTTGTAGTGGGTTCAGCTTTGAAGTTGAAACTAAATTATATGGAAACCTCATCTATACACCCTAACTTGAAAATTTGGGCAGCTGGTAATTTTTTTAGATTGATGAAAGTCTTGCAGCATAAAAGAAAATATTTTTATTGGTTTGCAACATGATTGTGGCAAAAAGTTAAAGTAAGTAAAATATGTCAACTGTTGGTTGTAATGATTCTGATTATTTTTATATATTTTTCTGAGGTTAGAAGATCTTGAGTGAAGTTTTTTATGTTATTTTGTAGTAGTTCATGTTCATACCTCTCTTTTTAGTAGGCGTATTATCTTGACCACAAAAACACTCTGTGGGAAGTTCTCGCCGTCTCTCCATATCAGAATGCAGTTGTCTGGGGATTTGGTTTGCTTTCTAACAAGCCATTTCTAAACTTACCAGTTTGGAGCGTTGTATGATTAGCACTTTTCAGTATTGTTGAAAGATTTTTTTTTTTCCTACCCTGCCCCTTTTGGGGGACTCCTGCTGAAGTGACCCTTTTTGCCAGAACGCATTTGTGTAGCTCAAGAAACCTGTGGAGCTTCGAGCCACTGGAAGGTGGGTAGTTACTGCCCCTCCTTTGCTGCCACCTGCTTCTGTAGTCATCAGCAACCTTCAAGGTGGAGCAGAAATGAGGAAAAACAACCAAGTAAGGATGTCAATCTGAAGGAGTAGTTAAAGCATGAAGACTGATTCAACTGGAAGGACCGAGTTAGGAGCCACTAGGGAAGTGTAAAACTATGCAGCCCAGCAGCATGTTTAGTGGGATGAAAGGAGGATAAAATAAATAATGAAGGGTTGCACAGTTTAGGAGAACTAAACACGACAATAAAAAAAATAAACCCGGAAAACTCTTACGACATTTCCCGGTATTTTTAGAAATCTATTCTTTGTATAGGAATGTATGCGTGTAGATAGGAGTGGAAGAGGAATAATGTGCAGAGATTATTCAGTAAGTCATCTCAGGACTGTGGAAGGCATGGGATAACAGTGGTGTTGTCTCTGGTACCCAAACTGGGTTGTTTCTCTCAGACTTGTATGGGAAGTTTTTAATAGGAAAATGACAGTTAAAAACTACCTGTATCCTTCCTAATCTTGATATTCTTTTGGAATCTCTCTTTGATGATAAAATTTAGGAAGCTTAGACCTGTGGACTCGGAGACAAAAGGTAGGGGAGAAGAGATTGGGGAGCTGTGAAAGAACTGCTGGTGCTGCTGATAAGGAAAATGCTCCAGACTGCCAGTGTGTGTGGTGCTTGCACTTCTGCAACATCAAACCAATAAATTCATACAAGTACTCTTTGCTCAGGGTAGATCTGCTTTGTATCACCTACTGTTATTTACATTTCAGGACTATACTGTTAATGCTTTTGACTAAAGCAGATAAGTAAAGAGAACTGTTCTGAAAAACATCTGAATTATCTGTGGTAAAAAAGGACATATGGGATGATCTCTCCACGATCATACAGTCATCTCTAGCTAGAACATGGAAAAAAAAAATCGGTTTAAAGCCTCACAGAGTCATTAGTTTGGCTAAAATTTAACACTTTGGGATATATGTAAATTGCTCCTCATCCCTTACCAGCCTAGTTTTGCAGTGTTTAGCTCCCAAAACTTAGTTAGTTTAAATTGCTGTTTAGTTTTTGCTTGCTAGACCAATTTATATTCTAAAGAAGGCAAAAACCAGCGTCAGGAAACCGGTAAAGCATTAATACCTCCAGACTTACAGTACAGCTTTCTTTCAGTTAGATTTAAACCTTCTTTTGAACTGTTTTGGCATTGCAGATTTATGTGGCGGTTCTGGGATTCTGGGTTCTGCTGCGTCTCAGAGTTCTGTGCCACACACTATTTAAACAGTGCTGCAGATATACTTGAATACTTGCACTTCATTTAGTACTTTAAAAAGAAGATCTATAAAAATGAAAAAGCTGTGAAGTGAGGGTAGAACACTACAACTCCCTCTTACCCATTTTATACTTTCCTTTTAGTTAGTTCACACAAAGATTAGAACCAGGAAAAAAAAAAAATCTCTTGTTTTTTCAGAAAGCAAGAAAATGTTTGCCAAATACCAGTCTTAATAACAAGACTTTGTTATGAAACAGTTCCCTGCTTGATTCCAGGAAAAGGGTAGTTTTTATCTAGTACATTCTGCATGGCTTGCAGAGCTGATTATATGTATACATGCGTATAAAATGTATTCAAATATTCCGATTTCAGCAACATTAACTGTCCACAACAACTCCTATATGGAGTTCTTTGACCAACCTATCCTATCTTAATATTTTCCATTTTGGAAGTTGTTAGCCTCTGCTTTATTTGATGCACTAAAAGATATTTTTGTTTTCACTTGCTATGTGAAATGTGTACTAGTGTCATTTGTACAAAATACATATGCATATACTGTGTTAAAATGTTAATAAAAGAGACTTTCTGCCTTCCTCTAGGAAGATTAAAGATAGGTATCTTTAAAAAAGCCCTTTAGGTCAGGTTTCTGAAGATCAGATTTCTGAAACGTTTTATCAAGCTTTAGCAAGTAAAAGGCACAAGCTGTTACTGTCATTTCAGTCAGTGTTCAGGATGTTGCAAATCTCTTGGTTCATGCTGTAGATCTGGAGTTCCTATGTATTGCTAATTTGTGTGGAAACAATACTAATTCTGCCTCTATTCTCATTTAAGCCGTTTGTTCTATGCCAAAATAGGAGTTCTTCCCATGATGAAGAGACTGGAGGCAAATGGGAACCACAAACTAGATGCTCCTCTTTGTGTCACAGCATTAACAGCCCGATGGGTTACTTGGGGATTTTGATGTAGCTGAGAAAAGGGAAAGGGAATGTGAAGACATCTCATGCATCTGTGTCCAAATGCGGGATTCTTTGTTGTGCACATGTGGAGAAAGAGCTCTCCCTGTGACCAAAGGAACTAGTTCTTTTTCTTTCTTGAAAATTATTTTTCATGTCAGTCCAATTTGAGCTGTTCTTTCTCATTTTCACACATTTTTATTGCATTATCCCTGAGTATGATACTTTAAGGGGTTTATTCTGTTTTTTATTAATTCATCTAATCTTCCCATGATAATTATTGTGCATTGTTGGCTGTGCAAACAACATGCTGCACTTGGTAGAGCTGAAAGCAAAGGGCTGACACACAAAGACCAGAATACAAATAAAAATGCCATTTGTCATTCAGTGGCTGAACAGAGTAAAAATAACATGCCTAGAAAAATAGTAAGTGCACTTAAAAAAACCAACCCTCATTTACTGGGCTGTCCAAGTGATTTTTGCAGGCTTTTAATTGTACTAATTAAGTGTTAGTATTTGTCTAGACTTCAGATTACTTTGAATCAAGCATTTTTGCCATAGGAAAAAGATACTTTTAAGGTTCCTGCTCTGATCTGAGTGCAGCTGAGTACCAGCCTGGCCACATTTTGCCCTGCAGGCTCTGCTACTTACAGGCTCCAGGTCCCATGTGTGCTTGAAGATGAATTTCCCGTGCCCTGTATCCCTCACCTTTCCATGAACAAAAGAAGACCTCGCACATAACCAGCAATCTGCTGGGCCTTTGAACTCGTCTGCAGAAGATGTAAAGCTGATAATGTGAGGGAAACCATAAAAAGCACGGGGCCTTTCTTTTGTACTAAATTGACTGGAAAACCAGCATCATCTGTGTTCACTCTTGAAAAGGACTAATAGGTGGGAGTTTTGAGATTACTTTTAAAACTGAGCATTTACATACATTTATTTAGAAAAAAAACCAACCATGGCAGAACAACCAAAATGATGGCAGTTTGTTGGTATGTTTTGACCATGTTTAGTTGTTCTCAAATACTTTTAATTCAGTTCGAGGTTGTGGTAAGGTTCAGATGTGAATAAAGACAACACTAGACAACAAAGAGCAAAAGTCGAAACTACCTGTGGCCAGTGACCTGATTTTCAGCACTCTTTAAAGAGATGGGTTTTGAAAGATTTGGGTATTTCTACTTGAAAGTTTTCGGTCTTCCTTATGATGGGGGAGAGGGCAGAATGAGAAGCGTTGACTTTGGAAAGCTCTTTATAAAAGTTGCCATAATTGTCTCTGTCTCAAACTCCTTTCAAAACCACTTGTCCTTCCTCTCTGATATGTCAGTGTTGTCTTCATCTCCTAGTAAATAATAATAATTGATGCAAATGCTTTTAATTAGTCAGTGGTGCTTGAACAGCAAAAACAAAAACAAAATAAAACCCCAAACACAATGCAAGAGGGAAATACAGAGGGTGCCTGAGCAATGTGGCATTAATTTTGCTACACTAAGATTGCTGTGAGGTTTCTGTGCAGGATATGTGCTGAATAAAGGAATCCTTAAAGCCTGGACTATCAATGCAAAATAGAAATGTGATGGTACCACTAACAGGTCAGTGCAGGTGAGGGAAGTTATAGGTAGAAATCCTGATGATATTTCAGGGACCCTGGCCCCTCTATTTGCAAATTAGGATGTGTTTTGGGGTTTTTTCCTAATAAAATCATAAATAGATGAATGTACTGGACTAGAAGAACTTACCTGCATCACGTCTCCCACTTCTCCCATATTTTCTGTCACGTTAATGGGAGACCTTTCCACAAAATTCGTGCTTTACACTTCCAGTTTGTAGGATGTTTAGTTTGTTCTGTCAAATGGATGAACTTTTGCTAACTTTTTGCTAAGCAGTTTTGGTTATATTAAATCTCTTCTATAGTCTGTTTAATCTTGTAGTGCTTTTTTGGGGTCTCAGCTGCAACACTGAAAATCTTAAATGTTCAGTGAATATTCCATTTTTTGCTTGCTTTTACTGACCATACAAAACCAATTTAATGTCAGGAGATGCAGCTGATAATGTCTCATTCTGTATGTACAGGTTTTCGTCAGCGCCAGTGTAAGCTGAAGAGCCTTGTCTGTAATTGCGTACTAAATCCTTTAAAATCTTTTAATTGAGTTGAATATACACTTGTTTTATGTCACTTAGAAGTTATGACATTCTAAGTGACTGAACTCACAGAAGTTGGAACAGCAGTTCAACACTGAAATATATGTTTGAGGTGAAATACTTTACTAAATTTAGAACAAAGTTGCTTGAGTAACAGTGTTTTCACTTGCTGCTAGAGATAATATATGCAGAAAGATAAAAACTATTGTTTGTCCCCATAGTAAGGTGAATAATTTGGAGAAATTTTACGTGCTTTTAGTCTATCTTCAGACATGCTCTCTGGTCAAAAGGAGATTTTCTGAGACCAAAAATGAACCCCGTGGTGACTTACATTCACAAATTCTTACATCTGCACAGGAAGGAAGACTGAAGCATGTACCAGTTGAGGCATGATTTATGATGGTCTGAAGTCTCCCTTCTCCAGAATCAAACTTATATATGCTTAATGTCAGTCATTGCTGCCTATAAGAACATTCATTTCAGCCTTTGTGGAGAAATACCGTGATAAAAATAGGCACTCTTGTACATCTCTTTCATTCTTCTTGGTATCATGGGATGGAATTTTTCTTTTGTGTATGTTGTGATTTCTTGGGTCACATTAATTTCCTGTCTGTCAGAGAAATACAAGATGGGACCATGACCTTGTGTTGCTCCATTCAACTGGGAAGTGTAATAAAAACAGCTTTGAAATAAAATATTTCGAAGGATGGAACTTTTTGCCAGTAAAAATGCTGAAAACTACTCTAGTCATCATTTAAATCCCAGAACGTATCTATTAATTTCACTGTAATTACCAAGAAAAGGAAAAAGACTAATGGTTTTAGAGTCGTGAAGGATCTTGAAATAATATTAGGCTGCTCCAAATTAGCTGTTGGCTTGATTTCAAATAATGATTCATGGTGGTATTTTACTAAGCTTTTTTTAATTGTCTTAAATAGTTCAGAACTCTTGTTTAACTTGCCAGGCAGTGCTATATGTGGTCCTGCCCTTAGCGTTTCAGAAGTTAAAGGAATATATATATAGCTTCAATTAAACCTTTTGAAGAAGTATATACTTTAAATTGTGTATGAACTATGCCATTTGAAGCTGGGATAATCCAGCTTAAGTGTGTTTGATGGCAGTTTTCTTATTGACAGTTTTGGAGAAGTGTTTAAAAGTGGCTACTTTAAAACTCGTTGGAGAAAAGTTTAGAGAAAGAGGAATACAAGAAAAGTGTTTATAGGATTTGTGTTACTTGGCTCCTCGATATGCTGTCAGATTTTCCTACAGAGAAGATGATTTAATTCCTTTTCAAGACAAGTGAATCAAGTAGATGCTATTAAGGAAAAGAGTCAGCTTTCCTAGTAATTGATAATATTTAGTCAGTTGTTGAAGATGAAAGAGGGAATATGTTAGGATATTTTTTTGCAAACATGAGTTTCTAAGGAATCTTAAACTGAAGACTTGGTAAGTAAATCCTGAGTTCCTGCATCAATACCTTCCATATGGAGCAGCAAAGAAAAGGAGAGGGGAAGAAAACCAGCAATCCCCCCAGCTTTGGAGATGATTATAGGAGCATTTCAATTTCAAGTCACCTGTATGGTATAAATCTATAGAAGTTTTAATTTTAGCATGTAGTAAATCATACAGGGCTGGAATAAAATAGCGTAGAATAGAATAGAATAGACTATTTCATTTGGAGGGGACCTACAATGACCATCTAACCCACCTGCCCAACCCATTCAGGGCTCACCAAGTTAAAGCATGTTATTAAGGCCATTGTGCAAATGCCTCTTGAGTGCTGACAGGTCTGGGACATCGACCACCTCTTCGGGAAGTCTGTTCCAGTGTTTGTCCACCTTCTCAGTAAAGAAATGTCCAGTCTAAACCTCCCCTGGCTCATCTTTGAAAGATTCCCACACATCCTGTCGCAGATCTCAGGGAGAAGAGATCCTCAAGAAGCTGTAGAGACCAATGAGGTCACTGCTCAGCCTCCTTTTCTCCAAACTAGACCAGCCCCAAATCCTCATCTGCTCTTCATAGAACATCACTCCCAGCCCTGCTGCTAAACTTCCAAGTGAAAATACACACGTATAGGATGTCTATATGATTGCATTGACCTTTTCCCATCTCTGATGACTTGGTGGAAACGTATTTTCCTGTTGTAATGTGGCATGAGCCAGAAGTTTGTGAATGGGAGATACCAAAACTACCTGTTACTTTTTCGGAGTGGGTTAATAAAGTTTAATATTGATTTCATAGCAGAAAGGAAATGAATGAAATGTTGGCTTAGTTAAGTACATAGGGCCTGCCCGACTCTAGGGTTTTACCCAGTGTGCATGCTGTAGGTCAGAAAGCATACACCTTTATGCTTAAATTTAAATAAGAAATAGAGCAAGAATCACTCAGACAATGATTTTGTTGTTTTTAACATCTTACAACTGCTTTCCTTGCAGAAAGGCAATGTTATTCGCTCATACTTGCTGTGAACATAGAGCAGATGCTCAGTTGGAACTGAAGAGGTAGGTAAGAACACAAGAAAAGGAGACAAGGACCTTTATAAAGCTCAATATCTCAACTATAAAAAATGTGAATTCACATCTGTAATACAGTTCCCAAATAGCATATTGATTTTTGGTCTGCATAGTTTCATTTTGCTTAATTTTATGCAAAAGAATAGTCCTGGCAGAAATAATTCATGTGTACAATGTTAAGCAAAGCTGCAACATTGACATTTCATGCATTTTAATGGGATGAAATAGCAGTTAGTTTCAGGTCATTTCAGCCTGATAATCTAGAGATTAAAAAAATAAAATACTTTTGGATTATTCCTTGATATTTTATGTGGAGAAAAAAACCCCTGAAAATTTGTTGCATTTCTCCTGCTTTCAATAAAACCTTAAAAAAGCAACTTTTCAGAAAACTAAGTTTTCTGTCATCTTTACAACATCCTTCTGCTATGGGTTGTCCTGTTCTTCCTTTAGAGATCCAAACAAGTAAAGCTAAGTGCAGGCAAATAAAATGAACACTGCATGTTTAAAAAACATCTAGATAAAGTTCATGATTAGAATCAAGGAAAACTACACATCATAGCAAAAAATTTAATTGGGAGTCTTTTTTGGCAACTTAATCCATTGGATTTGTTGTCTGAGTGACTGTAGTGATTGTTAAAATGATAAGGCACATAGGTGTTATATCTGATAGAGCAGGAAAAGCTGGCTTCATATTTAAGAGCAATTCAGATTGTGCTGATGGGTCAATGACAGTCGGAAAACATGTGGATTTTCTTCCTCTGCAGGGATTTAGTTTATATTGTGTGTTCTAATGGAGAATGTACAATCTGATGCATATCTCGTTCTATCCTGCAGGGATTTAGCTTATCCATGAGTGTAATAATGACAAAAACCTACCTTTTATCACTTCTGGTAACCAGATCTACCAACAAAGGGAATAGTTTCCCTCTGGCAAAGTGAAGCATTGAGGTTAAACTCCTCATAATCCTTGGACAGGAGTGTCTTTATATTTCTTTTTAGTTAGGTTTTGGTTTTTTTTTTTTTTTTCAGTAAATACAGCTATTTATTGCAACTTAGTATTTTTGAATGAAGTGAATCTTTAAATGAAAGGAAAGAGTGCAAAGTTAGTTTATCTAATATTGGCTTTTTAGAGGTTTTTTTTTTTTTTTTTGTACCAGTGTGTTTAGGCATCTGTGGTTTACAAGATGCTTCAGAAAGAAGATAGGTATAGTTTCTATCCTAAAGAGTAAACTATTTCACAAATATGCTATGTGTTTTTATGGGCATGATATTGTTTGTATCAAGAGAAATAATACATTCCTCTTAGAAATACCTACAGGAGGGAAAGTAGAATTAAGATTATGTGAGACTCTCAGTGTTTGTCTGAATTGCCAGAAACTGAAGGTGTTACACATTTACTGCAATGTCTACAATTTTCATCTACTCCAGATCCTGTTTTGCCAGAGCTTTTGTCACGACTGCTGCTGCTGCTGTTGTGTTGTCTGCAGTACTGTCAGTGATTGCTTTACATCCCTCTGACACCTTTATGATAAGTAGCTGTAATGTATACATTTATTTTCAAACTTTTGTGCAGCTCAGCGCCAAAATGAAGGACACCAGCCACCTGACCAGTTTTCTTTGAATGATTGGAAAATTGGGGTTTTCCTGATCTGTCAAGTTGCTGTCAGGGACCATTTCCGTACTACCCTTTTGCCTGGGTTTGAGCCTTGGAATTGTGGTTGGCTGTCACAACACTGAGTATGGATCTCAGCTGGATTTGCTAAGGGATGGCATTTATCAGCAGTCAGTACTTTCTCCATTTGAGACCAGTTCCTGCAATTAAATGGGAAAAGACTTTGTACCTTGCAAAGGTGCGTATCTTTTTGAGATGCTTCTAGTCCAGCCAGCTGGGGGTTCCTAATAAACTTCTTGATGGCAGGCAGTGCAATTAGTGCTGGTTCCAGCTGGGAGATGGCACCAGGGCTGGAAGCTGAGTCAGCTGCAGCAAAGCATCAGAATCAGTTGGATATTATATATATTATATATGGAGAGCAGCTTTCTGCTTCCCTTAGCTGCTTTCTCCCAGGAATGAAACAGAGGAGAAGCACCCATACTGAGTGTTTTAGATTTATCTGATGCTGTTAGTTGTTTCCTTACACCTTAAAATAGGGTACAACAGTCCCAGGCCATGCCTTTGTGCTGCCCCATGTCAGGGTGGTAACCCCACAGGCATTCATTTCAGCTTAAAGTCTAAGTGGTTTGTTGTTCCTCCAAGGAAAAATGAGGAAAAATTCTGTGAAAAATTCTGTATCCAAGTTCTAGTCTCTACGTCTACACACTGTGAAAGAAAAATTAGTCACATCTAAGTGACATGAAATAAATCAGAAATCAAATGTTTAGCCAGGGCAATATCCAGAATTGTAATAGGATTTTTAGGAAGGTATTGTTTGGATAGATATGATTTGGAATGTGTTAATGCTTTTTAACTGACTCTTTTAAAAAAAAAAAAAAAGGTACTATCAGTGTAAGCAGCAATATTCCTGTTCAAAATCATATCAATATCTCTTTCAACCTGTTAGGTTATTGATAGTTGCTAACACTTTTTAAAAATTATGGTTGCTCCACAACAGTTAGAAAACTCTCTTCAGAAGAAAGTATGCCTGTTTTCCTCATTTTCTGTTCATGGAAATTAATAGAAACCCTTTTGCAGGGTTTCTTGCACTCACTAAGGAAGGAGGAAGCATTGATTCCTTGTGCTGTGAGGCAAAGGGGTTACTTAAATTGATACCTGTTTCACAACTGAGGTTTGTGAAGAAAGTCTGCAAAAGAATATCGTGGAATGTCTAGATGCTTTTATTGTCCTCTTAGGTGTTCAGTCATGTATTTCCATGAAATGCATTAGATTAAGGAAGCACACTGCAAATGCAGTAAATCAGTCAAAATGTTAAATTCATTTGTAACGGTCCCGTGTTGAGGAACATGTTCATGAAACATTGCTCTGTGCCATGTAATGTCCAGGTGACGTGAAAGTTATAGAAGTAGGTTTAGTAATACATAGGATTTCCATGGTATTTTCCACAATTTTCCGTTGTGATTCTTGAAATTAGGACCAAACTGCCCTCTCTGATGTACTCTTACCAATCTGTTAATTTCCATGTGAAAACTCATTCGGTGCTGTAACCAAAAGGAGACATTGGCTTCATTGGGAACCTGAAATCGGGATAGGTATTGCCCTGTAGCACAGTGTGTTCTCCTCCAGGAAGCTGGAGCACTAGTCATCATCTTTCTCAGATTGAAAAATATGTAAAGTAATGGTATTTTTAATATGTGTGAACTGACCCTATCCAATTTGGTAAGTACACAAAGGTAGAAAAGTTTTCTATTACCTCACTGTTCAAAATATTGGTAGAAACACTAAGTGCTAATTTAGTCTGAAAAGGTGAAAATTAAAGCTGCAGTGGTCCAGTCTGAACCAGTGCCCAGATCCATCCTCCTGGTACTCTATGACTTCCTACACTAAACTTGCTGATATTACAGCAACCCTTTTGAAAGACAGCAGTGCTCCTTTTCACCGTGTTGCACAGAAGGATGCTGGTCAACCAAAATACATTTCATATTGAG
This sequence comes from Oxyruncus cristatus, assembly GCA_013399855.1. Lineage (NCBI taxonomy): Eukaryota > Metazoa > Chordata > Aves > Passeriformes > Cotingidae > Oxyruncus > Oxyruncus cristatus. The sequence continues at coordinate 987,744 of VXAY01006844.1, read as the reverse complement.
AAACATCTGGGGGGTTTAACCAATCTATTTATCTTTTCTTTATGTATTTCTTAATTGTATGACGCTCAGACAAAACTTGCTGTTAGGAAAGAACTGGATGAGGCAAAGCATCTGTTGGGCAGGGGCTGACAGTCACAGTAAGTGGTGGTAGAATAGAGCCTGTCCCTTTCTTCCCCTTTTCCTTTGCCCCCCTTGGTGCACAGTGTATTTTATTATATAGGTTTTAATCAGTGACTGCAATTTATGTCAATAACTTGGTTGTGCTGGTCTGGTCACGAACAACTGTGACTGTCACTTTCTGCTGTCAGGCTTGTGAGAACTAGGTTCAGAGGTAATTTAATACACAGATCAACTTGGCTTTTGTCCCAGCAAAATAATGGAATTCAACATTTCTTTCTCATGAAACCAATGAGGTTTGGGTTTTGTCTGCACTTTTTTTTGGAGGTTAGTGCTGTTATTTAAACTGGCTCAATGAAAGTATAATACTTCAGAAATTAGACACGGCAGCATTAATTAAGTGGGAAAGATCTGGTTTTGCCATGCATTTCTGTATTTTAGAGCATAACTAAAGAATTTTTGGGGCATAGTTTTCAGGGATAACTTTTCCTATCGACCAATATAATAGAGTCATCACAACAGCTGCAAGGGATTGGTTACACTGCTGGAATTCACCCGGGTGTGCACAGGTTTTTTCAATGCATGCTTTTCGAAACAAAACAGTTTGATAGCAGGTGTGACCTTTAACCCTGCCTAACTTTGAAGAACTTAATCATCATCATTTGTTCAGCACTGAATATATTTTGCAGGTGGAGGAAACAGAGGGAAATGTAGTTTGGTTTTGATGGGAAAGGGGGAGGATGAGGAGTGGTCGTGTTGGTATTTTTTACTCCTTTTGTGTAAACCAAATTAGGCAAAGTTCATTTTTGAAAATTCTATCTAAAATGAATTTTACATTCTGTTTAGAAAGTCTATTTTGCCAGATATCAGTTATGGAGATGTAATTGAAAGACAGAGTAAAGCTTGAAAAGAGAGATTTAAAACATGCCTGTCTACTCAGAATTTGCATGCAGAAAGGGCTGGGAGAGCAAATATAGAAGATGTATAGGGTAGAGTGAATGTACAAGAAGATAAATTGAGAAGGTGCCAGCATCATCCCTGAAGTGTTATCCGTTACATATTGGTCCTTTCCAATAACTTTGTCTTGCCAGCTTTGTGGGGACCTCAGATGAGGTTCTGTACCTCACTATCTGAGCAAAGCCTTGAGCTGGGGGTAATGCATAGTGATGTTGTCATGGCTCTCTGGATGAACCAGCTAACCCTTACAGAGCCATGGGGATCAGAGTGATGATCATACAGGGGTATGATGATATGGGCTGATAGGATATGCAGCCCTCGTGCAGAAGAAAACATTGCCTCTATGGGATTTAATTCTCGGCTAGAGCACCTGCTTGTTTGTTCAACCTTGTAAGATTAACTTCGTTTTAAAAGCGAGTACTAAAACTGACAAAGTCCAAGGATACAGAAGGCAATTTTATCTGCTAATATAAACTGGAATTGTCACAGAAACCTTTATACAAGTCAGGATAATTACAAAGCTTGTACTAGGTGTTGTCCTTGGGTGGCTGTTGCATGTGCCACATTATTTTCTGATGGTGTTGCTCATAGCAGGGCCCATTATGACACAGTTGAAAACAAGACTCACTGTCACAAGTGACTGAGAATTTATGAAAATTCAGATCTTTACAAATAAAAGCTAGAAATTCATGTTTGAATGGCAGTAAATATGTCTGTTCGTATTTCTCTCTTATCTGTAAACCCAAGAGTCTGTGCTGCAGTTAGAAAAATCTGTTTGTTATACCCAACTCTGTAGCTTTCCCTCTTTTCCATGGAGGTGTGGAGGCACACATTCAGTTTGTGCTCTGCAGTGGTGCTGAATTACTGCATGAAAGGGCTTGTCCGTTCAAGCTTTTCTCTTCTTACAGAGTCCTGTTACTGCTGACTTCAGATTCAAGTTTAGTGAGTTCTGACTTCAGTACCTAATTTCTTATGGTCCAGTCTAGCCTTAGTTGTGAAAAGTTGGTTTTGTGGTTGAGGCTGTAGAGCAGATGGCGAACCTTGAACCTGCTACAACTTTTTCTCAGGTTCAGGCAACTTAATGTTGCAAAGCTGTTTCAGAACTCTTGTTTGTTTGGGTTTCTGTACATTTCAGATGCTGCTGAGTCTGTTGTGCTTGTAGTGGTACCAGAAGTTTTTGGCATCAGGTGCCAAATTGGATATATTCAGTACCTCTGAAGGTCACATTTGTGCATCTTGGATTGGCAGTCTGACAGTTGGTGACACTTCATAAATTTAATCTTCACTTTTGTGGCTGGATTTAACAGAGGATCTTTGTCTATACCTTTCTTTAATCCTCGAGTTACTGCGACTGCAGATTGGTTATTCTGCTTTTCTCCTGCTTTTCTCCAGCTTCCACATGGCTGCAAGGAGCAACTCTGACTACCGTGTAGTACCTACAGAAACGTCCCAGCTAACAGCTGCATTGGGTTGGAGTGTTTCCAAACAACAGTGAATTACAGCTGATAGAAGTCTGCTTTTATAGAATTCTTAGTTTGTAAAGTAGTTGTCAATTACATTTTCATCACAGTTTTGCTGTCCTGTTATTTAGCAGTGCTTTGAATCTGTATCCGAAGTGGCCTGTTGCTGCATAAAGAGCTGGTTTGCACTGGATTGTACTTTTTGTTTGGGGTAGCAGCATTGTGTTTCGAATCTGTATCCGAAGTGGCCTGTTGCTGCATAAAGAGCTGGTTTGCACTGGATTGTACTTTTTGTTTGGGGTAGCAGCATTGTGTTTCGAATCTGTATCCGAAGTGGCCTGTTGCTGCATAAAGAGCTGGTTTGCACTGGATTGTACTTTTTGTTTGGTGTAGCAGCATTGTGTTTCATAGCTTCAGATTTCTGTGGGTTATTTCACCTTTACCTTATAGTTGCTCAGAGTTAGATACAGTCTGAGCAGTCCTCGCACCTGGTGTGGCCGTGGTTGCAGCTACCTTGAGATGATTATGCCAGAGTGTTTTGGTTCCCCTGGACGAACATTTCAACCCAACGTGCTGAATCTTGTGCTTTGAAGGACAGCAAGTTTCTTTCCTGTGTACTAAATTAAGCTTTTCTGAAAATCTCTGAGAAGCCTGAAGTTTGAACTGTTATTCTGGGGGTGTGAAAGCTTACAAATCTATACTTTTGCCAACCTCAGGGTAATATTACTGAGTGATCTGTTTTATGCAAGTAGCTGTTTCTTTCTTTATTCATTGCTTTCTGTACTTTTTTAAAGAAGTAATATTAAATATGTCTTTGGTGATGAGACAAGTCCATGACTTAACTGAAGGCACAGTATGGTTACATCTTTGGAGTGATCGTGTGGTTACATCTTTGGAGTGATCGTGTGGTGCAGTCATAGAGAGGAAGTTCTTGAAAGGACTTGCAAATTCTTCATGGAAGTCTTGTATTTTAAGTGAAATGTATGTGAAACTTACTGATCCAATAGCTAACAAAATGAAGTGCTCACTGAACTAATAGATAAGAGTAATTTTCCCTTGTTTGCTATTTCCTCGTCAAAAATAATACTAGATTTTTAAGAAATAAGAAAACTTGCATAAAAATCATTTTAGAGAGGTGCTCTTTGTCATTCTATTTCCTGTGTTATGGCAAAACAGAGTTTATGGGCAAAGTAAGTTTTCATAATGGAATTACAAAGGTCAGTTAAGAAAGTTTGTGGATTGTGAAGTCAGAGCGTAGCATTGTGGTTGTCTGTTTCCGTGATGTGCAAACTTTGTCCTGATTTTCAATTGTACTGAATTTTTACCATGTTACTTTATTTGGTCTGTTGTTGAAATCTGCAAAAGCCTCTGGAATAGAAGTCTCAAAAATCAGCTGCATAAAATTCCACTTTTGAAAACCCAGCTGTCTGTAGCAGTAATTATTCTCTGAATTACTTGTTTGCAAAGACTCAATTGAATATGATTGTGGGCCTCTCAAAATAATTCATATTCCAAAATATCTGATATTTAGCATTTATTTGCTTATCCATGTATGGGAAGAATTAAACAAATTGGTAGGTGCATGCATATTTCATACATTTTCAATTACTCTCTCTTTTCATCCTTCTAGGCCAGCCAGACCATTCAAGTTACCAAAAAGGTAAGGTCCAATGCTGTCACACATGAGTTTTGCAGAATGTTGTTCCCCATACAATGCGAGAATAAGGAATATTCAAAGAAAACAGTAAACAACCAAATTAAAACAGATTTTAAAAGGAAAAGGTACTTCTTTATGCAGTGGGTAATGAATTTCTGAAACTGCCACGGGAGATTGTGGGGGCAGATAGCATCAGCAAGGTCAAACAGTGTTTAGGAGAATTGATCTACAGTGGGTCCCTAAGTAAACACTGGAAGAAAGAGATAGGGACAAGTTTTTTAACTTCCCTAATTGTAACACAACTGTGAATTCTGGGGAAGAGAATGCAGAAGGTGGCCAAACTCAGGTGCTCGGTTTACAGAGAGACAAGCAGTCTCTTCATTAATACTAGGCCAGAATTGAAAAAACCTATGAAGATTTCAATGCTTCTTGTTTTCATCTATTTAATGGCATTTTTATTCCAGTATGTGCCATTCTCTTTGTGTGTATGTACACGAGCATGAAAACGCCATGCCTCAGTACTTTTTTGATTAAGGGCTACTCTGAGAAGTGGCTTGGCTGTATCATCAATAATGATAAATCAACCTGACACACAAGTTCAGAAAATTGCATCATAATAGTTCTTTCTTCTTCTAAAACCAGAAGCCCCCTGTGATCAAGAGCACGAGGTTTGGACTGTAAGAGAGCATGGCAGGGTCATAGAAAATAACAGAGCAACGTATCTAAAGCTGTCAGGGCAACAGTAATAGAAGCAAGAAACCATCTCAAGTGAAAATATATCCAAAACATAATCCATCTTCAAGATTTGCCTTCAGTAAAGAACAGGGCTGTTTGTTAAGTACCTGTTTTGAGTTACATAAATCTGTGTGTTGCTATGAATTCAGTCACACAAATACCCATTGCTCATAGCGACCAATTTACAATACAGACCCTATATATGGTACATTTCTGTCTCTATATGAGGGTGGGTCGTGGTTTGAGTTGAGTACATCTGCATACAGGTGCTGATTTGAAAAGTTTAACATTAGCCACACATTATGCTGCAGCTTAAAATGGGAAGGAAAACTAAACAATGTCTTTTGTGCCTTCTCCTTCTCAAGAAACCATCTGAGGTCTTGGATCACCCTGGGGCAAATTGCTTGAAACCAGCAGTGCTTTTAAATAGCTGAGAAAAATACAGATTGAATTACTGTATCTCTTAAGCACTTTGAGTTATTTAAAACATGAAGAAAAAACCAAAACCAAACCAAACCTTTTTTAAGTGTGTGAAAAACATCAGGAGAAAATAAATTAATGAAAGCTATATGCATTTTAATGGTACATAGCTAGCTAATGATACTAAGTAGTAGTATCATTCTAACAACTAGACTGAAAGCAGGGGCAAAATGGCATAAAGAATGATCTTTCAGTCAGTGTCAAACTTAAGAGAATTCATCTGTCAGTGCTTGAATAGTTTGGAGGGGGAAAAAAAAAAGAGGGTAAGGTGTCAGTGTGGCTACATGTCCAGGTCATTGCACAACCAAGAAATAGTTTTAATTAGGCATCAAAAAGCGGGATGTGTTATCTTGATTTAGAAAAGTACTAAAGGATGTGCTTAGCACTAAGGATATCCTTTCTGAATGTGATTCCTCGACTGAGGAATCAATGTAAGCATTTTCCGTTTGGACTTGGGCGTTTTCAGGCGAGTGCTCATTTACGCAGAATCAGGGCAGTGGCTTACTTTTCATGGAGGAAAAAAAAAAGTAATTAAGCTCATTTATGGCTTTTTATTGGGTGAAAAATAACTGCCATCTGTTCAGCCACTTAACGGTGGGTTGGGGTTGAGGCTGGTTATAGGCAACTTGGTTGGAACCAGAGCCCTCAGCAGCACCACATAATGCTCAGACAGGTAAAATTTAGTGTGGCTAATCCTTTCTGTCAGCTCAGGTCAGCTTTGCTTACCTGAATTTCGGTATGTGATACAAGAAATAGGACAAATTTGCAAGTGTAAAGCACTTACTGTTTCCAGTATGTGGCTTATTATCACGTTAAACGCTTTACCTGGGACACAGATTCTTTTACAGCTAGTGACTGAAGGAATTTAACCAAATTAAGAGCTGCTCAGCTGAGAATGGAAGTGTAGAGACAACATGTCAAAGTGGTACATCTGGCACTAGTGATGAATAGGAAAATAAATCTTTTGGGTATAACTTTTATGACTTCAGAGCAAATGTCTGTAATAGCTAGTCAGTCTAGCTTGGTGTTTATGAAAACATTGAGTCCTATGAATAGGAAAACTCTATTAGATCATTTACTTCTGCTTTGTACAATTGCTCATTTGGCAAGCTGCCCCTTTGTGATTCACTTTAATAAAAGCTTAAACTTCAGATTGCTTTTCAAGCCTTTACTAATTAACCTCTCATGTGAGAATGTAAGAATTATTTCATGTTTACCTAATAGGAAATTGAGATACACCCAGTGCTTTGGACTTCCTTTCTCCTTAAAGCTGCACTTGGACCCCTGTATGTGCCTATTCCCACATGCTATGGAAAGTCAACCATAAACTTCCTCACTGCTGTTGATTTTACAGTTAGAATGCTGGGAAACCATTGCTGGAGTGAAGAGATGGCCATTCCCTCCCTTCTTAGCAGCAGGACAGAAAAATTCTGTAGATCTGGTAATTGTACTGTGATTAGCTGATAAGTTGCTCTTAAAACTGAAAAAAAGCCATGATTTTAAAACAGTAGCAATAACTAAAGGATAAGTAAAGCTATAAACTTTCATGTTACACTGCTTGTAAGTTGAGGAGGAAATAAGAGTGTAGATCTTCTTGATCAATATTTAGTGTGTACAGAGACCATCCGTATAGAATGATTCATAGCCTATAACTATTTTTCTAGTGTCTTTTAAACTTTATGGGACTTCCTGTACTCTCTTTAGACAATGTTGCTTTTGAAACATAAACTCTATGAATTCAAGTCTTTACTGTAAGAAAAGTGATTTACAATATGAGGTTTCTGGGTTTCACTCTGTTTCTGATACTCTTCTGTCAATTTAACAAAAATAAAAATATTTTACAAAATTAATGAAAGTTAGGTTTGCATATAAAAATTCTTGCACTCTCAAAATTTAGAATGAACTAGGTGTTAAAATGCAAGGATGTATCTTATGCTAGAAGACTAGATAGTTAATGCTGATGAGTTTATGTATTGTGTTGCCACCCCCTCGCATCTTTGAATTTACAACAGATTTCGTGGGTCATTAGTATGTAGGGGTTTTAGTATTTTTTTAATGACTTGTAAAAATAGGGGAAATTTAGGTTCTACTTTAAAAGTGATTTTTTTTTTTCTCTTTGAATTTTTTTCTTTAAAATGCTTAAGTTTTCAAAAAAGAAATAGTGATATCTTTCTATCATTAAATTTTTAACGAAGTGTCTAGTTTTAGTGGTCCCCAGTCATGGATAATATCCATGCCAAACATTAAGTATAAAGTTAAGGAAGAAGTATTTATATTAAAAAATTGGTATTTAATCTTAAGCAATAGTTTTCAATTCACATATTCTTTTTCTTGCATTTTTTTATGTAAAAGTATTTTATGTGAATTATTGCTATGATGGTTTTAAATGCTGAATAAGCAACAGAAATATCTATTTCAGTCCATAGTTAATCATCTTTGTAGCAGCACAAAGAAGATCTAAGATAAAGCCTGCATTTTTGTCAGAATCCTGAGGGGAAAAAACAGTAGTCTGATATGAAAAGCTTTCTATATAAGAATAGAAAGTTTTAAGGAAATTTGATAGAAAGTTGGAGGGGGGTTCTTACCTTAGAAAAAGGGAAAAACCCCCAACAAATGTGTGGGGAAAAAAATGTACCCAAGTGGCTTCTGTCCATTTGTGATAGCCAGTTTAATTTCCTGTAAGAGTAATGAAGAATACGGGTCAGTGTTTCAGCACAGCTCTTTGGAGAAGTGTGGATTAATTTTTGTGTGTAACTTTCATTTCTGTGACATCTCTCTCTGCCCCTCTCCCGTAGCTATGCCGCGCTAATCGCCGACTGGCCTGTGGTGGTCCTGGGCATGTGCACTGTGTTAATTGTGGTGTGTGCCCTGGTTGGAATACTAGTTCCAGATCTTCCAGATTTCTCTGATCCACTGCTCGTAAGTAAATATTAATCCGTAAGTATTTTCTGTTTGCCGTTTTTTCAGTGACGCCAGGAAACAGCAAATGCAAGTACAGCAATTGGTAGATTCCTCGTGAACTGAGATCTGCCCCGAGAGAAAAACTGAGTCTTAGTATGCCTGAAAAGGTTCCCTGTATTGTGAATCTGTTTGGGAAACAATGTCCAGAGAGAGACTCAATTGGTACCAGTAAGCTTGCAGAAGCAATTTCTGTCCAAGGAATCCACGAAAAAAATAAGTTGTTAAACACCGTTGCAATTCCCCTAATTAAAAAAGAAAAAAGCATGAAATCTTGCCATTGGGGCAGCAAACGGTGATACAAAGCAGCAGTGGCCATTGGAGAATGTTATCCACTGGTTTAAATACTCTCTGCACTTTGGTATTGAAAAATCATATGTCCTTTAGCAGAACTGCGGTAGATTGATAATGTAAATTCATCCCAGTTTTAGGTGTACGGCACAGTACAACACAGACCATACGTTCTAAATCAGGTTTCAAAGAATGAGGACCAGTATTAAAGGGAAGGGCCAATCCAAGGGGTGAAATGATATCCGTAATGGAAAACTGAAGTAGTTTTTATCGGATTCTATTAAATGCTGCGTTCATTTCTTACTTTTCTTGGACTGTCTTACCCAGGAGTAACTTTCAGGACTTTTTATTGAAAATACTGCATTTAATTACTATCCTCAAATAAAAATATACTGTTTCTGTAAGTTAGTGTTGTTTCTAATATAGAATCTATATCTGTACATACCCATATGTAATAGATATTTCTTGAAAACAGTCAAGTTGTTAAAATTATTTCAATGTCACTTTCAAAATTATGTAAAGATTTGACTTACTCTTGGAGGAATAGAGTAGATATACTTCAGAGTTTTTTAATCATATTTAATCAATAAAGAGTGATAAATGAGATAATGAAGAGGACTTCGTAGAATGCCCTTCCTCTGAAAACTAGGTGTTGAACATTTGGTAGACTAAATCATCTCTTCTCGGGGAGAAAAGTAGTACGTGCAAGAATTCTTAATCCCTCGTCACTCTATACAGTCGGTCATTATTTTGTCTGACCTGTCATAAAGCATTTTACCTTTAGAAGTAGATGCCTGGAGTAATTATGCTTCATAATGAAAACTATCCATCACTTTGATCGTGTTTCCGCTTTCCCGTTTGAGCTAAAGAATGAAAACTATTAATGGAATTTTGTGATTTTTCTCCTTTTAGGGTTTTGAACCAAGAGGGACAGCCATAGGACAGAGGCTGGTCACGTGGAACAATATGGTGAAAAACACAGGGTACAAAGCAACACTTGCAAACTATCCTTTCAAATATGCAGATGAGCAAGCTAAAAGGTAGGAATTTGTATTTTAAATGTATTTTATTTTACTGGTGTTTTTTATATATATGTAGTGCTTGCACCGGTACCCTCTGAAGTTAATATATGTACTTCCACTGATTTTTAGTAAATATTGAATCTGATCATCTGCAACTCTCAAGGCCTTTCACATCAGTCTAGATACTTCCCGTCTCAAACTCTTAAAAGGTGTTTAATTTTAGTTTTCTCTTAGAGTTATGGATATTTTCAGAACTAGACTCGATGTCATTTCCTTCGAAGCCTCTTAATTTAAAGAAAAAATTAATGTTTCAGTTTTTGTATACCAAAGGCACATTGGTAAAAATATGTTTTATCATATATAAGAGCTGTTAAGGTGTGTGATGTGTTAGGATGCTCCTTTTAACAATTTCTTTGCTAAGTTAAGGTAAAACTATTTATTCTGGTTTAGTCATCAAGATGACAGATGGTCAGATGATCACTATGAAAGAGAGAAGAGGCAAGCAGACTGGAACTTCCACAAGGATACCTTTTTCTGTGATATTCCAAGTAAGTGAAGAAAGGATGTAAGGAAGGCTAAAACTTCTGTCAGTTGAATGTTTTCTGAACTCTTCTGTACATTGGGTGCCATATAGGAAAATATTTTTTTGCTTAGCATATATGCACAATAAGCACCTTCTTTCTGTGTGCAGAAGTCTTGAGAAAATTGGGCTGAAATGTTGTGTTCTATTGGTTCTTCCTCGGAAGCAACTGCATTTACTTTAAGTGCTTCCTTTAAGTGTTTCCGTTTCCTGTAAGGAATTTTATTAGTTCTTGGAGATGCTGATCATTGTAAAAGCAGTGCTTTGTGTGTGACTATAGAGGTAGAGCTTAATTCACTCTAGGGAAGAAGTTGTGTTCTATCTCTGCCATAAGCTTAATTCTAAAAAGCCTAAATCAAAATACTTTTCCTCTCTATGTCTGAAAAGACATCCACTGGTCATCTAGTACAGAATTTAGGGGTTTGTTTAAGGAAAAAAAAAAAGCACACCAAAAAAAACCCTAAAAGAAACAAAAATAAAAAATCCCCACCTTAAAACACTGGGGGCTTATGAAGCTGACCAGGTCAAACTGGAGGACAAAAAAAAAGACCAGTAAGTCTATTGACCTTTTACAGGGCATACTGCAGAACTTTGATAAGTCCTGTTGTGGCAGAGAGCATGCATTAGCAGATGTAGGTCTTGCCTTTATTCGTATAACGACTTGAGCTCTTTTGCAGCAACTTCCGTATGTGAGGACTGATAACAGAGCACAAAAACGTAATTGTGAAATTATTTGTTTATGTTACTTGATCTAAGAGAGGGATGACCAGTGAAAACTGGGGTGAAGAACAGATTTGATTTTTTTTTTTTCCAGTTACAGTCTTACATCTAAGGGAGAGGATGTGAGCAAGGTCATCATTTCTGCTCATGTGAGCAGAACCGAACTAGACTGAGCATATCATGAGTAAGGAAGAGGAAGTGTACTCGAAACTCTGCAGAGCATTAACTGCAACTTGAAGGAGAATTAACTCCTCTTATCCTGCCTTCTGTTTCTGCACAGTCTCACTCTCATTCTTTCCACTACTGTTTCTGTGTAGTCTCAGTTGTGGCAGTCATCAAGGAATCGCACTCCTATGGGAAAACTTGCCAGTCCATTATGTAAAGAAAACAGTTGATTTCCTCTTGACCCGTTTTTATCATTCCTGGTATCTTTCTTTGTCTGCTCCAGGAACTGCAGATTCCAGTTTCCCTTGATCATAAAGCATGGTCTGACATCATAGAGCACTACCCCTGACTCTTTTCATTACAGTCTTGTGGAAAGCAAAAATTCTGCAGATTCACAGCAGTGGGAAAAAATCAGGCTTTTGGGGTTTTTTAATATTTTAATTAATGTGATACTGTTTCTTAACCCAAAGTACCATATTGTGTTATGCATTACCATATATTTCTGTTTGTATCTGTTTCCCTTGTGAGCTATGCATTCAGATCTCACTGCCACTAAGTAATTATTTCCTTTCCTAAAAGCTGTCTTCTGATAAATGAGATTTAATTTGTAATTTAAGCTCTGTGCGTCTAAGCTGTGGAATTCTTAAAAATGGCCTCAAGGATATCACGACAATTTCCACTCCAGTCATTTGCTTCTAAAGCAAAAACATTCTTGTAGAAACAGCTTTATAATTATTATTTATATTCCCAAATGACTTACTAAATCAGCCTTTGATTACTATTATCAGCGTACTGCCATTATGCTGTGCCAAGAATTTCGTAGTTTGCTGATTACATCTTTTGATTTTTATTTGTTTGTCATTTTTCAGAAGATAGTTTGCTTGAATAGAAGTCTGTAGAGCTTCTAAGTGCTATATAGTATTGGAGATGCCATATTTACTATAAGCACTTTAAGGAAATGGAAACTTTCATGTGGAGCAAGTCTTACAGATAAATAGCTCATCTTGAAAAGGAGGTGAATTCCCATGACCTGACAAAGATTTCATCTGTGTCATTTGAATAGTGGGGTTTTGCCTCAGCCTTTGATACCAGGCACACCCAAATAATCAATACCCCCCCCCTTTGTAATTTCAGGTGATCGCTATTCACGAGTGGTGTTTACATCAACAGAAGGAGAGAATTTATGGAATTTGAATGCAATTAAGTCAATGTGCAATGTAGATAACTTGAGGGTAAGTAAATATGGCATTTAATTTGTTTAACTTGCAGATATGGAGCATGTATTTGAAATTTTGGTTTGCTGCCCATTGCCATGCAGTAGCATATGAGAGGACTTCACATTGTTCCCATCCTGTCAAACGGTCAGTCAGCATGCAGGCAAAGTGAAAAAACAATTTTCAGTTTGTAAATCAGATTATATAGAGGGATTTCTTTGGTTTTGCTACTGATAACATCTGGAATGGGGTGGAGGAGGGTTGCTTCAGGAGTTTTTTTTTGCAGAAAAGACTGTCTTAACATTCGCTGTGTGTTTCCTCATAGAATATAATTCCATGGAGTTTTGTTCTTGTTTCCCAGCAAAGAATTAATTTTCCTTGCTTTTTCACCTTGAGGTGAACTAGCTGCATCCTCACAGCATATGCAGTTTTCTCTGACACCCAGTGGGGTCACTCAGGGTTTTTTTTCTGTTAGTTTAGAATGGACATCAACAGAATATAGATACCGTAGCTAGAAATATAGCCCACTTAATTAGATGTGGATAATGGTGCATACAGAGTAATATTAGTTTTCTCTTTAGAACTGAGGAAATGAAAGACGACGTTTTGTCATTGTCTGTCTGGCCCCGTGTATTTTTACTTGACTTTCCTCATACTCAGTACCCTGCATAGTCCAAATAACCTTTGGAATAGCCAGGTTCAGAGGCTATTGTACAGCCAGCTTCTTTTACGTGGGTTACAAGGTAATTCAGCACTCTGACTGAAATCAATGTCCGGTTTTGACTGAAGGAAGTTAACTGACAAAGGCTAAAATAAAATAAGCATCCAGATAGTACATTTATAAAATACAAGCTTGTGACTTGCTGGAGTGAACTCCTTTGAACCTCTGAGTAGCCATGAACTTTTGCATCAGTGAATTTGCATGGAAATAAAGCAATATGGTTTTCTTCTGTTAATATTGATCCATTTATTTCCATTTTTTCCTCCTTCAGAACAAAACAAATCACAAACAAATTCATATTATACCACATTTATTTAATGAGGATATTTGTCATTATTAGATTTGTTTATCGTTGCCTTTTAGACAACTCTGTTAATTTAGCAAATTTCCAAATGTTTTCCCTAGGACAGCTATCGTTTGCTTTGTTAAAATGTTGAGCTGTAGCGAAACACTGTGTAAATGAATCTCCCTTGCACTCTGCTGACAGGCATTTTGTCCTGGTTGGCCTCCTTTGGTGGCAGTCGTTTTTGTCCTCATGTGCTCATGATCCTTATTTCCCCATCAAAGGTTATTGCGCTGACAGGATGGCTCATGTGGTTGTCCTTTATCTCTTTTGTACAGAATGAGCCAGGTGAGACCAAAGTACGGTATTTAGACTACCCAGCTCAGTTTTGCATGAGCTGAGCCAGGGAGTAATCATCCTGCCAGTTCAATCAGGAGATTCAGTGGAGTAATTTACAGGGGTAAAAACTGAGAGTTAAGGGGGAAATACTAATCTGTGTGTTTAACTGCTGGAGTTTAGTAACACAGGCAGCTGATGCAGGTAAATGCCAGGTAGTATAGGTCATTGCAAAGCAATGCAGTCTGAATTAAAAAAACCGTAATAATTCTATTTAACAGAAGATGGTTAATTACATCTGAAGAATAATCTCTGTAATGATTGCGTTACTTTTGAGGAATTTTTCTTTTGTTCCTCCCTATAGGCACACTTTGATAATAATGTATTATTTCAAACACTGCTTTGCTTTCTGGGGGAAGGATGAAACTACTTCAAAAAGAAAGCACCACACATCTTTTGTCCATAAAACCAGCTCTTCCTTTGAAATAAGAACACTTCAGAAAATGAAATATTGGCTATTTCAGCTACACCCATGGTTGTGTAGATATTTATAGAGGAGATGGTTGCAAATAATGTTTCTGTGGATCTTTATTTGTAATTTACTTGTAATTTACTTCAGAATATAGTAATTGAATACAGCAGCTGACCAGAATAACAGTGCATCATGATAGCAGCATTGATTTTTAGCTAGTCAGTATACAAAACAGATTGATATGGTTAGGTTTTGTGATTATTGTTGTCTGCGTATGTAAATTTATAAAAAAAATTAGATATTCAGGGCTCAGAAAGGGCTGAGGCTTTTTTCATAATTTATTTTTTAAATGCTTTTTACTTACAAATAACATTTTTAAATTATTTTAACACTTACTAACGGTTTTCAAGGACTTTTAACACTTCTTAGAACTCAAAAAGTGCTGTGCTATGCCCCACTTGTGAATGCTGAGTTCTGGTAGCAGCCAGTCCCTAGGGAGGATGCTGACTTGCACTGCAGTGATCGGAAGAAATCTATGACTCCGGTGACCTTCTGGATGTAGTTATTTTTGCTGTTGAATTCAAGCCTGTTTAGAGCCACAGTTCTGTTGAAATAAGTGGCAAAGCTTTCTGTACCCAAAGACGGGAAAATCAGACACTATTTTCTGCAAATCCAAACCTTAGAATTGGTATATTTTTCTGATGATAAGCAGGATTTCAGCACCAAGTATTTGCTTTAGTATGGAACTAACAGTATATCCTCATGTGTTAATTGTATTCCCATCTGCTTGTAACTATTTCGACTATATGTTTTACTGACACTGAGGGGCTCCATCCTGCAGCTGCTCGGCATATGGTAGTCCTGTAATCTTCATGAAAAACCTACGTACAAAATAGTTACAGGAGGTGCTCTAACTTTTTACTAGCTGGATAAGAAGAGCCTTCTTTTTTTTTCACCTATTAATTGCAGAATGTTTTCCCTATAAACCATAAACTGGTTTACTGAAGCTTATTTTATAAGCTTCAAAGACTGTGTGTTACCTCTTCAGACTGCTTCCCCAAAACTGTGTATTTGTGAATGTTACTGCGGAGATCCATTTGGGCACATCTGCCCCCAGATGCAGCATGTGCGCAGGTTGCACTGCTTAGTTTCCTTACTTGTTCCAAAATAAATTAAAATGTTGCCAGTGGCAGACCAGGTCTGGCAAGAGCAAAATGGCCTTTTCAGTTCTTTTGGATCACCAACAAAGCTTAATGCTACAATCTATTAACATTTTACGTAGTATTTTAATGAGCTATCAGGAGCTGAATTTTGTATTTTAAGATCTAATTTCCAGGTGCCAGCTCATGTTACTTTATCTTTGGCAGCAGTTACTTTAGCAGTGAATGTGTATGGCCTGCAGCAAGTGTTGAAGAACAGTGTATAAACCTCATTGTCCCATCTTCAACTTGAATGCATAGAGAAGACAATACAATCCTTTCTTCCCAATTTGCCTATTATATCCTCATAGGACTACCCTGGAGATGTGCCATGAAAAACACAGATATGCTATTCCAGTGCTTCCTTTTATTTAGTAGGTTGTTCATTTTTTCCTGAGTTTGCATGTGTGAGTGTTTTTATCTGGAAACAATCAAATGTGAATTATCCTGTTTTTTGGGAATGCCAGTTTGTTATTGTTCAGAAACTGGTTGACAAAATTTAGTCCGCATTAAAGCTTTTATGACTGCCATGAGAATCCCCAAGTGCATTTTTTTGGTCTGCATTATAAAGGATTGCTAATAATAAACCTGTGCAATTTTGCAAAAGAAAGAAAAAAGAAAAAAAAAGGGGCTATGTGGTTTACTTCAGATCAGCTAAATTTAAAGCATACATAGATAATGGTTTCAGGGCCCAATCCTGTAAACTGAAGCACATGGCTGTATTAAAGTGATTGTATTAATAGGTGTTCATTCTGTGTAACTTGATGAAGGTTGAACTTTTACATATGCCTATATACCTGTTAGTCTACTTAAGGACTAATTCTACTTTGTCATATATAATGGGCCGGAAGTTCTGGTTTTTAAGACGTATGTTCCTTGTGCCTTACCAAGACTGAGATTTTTTAACTTGAGAAAATTTCCCTTCTCTAACCTTATTACTTAAGAGTTTACTTTCTGTGTTATAGATTCAGTTTTGCATGGAAGTGCCTCATGGTGATTTAGCTAAGTCATGCTTTCACTGACTTCAACTAAGTCCGGAACGTTCTTGTAGCGGAAGAAGAATATCCCTGTAAGGGATTAACACTCATTCAGTTCAGGAGAGTCCTTAACCAAGATGTTAAAATTGCTATCATCTCTGTAAAGCTCTGGTAGGAGTTCCTGACCTTTGGGCAGTCACTTGAGTTGACAACAGCAGTCCTCCCCCATGTCCCAGCTCTCCCCTCTCTGCACTGGCACTGGCCACTGGTGTCTGCTCGTCCCCATGACTTCTCTGAGCTTCCTCCATTCCGCTCCTGAGTCAACTCTTGGGACTTTGTCCCACCATGGGTGCAGCATTCAGAGGCGTGACTGTTGTCTCTGTGCATCAGGGCTTATTTCGGGGTGCTATTTGGCAGTGGAATTATCTTGTGCTTGTGCTTTGGAAATCCTGGATGACCTAGGGACGTTCATTGCCTGGGTGGCCGGCTGAGCGGGTCGGGGGCAGTGTCTGTCAGCTGCACAAGAGCTAAAAGAGAGTCATGAAGTCAGGGTTGTAGAAGAGGGGTCAGGTGATGGAAGTCATCTGTCACATCCTTTCTTTCTGGATGGTAAGTCTCCTAGGAACTTCAGGATATGATTCCAAGCAGAATGAAATTTCACTGATTTATGGCTGATTGGTTATTTTCAGGAATATAGCAAGAGATAACAGAAGAGAATTAACTGTCCTCAGTCTGGAAAGAAACAAAATACCTCAGTTCATCTTCAAACAATAGAATTACAACACTTTTAATGTTTCTGCCAATTCTGTGCCACTGTGACAAGTTACTGCTGGTTTAGTCTGCTGCATGTAAGAGGATAAGGATCAAAAACAATGTGTGTGGAAATAAGAATTTAAAATGTCAACATAGAAGGAGCGTAAACTGAATTTTCCTAATTTTTGGTTGTTTTTGTGGGGAAGTAGGGGTTGGATTGGGTTGGGGTTCTTTTGTTTGTTTGGAGGGGTTTTTTTTGGGTGAATGTTTCTAATAATTTGGACCGTTACTTTAAACTGTTTGCCCTGCCTGTCTTTATACAGATCAGATCCCATTCCCAGTTTGGTGACCTTTGCCAGAGAGCCACTGCTGCTTCGTGCTGTCCCAGCTGGACACTGGGCAACTATATTGCTATTCTAAACAACAGGTCATCGTGTCAAAAAATTGTAGAACGGGATGTCTCTCACACCCTAAAGCTGCTTCGCACATGTGCCAAATACTACTACAATGGAACCCTGGGGCCGGACTGCTGGGATATGAATGCCAAAAGGAAGGACCAACTCAAGTGTACAAACGTGCCTCGCAAATGTACCAAGTACAATGCTGTTTACCAGATCCTTCACTACCTAGTGGACAAGGATTTTCTAAGCCCAAAGACAGCTGACTATGTCTTACCAGCTTTAAAATACAGCATGCTCTTCTCCCCGACTGAGAAAGGGGAAAGCATGATGAGTATTTACCTAGATAACTTTGAGAACTGGAACGCATCTGATGGTGTAACAACCGTCACAGGGATTGAGTTTGGAATAAAACATAGGTTGTTTCAAGATTACCTGTTGATGGATACTGTGTATCCTGCCATAGCCATTGTAATTGTTCTGTTAGTTATGTGTGTGTACACGAAGTCCATGTTTATCACGCTGATGACCATGTTTGCAATAATTAGTTCCTTGATTATTTCCTATTTTCTCTATCGGGTAGTATTTAATTTTGAGTTCTTTCCGTTCATGAATCTCACGGCGTTAATTATCCTTGTCGGGATTGGAGCAGATGATGCTTTTGTCTTATGTGACGTTTGGAACTACACGAAGTTCGATAAACCTCATGCTGGAACCTCTGAGACAGTGAGCATCACGCTGCAGCACGCTGCTCTTTCCATGTTTGTCACGAGTTTTACAACCGCTGCTGCCTTCTATGCTAATTACGTCAGCAATATCACAGCAATCAGGTGTTTTGGTGTTTATGCCGGCACTGCCATTTTGGTGAATTATGTTTTGATGGTTACATGGCTGCCTGCTGTAGTTGTATTACATGAACGATACCTTCTCAATATTTTCAGTTGCTTTAAGAAACCTCAGCAGAGGGTATACAGCAACAAAAACTGCTGGACAGTGTTGTGCCAAATGTTCCACAAGATTATTTTTGCAGTTTCAGAAGCATCCAGGATATTTTTTGAAAAAGTTTTGCCATGCATTGTTATCAAATTTCGATATATTTGGCTCTTCTGGTTCCTTGCCTTAACAATTGGTGGAGCATATATCGTGTGTGTAAATCCAAAGATGAAACTGCCGTCGCTGGAGCTCTCTGAGTTTCAGGTATTTAGGTCTTCCCACCCATTTGAGCGATACGATGCAGAATACAAAAAACTTTTTATGTTTGAACGTGTCCACCATGGAGAGGAGCTCCACATGCCCATTACAGTAATCTGGGGTGTGACACCTGAGGATAATGGTGACCCTTTAAACCCTAAAAGCAAAGGAAAGCTGCAGCTAGATACCAGTTTTAATATTGCTAGCCCAGCCTCACAGGTCTGGATTTTACGCTTCTGTCAGAAGTTAAGAAACCAAACCTTTTTTTATCAGACCGAAGAACAAGACTTCACAAGCTGCTTCATTGAAACATTTAAGCAGTGGATGGAGAATCAAGACTGCGATGAGCCATCTCTTTACCCCTGCTGCAGCCACTGGAGCTTTCCATACAAACAAGAAGTTTTTGAATTATGTATCAAGAGAGCTATAATGGAGCTAGAAAGAAGCACAGGGTACCATTTAGATAGCAAAACTCCAGGGCCTCGCTTTGACCTTAATGACACCATCAGGGCCGTGGTGTTGGAGTTCCAAAGCACCTACCTCTTCACCCTGGCTTATGAGAAAATGCATCAGTTCTACAAAGAGGTGGACTCATGGATTTCAAATGAGCTTAGTTCTGCTCCTGAAGGTCTTAGCAATGGTTGGTTTGTGAGTAACCTCGAATTTTATGATCTTCAGGACAGTCTTTCTGACGGTACTCTGATTGCCATGGGTCTTTCAGTTGCTGTTGCATTTAGTGTAATGCTTCTTACAACTTGGAATATAATCATAAGCCTCTATGCAATAGTTTCAATAGCCGGAACTATTTTTGTCACTGTAGGTTCTCTGGTTCTTCTGGGATGGGAGCTGAATGTGTTAGAATCTGTCACCATTTCGGTGGCTGTTGGCTTATCAGTAGACTTTGCTGTTCATTATGGAGTGGCTTATCGCTTAGCCCCTGACCCTGACCGAGAGGGAAAAGTCATTTTTTCTCTAAGCCGTATGGGTTCTGCTATTGCAATGGCTGCCTTGACTACATTTGTAGCTGGAGCAATGATGATGCCATCAACAGTGTTGGCGTACACGCAGCTTGGCACTTTTATGATGCTTATAATGTGCATTAGCTGGGCTTTTGCAACATTCTTCTTCCAGTGCATGTGCCGATGCCTTGGACCCCAGGGCACTTGTGGCCAGATCCCACTGCCAAAAAAACTGCGGTGTAATGCCTTCTCTCAGACCTTTTCAGGAGTCCAAGGAGGCAGAGGTCAAAATAAATCACATCCTGTTAGCAAGTATCAACTGGACTCCAGAAGTCAAAAATCAGAAATGGAGCATGAGCACTATGAGCTTGAGCCTCTGGCGTCACAAACCGGTATCTGCAACCCTGCAGAGAAGGTGACGTATGAAGAAACCCACATCTGCTCAGAGCTCTTCAGCAGCAGACCCCAAAACATGTGTGTGCCGATGCATCCAGCCTATAACAGTGAAGTGAGTAAAAGCATAAAAAATGTTGCTGGTTCAGCTGTGCTGCAGACTTCTATTGACCAACACACCGTATGCCCAGTTTTCTCTCAAAACAGGCAGTGCAGCTGTCCGGATGCATATAAGCAGGTGGCAGTGAAGTGGAGTCCACACTCATGTCAGCAGTTAAGTGACACCTTCTGTTACCAGTGTTCTCCGGGAACTGTACAGATCCAGAGTTCTGTAGCTCCTATAAATGCTTTACAGCAAGCTGCTGAAGGTTATGTACATCCAGTGCAGCATGTCCTCCACTGCAGTTGCCTTCAAGGAAGGCTCAAAAGAACGATGACGCAGAACTCCCTGCCTAAAAATTTTTTCCTCCAGTCCATGCAACAGTTTCAGGCACATCAGAGAATAAACAGGACAGATACACACGCTCATCAAAACCCAGAGGAGAACGTAAGAACTGTTCCAAAGGTGATGAGCTCCTCACAGTTTCTCTGCCGAAACACAGGACCTCTAATTGTACGTTGCTCTGAATGTGAGAACAGCATCTCAAATAACCAAAAGGGATTCTGTCAGCAGACAGACAAGTGTGATGAAAAGGGTGGTACAGAAGCGAATGGGGTTGAGAGCAAGAAAGCCTCTCTGTCCAAGCAGAAAAAGAAAGCTGAGAGCAAGATAGATCAGCATTCTTTGCAGATTGAGCAGGTTTTGAAGGCCGACCAAAATGATAAAAAGCACCTGCTGAGTCGGTCAGTGAGAGAGGCTCTCCACGAGGGTTGCCGTGAAAGTTCACACTGTTGTAGCAAGGCTATTGCAGTGAAGTGCAATTCTGTTGACTGTCAAATGCCAAACATCGAAGCCAATGTGCCTCCTATGTTAATGCGCCCAGAACTTTCCAATGAAAGTTTGTTAATAAAAACACTATAATAAACCTCTAAAGTGGCAATCCCGTGTCTTTCTTTTGAAAGTAAGTTTAGAACACTAAAAAGGAAAGTCCTGAATAAATATGAATTATAATTTGCCTTTTGGAATGAAAAATGTATTTTATAGAACAGTAACGTTTATACATTTCATAAAGCCATTACATGTAGTAAAACCTGATGTTGTCCAGAATGTTTTTTTGCTGTAACTCGTAAGATGGATTACACTTCATTTTGGTTTTGCCCAAGAGATTAGGGTTTGATTTCTCCTTATAAACCATCTCAAGAAATAAAGTGTTGCGAAGAAATTCCCTTTTTCTGAAACCAGGGCTTGTGAGATTGATAACATTTGGGTCAGACTGAGATGGCCACATTTCCTGAGTACATTACTTACCTTTATTCTACTGCTGCCTTGGCAGGCTTATGCACACCTTGAACCAGGGCAGGACTATAATTGTTTTCATTTAGGTTTGTCTGAAAGACCAGCTCTGCAGGGCAGGCTATTTTGGAATATTTTTTCTCTATTCATCCTAACAAAATCTGAAGAAAGGCTCTTGGAGGCCAACAGCATGTGCACTGCCCTTGTTGCATTTCTGTGTATATAGTGCAGTAAAACATTTTAAACTGCCCTTTCTGGCAGTTACTGTAAAGACACCAGAGAATACAGGTGAAAACAATAGTAAGTGAACATTATTTACTTCTCAGTAATGACAAGAAAAATACAGTTTATGTGGATGACTGATGTATGTATATAAAACCAGGAGTTATAAAATTGGGTACGGAGTGCCTTGCAATGCTGAACTTTTTCCCACAAAGTTAATCTGCTGTGGAGAAAGGTGTAGTCAATGCACATCTTCTAGACTTACTGTCAACAGTATCAGATTAGGTCAATCAAAACGCTCAAATGCATAAGTTAAAATACTGTGTTCTGAGTGTTTTTTTACCCAGAGAAGTTCCAGGATGAAGTTACAAATATTGAAGTAAATGATGTAACCAAGACATTCGATTTTGGATGTTGTATCTGTGTAAGGGTTTAGTCAAATGATAGCTGTGAATAGTCGTGGGAATACTTGCTGGTCTCATCATTCAGGGAGAGTGGATTTGAAAGCTGGAAATGTGTAGCATGTCATCATTGCTATGTCCGTAATGACAAATCTCTCTTCATATAATCATTTGGTTATGCTGGTTGTGTTGATTTATTAGACATGGAAGATAGATTTCATAGGTTGGTATGATATCATGTATTTGGTGTGTAATGAATACCTGGAGGAAAAGCCTGGCTTTTTCTGTCCTGATGTTCGTGTTGAAGGGATACAGAAGATTCATATCTTACAACAAACCCCTTTGGTTTGTCTGGGAGTAGTGATGTTGGTGCTTACATATCCCAGTGACTGGAACAGAATAAGAGGTTGAAATCCACAGAAAAAGCTAAAATAATTTTGCATGGTTTGAGAAGCATATCATTCTTTCTTGGTTAGAAAACTCAGTTTCAGCTGCCTTGAAACTCATGTCACAATTTAGAGCCCGATTCTTTCTAAATGTTTGTAAGGAGAGCAATCCAAGGCTTTTCTGTGCACCTCAGAGGCCATTAATTATAAAGGGCTAAGACTTCCAGTGCTAGCCATCTGAAGAAATTAAAAGGGATAAGAAATAAACTAGGCTGTTGCTGTTGCTGTTTTCCAGCCTTTTTCCTGCCCGCTGCACCTGCTTGAGTGCAGTGTGAGTCCGACCTTGCCAAAGCAATGTGTAATGCTTGCGTGGCGCCTGTCACATCAGCTGTCCTTCACAACAGTGCCTTTGAGACCTCAGGGGCCTTAGGGGACGTCCCCAGCTCATGCGTCTACAGATCAGAGGACTTTTTGAGCTGATGAGCTTGGAACTGAAATTTTTTTTCCCAAACCAGGTTTCCATCCCGTGTTTTGGGTAAGGAAGCCACTTTCGACTGCTTATATTAATAACTGGTTTTATAATGGTGAGGTAAGCGACAGGGATTAATGTTTTATTTCTGTTATGATCTCTGTGTTCTTGAAGGCTAATACAGTGAAAAAACGGGGCAGATAAGGAGTTGTGATGTAATGTGCTCTTAGAAAAGATTAAAATGAACTCATGTACTTGGCTAGTGAACGGGATCACTATTGTATTTGCCTTTTGTGACTTTGCCGTTGCCCCCCTGCTAACTGCTTTATCCTTTCCAAATCGGTAGCTGGACAAGGAGCAATCATGGACTTACAGATAAGTTTAATACTTATGGACATGGCACCGTGTGTGCGTGTGTGTGTGTGCACTGCATGAATGTCAGTTCATGCGTGGACTCTAAAATCCAAGCCATGGAGAGTGGAAGAGAATAGGGGTTGGTTCCAGTAAGAGGTGAAGGCTAATGAAGCTATGCATTACTCTATCCCCAGAAAATTCAGGAGAGAAATATTTAAGTACCTAATTAGTAATAAATAATTACGTTTTTACCAGCTACTGCAAGCAAGCAAGGAGAGGTGGGATTCTTTTCCACTCCATGACATCTTGACAAGAACCATTACATCCTACTGAGACATCTCTCGAAGACTTGCCAGTGATAGCCATGTCCCAAGGGTAGCTGATGAGCCTAAACCACTCCAATTTCCATTAACTAATTTGTTGTCAGAAGTCCTCCCATGCATTGGGATTCCATAGGGAATGGGGGGGTGTGCACACCCCAGAGTGTGGCTCAGTGTGGTGCTTCTCTTGTAGGCTGCCCTGGTGGGCTAAGGGCCCTACCACTGGCACTGCCTGGTGCTTCCTCCCCGAAGTAACATGGTCCTGGCTTTACAAGATGGAGAGCTTTATTTCTATGGATAATCCATGCTGGGGTGTTTGGGAATTGTTCTGTCAGTGATGACATGTAGCTTGAGACGTGACAGGCGAGCTTTCTAGGAAAGACTTTACAGTAACTTGAACATGTAAAGTGTCTTTAAAGTGACATCTCTTTGATTAGTTAAGGGAGGAAAGAGACTTTATGTGGGAAGACAGTTGTCTGTTTGTAGGTCTTAAGTTGCTAGTATGCTTTCTCAAGGAGTAAAAAATGCAAGCCAGAATATTCCTGGAAGCGGGGTTTATATCTGAGACCAATTCTTTCAAATTCACTTCACCCAGGGGGAAAAAAATATATATATTTAATGCATTAGATGCCTTAGTTATCTATATTGTCCTTAAGAGTCTGTGTTTTTCAGGTCATAATCACATTTAGATTGTGGGTAGTACATTGATTAGTTTCAAAAAAATGATACAAGAATTTACATTGTCCTCTAAAATATTACAGCAGGCTCAGTAATCACTTGGAATGCAGTTACCTCGTACAAAGTATTGGTAGATGGGTAGGTAGCTGATAGGGTAACATAAAGGAGTTTTAAGTTACTATTCCACTGTTTGTGTTTTTAAAGAAAATTGAAATCCACCTTTCTGCAATCACCCATAATCACCTTAATTTGATCTTTTTAAATTGATGTGGGAGAATTCCTTTGAAGTGCTTTGAATCAGGAACACCTCTCATTTTTCCAGATGGAGTCCTGGCAGTCAGTCCAATAGAGCTCTAAAAATACAGGTTGACAAATGACAAAAATTTTAGCAGTGTGAGAAATGTCAAACGTGATAAAAATTGAATATATTTTATTTATATAAAGAATGTTATACCACTTAATATAGGTAGCAGATGGGTGATTCAGGCCAAAATCACACTGGCTTCACTGAATTGGACCTTAAATTTTTTCCACATGCTGGCAAGCTATATTAAATTTTATTTCTGCCAATAATATATGAAGTGCCTGTACATCTAGCATTTGATTTATGATAGTGAGCTGGGACACCGTCCTACTAAGTGTTGCATATTCCCACAGTGCAAAAGAACTCCTGCCTTAGCAATAAAAAGCTCAGTCTGTAGAAGTTAGTCTGGAAGAAAGGCAATAGCTTCTCCTCATAACAGATCTCTGCAGACTCATGAATTTGGATCCAGTGTCACTATGGCAGAACTACCCTCACTTTAATGGTGTTATCCTGTGACTATTTATTCACTCACTTTATCAGAAAAAGCCCTCTGAGGTCTGGAGAGCCTGTGACATAGATCATGCACAGCTTAGAGAGGCTGCAGTTTTTAGGTACTACTGTGCTATAATGTCTGAATACTAAGTAGTCTCACACCAAGGACTCTTGACTTTACTGTTTGCTTTTGCTTGGCAGCCTGTATTCCAAGTGTTTTTCCTAAAGTCTCCACTTAAAAAAAGTTCCACAGAGTCAGGTGTTTCCTGGAGACGCATAATTTAGAGTATTTTGGTGTACCTGAAATGTATTAAAGGTAATATGTCCAGCTTGGGTTTGGATTCCATTATTTTAGGCTTTGACCTAAATGTCACTTTACCTGCAAATAGATAGACATATTCCAAGTGAGCAGCAGCTGGTTGTTGCTTTCATTTAAATTCTCTTAGTTAAAAGTGTGTGTTGAGTCTAGTTCCAAAACCATTAATTTAAAACTGATGCTGGTCTGTCTTCCTAAAAGCAGCGGGGCTAACACCTGCTCTCTTGCTGTGGCCTGGCCACAGTGGTGGTAGTGTTAGAAGTCGAACTCTTCCAGCAGTGAGTCTTTAGGACAGATGGATGGCTTTGCTTTGAGGCCTAAACAAACTTTCTTAAACCCTTGTAGAGCCTTAACCAGAATTGTCTGTAGATTTGTCGTGATTAGCAGTTGTAGCACGTTTCTCCGTGGTTTAGGAAAGCGGCAGATTATTCGCAACTGACTCGTTAGTAGTGCTGGCTGTATTACAGTGCCCTGATCCTGGGGAAACAGTGTGACTAAAATGCACACTGAGTAACGGCAGGCCCTTAAAAATTTGACCTAAGCCACGTCTTCTGCATACAACAGTATTTTTAAAATGTTACTCGGTTATAGGAAATGTCGTGGTTTAAACTTTCAGATGGGTGATGTACTGAAACTGTTACTGAGTTTAGATGTACTTGAAGTCATTTTCAGGACAAATGAAGGACAGCTTGGCTGGGTATGACAGACGAGGTGGCACCTCTGGTTGTCTGCCCTCGCCCAGTGCTAGGAGGAGGTCACCTGAAATCACCTTGCTGTAACAGCGGCGTTCAGGAGCTGTCAGAGGAGCCACCAGGTACCTGCAGCTTGGGGTGGGCAGAGGGGCAGCAACTGCATCAGCCACCTCTTCTCCCCTTCCCTTTGGTAATTAAAAAACCCTTCAGCGTGTTGCGTGCTGGGGCAATAATTCATCTCTCACTTTAGTGGTGTAAATCACAAGTTAATTGGAGTTATTCGAGCTGTGTTAGTATAAGAAAGAGAAGTATCACAACTGCTGAGTTGTTGGCTCTCGTAAAAACTCCTTAGTGTTTGGCCCAAAATCTGCTTTTGAGGAGAGATGTTTATGTGCAAAAGCAGAACCCATGGATGTTCTTACAGTCCAGGTAAAAACGAATAGAAATAGGCCACTGAAGGCATGTGAACTCGGTCCTAAAAAGATTGACAGCATAGAAAGCAGGTTTAGCAGTGCTTTGAGTGGAGAGTTCTGCTGAAGCCATCCTGCAGTACAAGGCCAGACACTCTCCTTCACTTTTTGTTACAGAAATAATCTGATTCAATATATATTTTTAAATCTATGTTTTTAAAATTCATGTTTTAAATATCTGTTTTATAATATATGATAGTATTGTCCCAAATGTTTTCCAGGTGGCCTGAACATCAAACCTTTTCCCTAATAAGTGCTCTTTTCAATCTAATGGAACTTGTATTCGTGGCTGTCACAGCAGCAAAGCGGTCCAAGTCCATTATTCACTTTTTTTTCTGTTCTGTGTTGCTAGTTAGGGTTCCCTCTCATATGACCCTACATTTTTGGGCTTTTCTTAGGTGTCCCAGCAGCTTGTTTTCTTTCCTGACACGGTACTGAATCTGTTAAGTGCCAAATGTAGCTCATTCTGTCATAAAACTGCATGTAGCAGGCCTTCCTCTCCTTTTGTTGATTCCCATTTGTCTTGAGTTCTTGAAATACAGCTTCTGTTGTTGTGTAGCGTAATCTGATCCTTTCTTAATAGAGAAGCTTTATTTACATTTGGGGAGTATAATATGTCAGCTTTTCAAGATTTCACAGCAGTGTTACGCTACAAAATAGGGCAGAAATAGGGAGAACTGTGTTAAACTGCCACAAACTGAAGTTTGAATACTTCTAGCAGTAGGTAGTTACATAGTATGAGGATGTTTTATTTGGCATAGCACTGAAAGGGTATAAATCTTCAGAAGGATGGGCATTATGAATTTTATAACATAAATGACAAATAATAACTTACTCTCACCTTCTTTTGTGTATCATTTACCTTCACACAAAGTAACTTACAAGAAGTAATTCAGGAAGTATTAAGCAAAACAACGTAAAATTGAAAAGTGCTTGGATTACAGTAGCTTTCCAGGAGGTAAGGTTTGCTGCTTTCTCAATTCTATAAGGTCTTTTTAAACAACCTTGCTTAATGTGTCCCATGCTGTTGTTGGATGAGAATTCAACAAACTGTCCTCTGATATCTCTAGATGGTATCACTTTCCAAAGAAGTTTAAATATGTGAAATAACAAGACTGGGAAAAGATCGCTGACCAAAATAAGGTGTGGTAATGAAATTGTCACTGAAGTGTTAATCTGGCTTTCTCATCATTTGCAGCTGAGAAGCATTATGGGACTTGAACTATTACATTTTCACTGCAAGGCACTCAAGCCTGTATGCACGAATTTGAGACAGGCTCAGTAGGTGCACTGGATAACTTAGATATATAACCTTCAATTAGCTTAGTTAAGACAGCGGGAGAGAGAGAGAGATAATCCCACATCCTAATTTGCCTTGAAATACTCTTGTACACCACACACAGGGAGTAAATGTCTTGAAAAATGTGTGTAAACCACAATATTTGAAAATACAGTAACTTTTACGAGCTCAGGTTAATAAGCATGAAACAGAGTTGCAGACAATAGCATGTGCAAGGTGATTGATGTTTAATTAGGGAACTGTAAACTTCTGTGCACTTGAAAATACCAGTATTTGAGAAGGCTGCTTTCCAGGAACCTGCAATAAATCATAAAATCATTTTGGTTGGAAAAGACGTTTAAAATGATTGATTCCAACCATTAACCAGCACTGTCAAACCCACCACTAAACCCTGTCCTTAAAATGCCACATCTACACATCTTTGAAATACCTCCGGGGATGATGACTGACCACTTCCCTGGGTAGCCTGTTCCAGTGCTTGACAACCTTTTCTGTGAAGAAAAAATGTCCTAATAGCTTAACTAAATCTCTCCTGATGCAACTTGAGGCCATTTCCTCTTGTCCTGTTCTTTGTTACCTGGGAGAAGAGATTGACTCTCACCTGGCTACAACCTCCTTTCAGGGAGTTGTAGAGAGTGATAAGGTCCCTCTGAGCCTCCTTTTCTCCAGGCTAAACAACTCCAGCTCCCTTAGCTGCTCCTCACAAGACTTGTGCTCCCGACCCTTCGCCAGCTCTGTTGCCCTTCTCTGGATCCGCTCCAGCATCTCAACATCCTTCCTGTAGTGAGGACCCAGAGAACTGCACCCAGCACTTGAGGTGTGGCCTCACCAGTGCTGAGTACAGAGGGACAATCACTGCCCTGGTCCTGCTGGCCATGCTATTGCTGATCCAGGCCAGGATGTCATTGGCCTTCTTGGCCACCTGGGCACAGTGCTGGCTCATGTTCAGCAAGTGCTGACCAGCACCCCCAGGTGCTTTTCCTCTGGAGTGCTTTCCAGCCACTCTGCCTTGAGCCTGTAGTGCTGCTCAGGGTTTTTTTGACCCAAGTGCAGAACCCAGCACTTGGCCTTGTTGAACCTCATCTAATTGGCCTTGGCCCATTGATCCATCCTGTCCAGAACCCTCTGTAGAGCCTTCCTGCCCTCCAGCAGATCGACACTCCCACCCAGCTTGGTGTCATCTGCAAACTGATGGAGGGTGCACTCAATTCCAATCATCCAGATCACTGATAAAGATGTTAAACATGACTGGCCCCCACTACAGAGCTGTGGGAAACTCCACTAGTGACTGGTCACTGGCTGGATTTAACTCCACTCACCACCATTCCCTGGGCCCCGCCATCCAGCCAGTTTTTACCCAGGGAAGAGTACTTCCTTGCAAGCCAGTTTCTCCGGGAGAATGCTGTGGGAAATGATGTCAAAGGCTTTACATAAGCCCTAGTAGATACATCCACAGCTTTTCCCTCATCCACTGAGTGGGTCACCTCATCAGAAAGAGGTCAGGTTGGTCAAGTGGGATCTGCCTTTCATCAACCCATGCTGTCTGGGCTTGATCCCCTGGTTGTCCTGTGTGTGCCATGTGATGGCAACCAAATTGATCTGCCTCAAGTTCTTCCTTGGCAATGAGGTCAGACTGACAGGCCCGTAGTTTCCCAGAGAATCCTTCAGCCCTTTTTGTAGGTGGGTTTAGTCACATTTGCCAACTTCCAGACAACTGGGACCTTCCCAGTTAGCCAGGATTGCTGGTAAATGGTAGAAAGTGTCTCGGTGAGAACTTCCACCAGCTCCTTCAGCACCCTTGGAGGGATCCCATCCGGCCCCATAGACCTGTGTGTGTCTAAGTGGCATAGCAGGTCTTGTAGGTACTCGTTCACGATGACCAGTAACTTAGTACACCCAGGTAGCTTTTAGGGCTGTAACTTTGACATATTCCACTTGGCATGTGTTACGCAGGTTCGCAGGTACGGCAGTGCAGAGAATTTGGCTGTCACCAGTCACGGTTTTGGATGGGGACTGAAATGCCACCTGAAAGAGCAGCTCAGAACTGAGACTGTCTCTAACAGCAGAATGTGAGTATGCCTGTTTGGCTTATTCCAGGTGCTGGTTTGTTGTAGGCGATGGAGAAGGGAGGTTGAAATCTGTACTTCTGTTTGTCTCCTGAATACAGAAACTGATAACTTTGCCCAGCATAGATGTTTCAGAACTCAAAAGGTGAATGAAGTATTTGTAATGGTGTGTACATGCAGCAGAAACTGTGTGTATGTGCTTGGATTCTTTGGTTGTTCTAAATACATACTTGGATTTTTGTAGCTAAGAAGTTTCTGGCATTCAAAACGATTAATTTTTCACTTCACCCTGGTTAAGTTTAAAATGTGGCCTGCTGTGCTTCTGTTTTGGTTTTCTCGAAGAAACACTATGCACTTACATTTAAATTCATACTTCTTTTAAATATATAAAACCTAGAATAATATGCTCCAGTCTTAAACTCCTTATAATTATTATAAACTGATGGTCAATGTTATCATTATTTCATTATTTTTATAAATGGGCAAGCCCAGTAGGGACATATAAGCTCTCATTTAATTTACCATTTTTAGTACTTTGTGATTGTATTTCATGATGCCTTTAAAATAATTAATTTGAAATTCAGAGATAATTCTAAGTACCTACACCTAGCTTTAAAACTGCTTGATTCAAACATGGGGGGGAAAAAAGACAAAACAACCTATAATAGTGAAACAGAATCCAAATATACTTGATTGCTAGCAAGTATGTAGCACTCCTCACAGTCCACCTTACAAGATGAACTCCACCCTTGCTCTGTCTTCAAGTTCCTTTTTCCAGCTCAGCTCCAGTTTCCTTGCAGTGTCTGCACATGCATCTTAAAGGATAAGAGCTGGTTATCATACTGCAAGGGGCCAACCAGCTCAGAGGTGCTGGTTATGCCACTGTGTGCACGCTTATTGAGTGTGTGTTTCCAGACATAGAGCTTAAATAAGAACCACTATTTTATCTCGCCCAGGCCTCCCACCAGAGGGAGGGATTGACCTCAAGCAGCAAAGCAGATGTGGGGGCCTGTGCAGCATGGGGGTACTGGGCCGTGCAATCCCTGAGGATTAGCCTCCAGTCGTAAGAACCCTCAGCAATTTATCTGTCTGATGCCAGGTCTAAATTTGCCTTTTGTCCATTGTCACTGTGCTACTCTGCAAGTTATTCCCCCTCCTTTGGGCAACCGAGAGCGGCTCCCTCCTGGTGCTCACGTTTCTCAAATCCTTGCAGTTGCTGCTGCCTGCAAAGAGGCCCCGCTGAGGAAGAATCCTTGCTGCTTGTGTACAGCCTTGTTGGAGCCCCATGTTAAGTGGAGGAGAGCTGGTGGGACTCATTTATTTAAGTATTATTTATTACCCAAAGGTAGCTACTGTTTGTATTACCACCTCCTCTGCCACCTGGGGTCTGGGAACAGATCAGGGTTGGCGTGAGCCCCTGAGGTGGACTGTAAATGTGGATTTAAAACTGTTCTGTCTTCTGGCTATGCAAGAGCTTAGAAATCATCCCGGTGTCCGTCATTTGCTGTCTTGCTCCTGTTTTTTTGATACATTTTAGCCTGAAAAGCCTGATTGATGTGAAACCCTGCTGGAGTCTTCAGTTTCTATACTTGCTCGGGTTTCACATTGTATTTTAGGATCAGGAAAGCACAGATTCATGCCAAATGTTGTTGCTGCTAGTGTCTTCCCCCTTCCCTCCACCCAAGTCCATGCTATCTGGAAATGGGTCCACCCTTCCTTAGGAAACTCAGACTGTGAGGAAGCCACAGCCTCTTCATGTTTTTACATTTAGGTGTGCCTGACTGAATATAGATTTCCTCAAAGCTATCACAGCTCTCAGATTGGTTTGTTTTTACTTCAGAGGATCTGAAGTCACATTTCAATGTATTGAATTAGGTGCAACTCTTGTTTGTAACCTCTCCTACAGCAGGAGGGGAGATGGGGAAGACAGGGTGGAATTGTGTCAAAAGATTCAATCTCTTCCATCTTTTCTCTGTAGCACAGAGGCTGATCCGTAGCTGATGATCTGAAATGAAAATCAGACTCCCAGCTACTGAGGTTTGCCACATGGTGAATTAGTTCAGTAAAGTGAGATCTTGGAGCTCCAGCCTGTTGGTATGGATGCAGTATCTAGAGCTGATTGCTGGCATAAGAAAAAGCAGATTCATCCTGGACTGTGGTGTCCTGTCTGAAATCCCTCTTTCCTTACTGCAGAAAACCTCCAAATTAAAAGTGGGACAGGAAGCTACTATGTAATAGTGATCTGAGATGTACCTCTGTTGTCATCTTCACACATCCAATCCAGGTGCAGCCTTCTGGAAGCATGTGTCTCTTTTCCCAGTGAATGTCCAAAGAGCCCAAGATCCTAATTTAGGAGCATCAAATCATAACTTAGAACATCATGTAGAAAATCTGAAGGTTTTCAAAGGTTGCAACGTCTTCTTGGCTACCAAGGCAGTATAGTAGTCTCTTTCTGTCTTGTTAACTCACATACAAGAGGATTGAAACCTGAAACTGGAATAACATGGGAAATTTGGAAAAGCACAGGAACAGGTGAAATATTTCTTTCTTCTTTGAGGTAGCAAGCTGGGCAAAGGGGCTACTTTGCTTTCATGAATCTTTATATTTGACCAATCAAAGGAAAAGGTTACCTGGGATATGTGCCCTGCTCCCCTTAGCCACCAAAGGAATCCAGCTGGGACAACACAGGCTCTGGCCTTCAGTACTCAGCTCCCACAAGAATCTCTGTGCTGTGGTGTGGTCTGCAGTGGGAAATTGAGCCATAGCCCATGTTGACTTCTGTTGGAAGTCATCCTATACAATGGACTTTAGTAGTTGCCTTTTAGGGACAGAGCACCACCTTGATTAATGGTTACCTGTGTGATGACAGGATTAAATCTGTGGTTACAGTGGTCCCTGGGCCCAGTTCTCTGAGCCCGGCCCTTGTCTCTTGTCTTCCCCATGATGATGCTTCAAATCCAATTCCTCTTCCTCCTAACAGTCAGTGTGCTGGCCGTGTGCTGGCTTGGGAAAATTTAATTCCTTTGACCAATCTATTGTTGCCATTTTTTTTTTTGTGCATGTAGTTTTTAACAGGAAAAGGTGTGGGTTTTAGTCTATGGCATCAGGCAGCACTCACCCCGGACACCTGGTAAGACTGCTTTGTGTGCAATATTCATGTTAATAAAAACCTTGTAAACCTTGTGTGCTCTTTGTAAACTAAAATACTGGATATCCAGTTCAGCATCTTCCAGTATGTAAATACAGAGGTTAGGAAATATAGGTGATCAGTGATCTACTCTTGTTCTTAGAGATCAGCAGTTTTCTTGCACACCTCTGTACTTACACATCAGAGCCATCATTTGATTTAGGTTTTGAACAAAACCTCTCTGACCCTGGAATTTACATTCATCTTTTCCATTTTTTGTGGTAAAGCTGTATTATCATATACCCATATGTAAGTGTGTGTATAAAAATAAAAAATAAATAAGCAGGCAAAACCCTAGATTTCCTTAAAGGTTAGCTCTGGTGATAAAGGTTGAGAATGTTTTAAAAAAATTTTAAAATCTTGTTCTGCTTACTCACAGTGTTTAGGCCAGCTGAAGCTTTGAGACACATCAGCATGCTTTACTTGAGGAAGCTCAGGTTTACATTAGTTTCTAAAAATGTAATCTTCCACTTCCAGCTTTCTAAGAAAGTCTGGCCTTTCTTCCCTTACACAGTGTCTGGCCACATTATGCCAATTCACTCGTCACCTCCAGATTGTGCTGCTGTGCTTTGTTCCATCTAAAGCTGGGTTTAGAAGGTGGTGCCCACATTTTGTTTGGGGCAGCGTGTGATGGCCTGCCTGCCTTCTCCAGGCCTCCTCTCTTGTAGCACCACACCAGGCACACAGCCCAGATGTGCCCAGTCTTTTGATGACTGACAAGGAAAAACCTCTCAATACACATCAGATGAATGCAGAATCAGAACTCCCTGAGGATGAATTTTGGAGCTTCCTCAGAAAGCCTTTTTATACTTGGGTCCTTAAACTGAGAACTTCGTTCTTGTACCTCTAAATCTTCTCCCACCTATCCTTCTCTACCACAATATTTACCCCAATGAAGGTTGACCTTCAAGAGGGAAGATTGTCAGGCACTACGTGGTATCTACTTAATTTCTGCAATATTACAGATAGGGCAACAGTGAAAAGAATGCCAAAACAAGGCAGACAGTTTGGTTGTCCAGCATTTTTAGTTCTGTATTGCTTCTGCAGCCTTTTGTGTATGTTCCAGGATTTACAGATAAATATAAGGTCAACTCTGGAAGGAAAGGGTATTACCAGAGAGGAATAGATGAAACAATTAGAGCCATAATATATATAGTATACAATTAACATACATACCCTGATTCAGAACTTGCAGAGCTCCAGGAGAAGACACCATCTCATAAATTACATCTCCACTGTGATTGCATGATTATTCTTACTAAAAATTGTGTATGAAATAAAAAGACAAGCCTAATTCTCAGATAATGAGTTAAATCTATAGCACTGGCAGCCAGATAAATCCTTCTATCTACCTGGTAAGTACAGCAGAGATAGAATTGGGTACTCAGAATTGTATTTAATATTGACTGAAGGAAAAAAAGGGACATATGTAGAGACAGAGTGGTGGACCTGAGTTGTACATGTGCCTCTGAGAGTGTATTACTGTCCTGTTGGGTAGGGGACTTTAATGTGTTAAGAAGAGCTGCCAGACTTAATGAAGGCAGTATGACCTTGCAGGACCAGCGATTAAACCAATTAGAATTAAACAGTGTGTGCAGAACTGTAATATGGGCCCTCGGTGGATATGCAGACAATATGCTGCCAAGCAACTGTAGTACCTTCACAGACACTCATCAGTGTGTTGGCATGAATTTCAGCAAACAGCCATATGTGGCTCATCTGCCAGCATTTCAAGTGGAAAGCCAAAATTCCTTTACTGCCTTGGTCTGGATGGCTACACTGGCTGTCTTTTTGACCTGCTATAGGTAAAAAGGAGGTGAGTGAGTTTGTCTGGTCAAGTTTTTTTCTTACCACTGCTTCCAACTGTGGCTGTTTCAAGACAGGTTTAAATGCTCACTGTGTTCCCACTGTAATTACATTGAAGTGTTGCATGGATGAGGGTGGGGAAGCTATTTTTCCGTGACCACAGCTGGCAATCAGTTTATCCCCTTGAAGCATGACAGTTGATATCTTTGGACATTTTTCATTAGCTAGTGTAATGGTAGATGCTATTCTTATTCTTACAAATGTCTAATCCAGCTTTTGTTCTCTGAGCCGGCTCTGCCAGAGGATATCCGAGGAGAAGAGAGAAGAACAAGGAAGACAGTGTACTGATGCGGTGTGACTGATGTTACTGGGAATGCATAACTGTAATTGCAGGTTTTTCCTGCCCTAGTTTCCTCTTCCTGTTGGTACTTAAGTCCATGAGGTTTTGAAATAATTCTTCAATATTGTGTTTGTATAATAATTATTGACATTATGAACAATGAAGGCAGCAGATTGACATGCCATCAGGAAATAATGTTAAGTGTTGTTGCTGGGGGGCTGAGGGGGTCACACAAAACACAGTGCAAACAATATTTATTCAAGTGAGATGGGAAGTCAAAACCTTTCCCAAACATTTATAGTTAAAGAATTTGTTCTAAATTTTGCCAAGAGAGCAACTTGTCTGAGAAAGCAGTTTCTGGAATAAATCAAAGTTGTTGTTGCCCTTAGGGCCCCACTGAGATGTTCTTCTCAGATATCAGCTGCATGAGAGATGAAAATAAGATGACTGACTGCTGTTATACCTTGTCTTTCCAGCAGCCTGGAGAAAATTAACAGAGTTCCAGGCCCGGAGTGAGCGTGGAGTCATCAGACACTGCAACATTTGGGAGGCCTGAGTTTTCAGCAAAAACCTCAGAACATGGCTGGACTGGAAAACTCTAAATACAAGAAATGTAGCCATTTAATGAAATAAACCCTCCTTATGAGCCCTGGAAATTACTGTCTTTAGCCATTGATTGGCAGTAGCAAGTGCTAGTTTTGTTCTGCTTGCCATTCAGTGTAGGGCACTAGGCAGGAATTAGAAACAGTGACCTGTACTCTTAAAAAGAGAAGCTGGAGAGACAATAAGAAATAAACAATCATATTGTGCTCTGGTTTTTAGCTGATGCTGAGTGATACCTGAATGTGGGGATTCAGACCTCCAGGATTATTGTTTGTTTCAACTCTTACTACTGTGATTTTATTCAGGTGCAGTCTGGACAGTCTGGAAATGTCAGAAATGCTTTGTAAGTCTCAGAGTGTTATCACAAAGCTTGTAAAGTAATAATAATAGAAAAATGATTTTTAAAATGTTTTAGTTTTGAAGGCCTTTACGTACAGCAGAAACACGTAATTAATTCAAAATATTTCATGAGCATTTATACAGAAAATGTCCAAGTTTCTTTGTGCTTGACATTTTCTCTTTTTCTCTCTCTCTAAGTCTATCTATTTTGTCACTGAAGAAGTGAAAGAAGAGTTAAAAAAGACATGAAAACTGAAGCTTCTTTAATCCAGGGTTCATTTTTTTCTGAAGATGACTCTGAAAATATTATTTTTTCTAGAAATTAGTATTTTAATTTTTTTCTGAAACCAAAAAAAAAAGCATCAACCTGTTAAGGAAAGCTTGTTCCATTTAAGACTTTGATCTCCTTCCTGCCCCTGGCCTTTGTGCAGCTTTGTCTACCCTTTTATAAATCACAGGCTGGTCTTTTCACTCCAATTTGAGAAGAATGTCAGGTATGCCTGTGTCAAATTGCCGACATAACCTTTTCTGCTTTAAGGCACACATCGACATTAGGTTGTCTCTGTGTAACCCTGTCCAAGGTATCTGGTTTATCTCTGTCACCTCAAGGTGAAGTCACCTTCCACACTTGTTCAGGTAACAATTAAAACCAATATCTACCCAGACTTCTCAGCTCTGCCATGTGTGCCTGATGCTTGGCAATGTGAGTCCCTGCAAACAGAGGCTACAGATGAAATCCAGCTCCAGTGAAACTTGGACTCCTCTTAATTTTATCACCAGAGAATTTGAAGAAAAATGCACTTCCTTCTCCCATATTGCCGATTCTTCTATGTGGAGATGCCTGGATCTCCAGAATCCTTTACATTCTTTCCTTCTTTTTTCCGAGGAAAAGTTACAATTTCTTACAAGTGCTGGCATCCACTCAGCTTATCAGTGCTTAAAAATATCTGCGATCATTCTGGTTTCAGTGAATTTTTTGGGGCAGTTTTGATTCTCATCAAGATGTCCACATTTCCCTTGCTCCATACCCTAATTTCTGTTTGCAGTTTCCTTCCCATCTCAAATTAATTTATCCCAGTAATACTTAGTTCTGCTGCTTTGCTTATTTCCATGTTTCACATGAAACCTGTTTATGATATTTTTCTTGGCTAAGGCACTTGGAGATTAGAGGCGTTATAAGAATAACTGTGCAATGCCATGCCTTTTTTTAATCTCAACCAGACCTCCCTCCTTATGAAGCAAAAGCTTTTACGAGTTCCAAAGACACAGGTCATTAAGACCGTACAGTGCAACTGCTATCACAGAAAGTTGCTTGCGTTTCTCACTGAGGTGTTCAGTGTCTCCACCCAGTCCTTGGGCAAAAACTGAGTTCGATGAAGCAGCTGAGCAAAAGTGGATCTATTTGATAATTCTTTCAAAAGATTTTGGATGGTCCAAGTTTAAGCAAGAAACATAAGGATTGTGATTGTGGCCCAGACTGACTTTTCCAATGACTTGTACTATTCAGTCTTTCTGTGCTCTCATGTCTGAGCAGTGGGGGGAGGATAATGCTGATCATTCAGGGAACTGAGGAAAGTTTACAAAGTACTCCTGAACTGCAGACTGCTGTTATATGGCAAAAATTGTCAACAGTTTGCCCAGGCATTCCTAATCTGCTCCCAAAAGGGACTTCCTAGTTACTGAAGCCAGCCTCCCTAGAATCCCAACTGAAAAATGTCATCGTCTCTGAACACAGATGGGATGATATGGCCATGAGCAAATGGAGAGGAAATCTGCAGAGACATGAGCAGAACTTCATCTTGTCATTGAGAGCTCTGGTTCCAGAGCCAGGCGGACTGAGATTGGCTCTTGTCCGCACCTTGGATTTGTCTTCTGTTGGAGCACATATTCGAAACAACAGCATGAGTTTTGGATTGGGTTTCTTTTCCTGTATAAATTCCTCAATTGTTCTCCAAAATTCTGTAGCTGATTCCATTTCACACCTTGCACTTTGCAGCTCTTCAGGATCTCTGTGTAGTGTTACCGTGCCTGGAGATGTCAGCTCAGATTCGTCCCATATGTCAGATATTGGTTGGAAATGAGACAGAAAACAATGGGCTGCACCATGACAACTTCCACGTGATACTAATGCTATATAAAAAGAAATCATAGATGCTGAAAAATTTCCATGACGGAACTGATCTCCCAAGGTAGTGGCATTTTAGCATCCTGTGATACTATGGTACCACAGTGGATACTTTGTCCAAGGTCAGTTATGTTAGTGTTTAGGTTTTGGAATAGTTTTGGTTTGTAGCATGTGTAAATGGAGTGGAAGTCACAGAAGCCACCTGTGTATAATCCAAAGCCAAATACTGTACTCAAAACTCAAAGAATTTTGCCTTTAAAGTGTCCTTGATCGATTACCTGGTTCTTCCTGTTCCAATAATAGCTTTTCTGATTCTTTCTCTGAAAGGTGAAATCACATTATGAAATTACATTAGTGTGCATTGAGAGAGTACCAGTTATCTGATCTGACATTTTATGTATTGATTGAAGTGCTGAGAGACAAGAAAGTCATGATTTATAACAGCGCAGTGAAAAACTGAGACACGGGTGAGGGAAGGTCACAAAACATGAACAGTAAATGGGAGCTGAGCACACTCAGTTCCAGAGAAGCATGAGCCTGACAGGGCTGCTCTGTAATGGGAAGGAAGGAATATGGGGGGTTCTTATTACCCAAACCAAGTTTGGTTTGCTTAGCTGTTTTATTTTTCTATGTAGCCTTACCAAACTATATGGAACACAAACCACTAATAGTAAGAATATATAGTAATACGTAACCCAGAACTTCCTATCTATAGGACTCAAAAAATCTCAAAAATACTTCAGAAAGGTAAAGCAGCAGAGATGTCCCAAGGTAATTACCTAGCAGGCTCGTGGGGAAGCCAGGACAGTCCCCAGCACTCATGAACCCCAGTCCAGAAATCTGTCCTTTGTTGAATTGCCTCTAATCATGAGAGCAAAGAAGGGTAATGTCAGGGTTCTGTTGTCATCTGCAGTTTGAAAGAGATGGGCAAGTTACATTTAACTTGAACTGGTTTGTGTAGCCTGTTGGGCTTTGTCAGCCTGCCAATGTTGGCCACTGGGGAAGGGCAAGAGTATCTGTTGGGGGAGGGTTTTTTAAAAGTAAGATTTTTGCTATAATTGCTATTTACATCTTCCACCCTTCACCCTTTTTCAGCTGCAGGGAGATTTTGTTCTATTTTAAAAGCTTGGGCAGGAACTTGAGGCTAGAGACTGCAGCCAAATCAAACAGGAATCTCACCAACCTAATAGAGGGTTGGCTGATAATAAAGGCTATCTTCCCAAGCCTTTAAAGCTCTCTTCTTCCAAAGACACTCCCTTATCTGAAGCCTCTGGCTTCCCATGAGAGGGTATAAACATCTTCCTATGCAGCAGGGTACCCTTTGACATTAAGAGGAAAGCACAACTCAAGATAAGTTGAAGAGGCTTTTATGTCTAATCTCAGTAAGCATTCAGAGGCTGTGAATGTCTTTTTATCCTGAGTTGTTGGGGTTGTTTTGTTTTTTTGGCTGGAAGCACATTTTCCTTGGAGTTTTATTACATCCCTCATTGCTTCTTTTTTTTTTTTTTTTTTCATCTGAGCTGTCAGTGCAGTACTTGTTTGGTCAAGACTTGTGTGTTTACTTGGCATCTTCAGTACATAAAACCCGTGCTGTTCACATGGCTTCCATGCAGCCAATTCTGCTAATATTTTAAGGCTCTGACTAATGTGGCTTGAGGGTAAATGTTTTTTGACTTTAACATTGTATCTTGCTCACAGGAGCAAATTTTGATGATTTTCTTTCGTTGGCTGAGGTTTCAACTTTGTCAATTCACTGCTATTCCTCATTAGAGGGTTTTTTAAAAGGTGTCAAAGCTTTTTTTCCTTTTTTTTTCCCCCCCTCATAGCTGTTGGGATCCTGTCAGTGAACAGCTCATAGAAAGCCCAGCTCACTTTCATACAAATGCATTGGTATAGCCAGGTGATTGCTGAAGGCAAGACCCCTGTGTTCCCCTTGTAATAATAATCTCTTCTTCCAGGAGTGCTAAGCTCCAATGCACTCTCCAGGACCTTTTCACTCTTCCTTGTTTCATGTCCATTCCCAGCCCTTGCATCCCAACCACCCTTCTCCTGGCCAGTGCAGAACAAACGAGGTTTCATTCAGAGCCTGGCTTTAAGCAGCCCCATTGTTGTCCTTAAGGACCGAGGCTGAAGGATTTGTGAGGTGCTTTGTGCCAGTCCAGGGCACTACGCTTTACTTCTGCTGTGCTCCAGACTGGCTGTGAAGATGCTGGAATTGACCTTTCCCTCCCAGCAGCAGTGCCAGAGGCCTCTCTCTTCTGCTTGCTGGGAGCCAATTAGAAAGAAAGCGAAGACATTTCAGCATGAGATTTACCCCTGTGGCTTAGCAGCAGTGGTGTCTTTACTCAAAGGCTGTCTTGAACCTCCTCTTTCTATCCCATGAATGGAGACTGGGAGCCCCTCACATGTTCGTGGTAATCACCACAGGCCTTCCACAGTGGATATTCCCCCACGTTCGAGCCACTTTCATTCCTTTCAAAGGGAAAACGTCCCTTGAGGCTCGTGGTGTGAACTTGTTTTTAGATAAGAACATGTATTCAACCACCATAATTAACCTTCCATTTTAAAGCCTCTGTTTGCAGATCAGCTCCCTACAGGCTAATCTTTCTGTTTGCAGGAATGGGTGAGTGATGCACAGATGCTCTGTCGGGATACTTTACCTATTCATTAACTTTGATTAGATAGCATTTGCACTCTGCCATCTAAGAGTGCTGCCACTTTTCTGATATAATTAGTGTTCCTCCAATTAGGATAAATGGCTGTTTCATTACTTTTAAGTGGGTCATTAAAGTGCCATTCCTGTCTCCTGCCTCTGGAGCTGACAAGGGTACCTGCACACTCCTTTTTGCAACATCAAATCAAATTTCAGGAGGCTAATGGAGAAGGTGATGTACCAGGGCAGACGTTTCTCATGGCACCTGCTGAGAGCAATTCCTGGGTAGTTGATTTTCCTCTGTGCTTGATACTCTGATTTGTGAAACAGAAGTTCTTGATTGCTAAGACACCTTTTGAAGGAAGTTCCTGGACACATCAAAACTTGGAAATTACTTAAAATACATATTGATAAGCTTCTGTTGCCATATGAATTCCTTTTACAATGGTGGAAGAGTGTGGCTGTGACAAGGAAAACACAGAGATGGTGCCTTATCAAGAGCAATCCTTTCATCTTTGTTTACTCATCCCTACATTCAACCACAAGGATGTCTTCTCTCCAGGGGTCATGCTATTTGCTTGCAACCAGGGTGTAGCAGCCCTTTTTGTTTCTCCAAGAGGCCTTGCAATTCCTTAATCATTAGATACTGCTGTGCTATAAACACCATTTTCTGAGAACTAGAGGGCAGATTTCTGGCCCATATCAGGGAACTGTGACTCACATTTTGGGAAAGGATAGAGACACCTCTTTTGCAAGGGAGATTTGAGAGTGATGATTCACCATGCTGGTCCCTCTCTGTAATTTTTTGGTTTTAGATGTGTAATTCATAGACAGCTGTAAATTTTACAAATGCTTAAGGCCACATCTGCAGAAGAATGATCTTGATCATTTTGGATGCTGTGAGTCAGAAGCTAGTCCAGCTCTGAGATCATCTGCTTCGCCCCTTTAAGATCTAATCCTGGTTTGAAAAATTTCTCAGTAAGGGCTAAGATTTTGGAAAACAAAGATTATATTTCTTGCTGCAGGATTTATCTACTCAAGATGTAGTGAAAATGCATTTTTTTAAAAAAAACTAAAGCATCTATGGAATTCCCTGGATATCTTTCTATTGATGAAAATGGGTGAATTCATAGA
The DNA here is from genome assembly GCA_013399855.1 of Oxyruncus cristatus. Taxonomy (NCBI): domain Eukaryota; kingdom Metazoa; phylum Chordata; class Aves; order Passeriformes; family Cotingidae; genus Oxyruncus; species Oxyruncus cristatus. Next base: position 945,656 of record VXAY01006844.1, on the reverse strand, counting down.
ATGCTTAAAATGTAAAAAGCCCATTTGTTTTTCTCTGATTTTTTTATTTTCCCCTAGTTTTCTCATATTTTCAAGCCCTTTTGTTTTCTTCTGCCGTGTGGTCTCTGGTTCTGTTTTTGCCACAACATAATTGTGTAAGACTTCTCCTCCCCAGTTCATCCGGCTTACAGCCATCTAGATATTGCTCAGGTTCTCATCTCAGATGGCTCATCAAAGCCAAAACACCCATTAATCAGTCACTAACTTACTGATTAGGTTTATTTCTAGTACGTGTATTAGCACTGAAGAAAAAATAATTCCAAGATGTTTTTCCCATCCTCCTCAAAGTCAGTGGATATCAGGCAGGTCGGCTGCAACCTTTATCCCCTTCAATGACTTCTCAGTGTGTAGATTGAAACATGCAGAGCAGTCACAAAAGCCAAGTGGGAGCTAGGCAGGAGGGATTAGATCTTGAGGAATTTTATTTAATTAACCTTCCTGCTAAAGCAGTCACATCTCACTTCTCAGACTCTTACCCTCCTAAGTCATGTTTTCTCTATCAAACTGTGAAGTAGCACACAGAATTATATAGCCTTCTTGGTATCTTTGGTTTAAAATAAAATTTAAAATGAAAAACTCTGAAGTGACATGAAAGTATAAATAGATGAGGTATGAAGATATTTACTGCTGTGTAAACAGCTATCAGTCTGTCAAAAATGTATGCAGCTGCTGGCTCTCGGTGGGAGGCAAGGCTGAGTCTTGCACCTTGAGCCACTTGTGACAAAGGTTTGCATTGATCCCAGATGCCACTTTGAAAACTGAGGCTCAATACACCTCTAGTCTATGCAGGAAGTCAGAATAAACCCAACAGCTTCTGTTTAAAATCTGTGCTGGTTTTGCTGTGGATGGTGTTTTGATGGTGTAGCAGCTTTTAGTGAAGATTCTGGCTTCAGGTACACATCCAGGAGAACAGACTGATATTTTGCAATGCCAAATTTCAGTGCACTACGGCACCAACACATGGTGGTAGCTCATCAGGCGTTGTTAATGCACGTATCCTGGAACTAAAGATGAGGGTTCATAGGTTCAGGCAGGATGTGCTGCTTTGTTGCTGCTTTGTCATGCCGATGAAATACAGTCAACAGGATATATGGGGAGATCTCCAACCTGGGTGTAAGGGCTACCAAAGGGTCACTGAAAGAAAAGCTACTTACTTCTTCTATATGTGAAGTATAAGCTGCATCCCTCCAGAGTGTCTCCTGGCTTAGGTTTTTCCTTCGAAGGGGTAAAACTGAGGTCAGAGAGCAGTAAGTTGTTAAGGTAAAAAGTCTGGATTCTGAGGTCATCTGAGAAGTGGCAAATCTACAGAGCCTTTGCTGAGAAGAGCTGCTGTTGTGCTTCTGCAAGATGTAGGTCTGTTCAGAGGATTTCATCACCCATTGCTGTGTCTCATGAATTTGAAGTCTGAGCCAGTTCCTGAACAAATGGCCTGCTCCCATGGGAGAACAGACATATGAGAAATACCATCTTTCTCTGAAAACCAGGAAAGCAGAACAGCGCAGCCATAATGGTTACCTGCAGCTACCTACTTTGTAAAATATTTTTCTGCAGATATTCCTCATAGGCCCCTAGGTTATAGTGCCAGGCCTCTTCCCTAAGGGCTTGCAAATACTGAGAATATGCAAGCCTAAAATGAGTCACGGATCCTTCCTAAACCTTGGACCCTGCAAGGAGCCATGGAGAGTAACTTGAACGGCAGAAATGATTGTAGCAGGTGCTAATAGCAGGTGCTGCTCCCTGAGGTCAGTCAGTGGTGTCTGAACAGGTGTCCCAGGTTGCCTCTTGGATAAGAAGGATAAAGCTGGTAGAGTGTCCACTGCCACCTCCTCACCACAGGGTCAGCAGGATGGATTAAAAAAGGGCCTCTCTGGTGCCTTCGGCAGCTGCCAGCAAGTATGCTGGAGAAAACTGTAGAAAACTGCGTCATTCTTATTCCTCAGGCTTCCTATGACTGGGCAGCCCTTTTATGTTCTGACCATTTTAGGACCATAACACACATATGTTGGCCTAGTGGAGTTGTGCAGAGGAAGGCCAGGCTTTGTAGCTGTGTGCTTTATAGTGCTGTAACATAAGATGGTTTAGTTCTGTCCCTTCAGCTAACTCCAAATGATGGTATAACCCCTCCTCAGACAGGCTGACCTTTGCTGTGTGCGCTGTCCCTCCCTCCTCACAGGGCACGGTACAGGTAGGGAACAGCAAATGTGTCCCCAGCGTGTGCATTGTGGTTGGCCCCCTGCAGCCTGACCTGTCTCTCTTCAGGATCAGGCTGTTGGCTGACTGGGTCAGCCTTCCCCAAATTATTTGCTACAGCTACTCTCAAGCATTTTATAGACCTTCCTCTTTATTGCTTAGCTTACAGGTAGCTTATTCCTCTCTCACGTGGTGTATGGTACGCGTTCTGACGGCACACATGTCCTCGTGTGGAAACAGTCACGGTGCCAAATCCTCTAAATATTGTAAAATTCCAACACCCAGGCCAGGTCTCCTAAAATAGCACGTCTGAGCAAACTTCCTGGGGCTTTTTAAACAGCCTTCTGATGTGTGTGCTGGGGTATGAATGGAACTGCGGATTTCTGAAGTGTCAAGGGGGTAAATGTGTTGTGTACCCAAATGGGAATATTATGAATGAGTCTCTTCAGAGAAGAACACTGATGAAAAGGACACTGTTAGCAAAAATGCCCACAGAAGTATGAGCAAATACTCGAAAGGAGGAACACCCAGGGGGAGTGGGTTCCCACTTTCTAGTGAACGACATTATTTTCTTTTCAGAAGTCATGTTAAATAGGGAAGATTTTTCCAGTTTTAGCAAAAAACCTGAAATAACGTCTGTTCTTAGTTTAAGTTCTTCTGGGCATGAAGACAAGTGCCAGTGTGACTTCCATGGCCCTAGGACAAGCCTATATATTTCTCTCTTATGAGGAATTAAGTAAGTTGAAAAAAACTAAGCTCTTATCTGTCTTGTATGTTTTCATTGCTTCATCAGCACATCGTTTAATTTTCTCTCAATTTTAATATCCTCACAATTACAGCAGCCTTAGGATACAGGGCTTTCGCTCTCCTCCCATGAAAAAGATTAAGAAGTGAGTCATGAAGAGGGTGATTTGCACAGGCTTCTTTAAAACTTTCAGGTTATTGACCTGTCATACCATTCTTTGTGTTTCATTTAGTCACTGCACCTACAGTATGAATAGACACTGAGCTGGCAGGGACAGTGCCCTCTGTAGTGGTGCGGCTTCTCTTTCTTCACACTGAAAACTTCTGTTAGCTTCAGATATAACTTTCCTGCAGCTGTTTTGCTTCTCTGGGTTTTTCAGATCTTGCACATCAGACTATAGATTTTTCCAGCCTGTCTTTTCTTTCATTAAGTGATTTGTTTCCATCTTCATACAGAACCTGGGCCAGGAGAATTGAACAAAAATGGAAAATAGGGCAGAAAACTGCATGGGCTTTTCTAAAGCCTCTCTCTAGTTTAGGAACAAAAAAGAAGAAATTCCTTCATTATTTAAACTAACCAAGGTCTGTCAGTCCCAGCTTGAGTCTGTTCTCCATCAACTCTCATTCCAGATTGCTCCTGATAAAGAATTGTAAAGACAGAACTGAGTGAAATACCACCAGCTTTGTATTAACTGACAGCCTACATTTTTCCTCTTGCTGGATGTGTCCCTGAAGAGTATCAAGGGATTATTGTAAAGGTGATGTGTGTTCTGGATTTCTCTTTGTTCCACACCAGCCTGTATTTTCCCTCATGCCATGAGGTGTGTCAAGAGCAGCACTGGATGCTACAGCCAAAGACTGAGCTGGGATCTTCTTAAAAAGTCTTGCCTCTGGCACAAAAAATGCAGCCCACACTTCAGAGGAAAGGCTGTGATTAATCCCGGGGTTTTCTCTGAAGCCTGGGTAGGGGGTATGGTGGACATAACTAGCTAAATGGTTTGTAGATCTTTCCTAACTTGTATTTAATCACACAGATATTCCTGCCATGCAGTGTCCTAAGTGTCAGCTGCTCTCAGCCCTCCCTCACAGCACGGAATGGTCCTTGCCTGGGTGGGTGCAAATCCATTTGCAACAAAAGATGGTCCAGGGATGTTTGACAGTGTGGAACTTAGGGAGGTTACGAAAAGAAGTTGCAAAGCAATTAAAGTTTGAAATTAAAGAAGCTGACACTGAAAATTGCAAGATGTTTGCAGCAGGCAGTTGGAATGTGTTCACTTTGCAGCTTGAAGGCAATTCTCCTTAGGAAAAGAGTGAGAAATTCAAGGCCTGCTTTTCACGAGTGTTGAATGCTCATGTGAGGAGAGCTGCAGGTGCTAACACTCTTATACAAAGTAAGTGACTCACCCTGGCATTTCTCACCATCCCAAAGGGAAGGCTGAGTGCATGGGACTTGGGTTTTCCTTTCTGATTAGTTAAAGGGAGTAAATTTCAGACCATCAGATCTTTGGAAAAATGAGGCTATAGGTGTGATCTGTTTCGTTGTTTCTCGTGCTCTCTACTCTAAATCAAAGGTAATTGTCTCACCTTTCTTTCTTTCCTTATTCACTTTCAGTTCTTAGGCTTCATTGTTTTGAAGCAACATATCCAAATGGCTCATTCCAAAGCTTTTTCCTGATCATTAGCGAAATTTTATTAACTCAGAGTTCTCGAAAGAGAGTTCATGTGTTTAAAATTGTTTTGCCTTCTCCCTATTTTCTCTACTCCATTGCTCCCCTTCCCACAGGTCCATCTTCTTGAGGACTATGTCCTCATGGGGCCAAATGTTTTCCACTATTTTTCCTGTTGTTCCTAATTTGCAAGCCCTCATCAGAAATACCAGACCATGTGGGTACCTGAGAAGTTGTCAGCGACTGCTAGTGAAAAGCCCAGGGAATTCTTGCTCCTATGCTGAATAGGCTCAGATCATCCCAAAATCACTGGCACTCAAGTTGGCAACTCTCAATGACTCTTCAGCTACCTTCTCCTCCCTGTGAAACTTGTTCCGCCCCTCACGGGCAAACTAGTGGCACATTAAGGGGATGCCTTACACTGTTACTTAGTTCTGCAGATAAATAGAAAACTTTAGTTTCCAAGGGAATAAAAACGTACGTTGTAAAACTCTTACAAAATCGAGTAAACAGACCTAATAGCTTATCCTTTGTCAAACCTGAGCCCTCCTCCCAGCACTGACCGTGACCAAAGGTACGTAACTTGATTCTTTCTGCCTCAATTCCTCTGTCTTTAATGGGAGGATAATAAAATGCACTTTTCTTCATAAAGCGTTCCTAGGTTCACTGTTACAGGGCACCACATGTACCAAATACCTGTTTTGATACTGTACCTAATCACAATGATGAAATTGTGTCGGCAAGTCAATTTTTAGGAACAGCGTCAAAAGACTTCATGACTTGAAGTGCTTAGTTTTGGGTGGCAACATGAAAAGATCACACTGCCTGGTATGTGTAATCCTGACTCACCTTCCCCCACCCCCAAACCTGCCATATCAAACTCACTGTTTTGTATGAGGATTCTCTGTTTGCTACACCCCTCTCCATCACTGCCCTCCACGCCAGCTTGAGGCAGCCTGATCGTGCTGTTCTTTCACTTCACAGCTGAGCAACCCAGTGCAATGACTGCTCGTAAATCCAGTTTTGCAAGAGGCTGGCGAACCGGTAAAAATACTCTGAACAGCAGCATAGCATTTGGGACACACTAAATAAAGACTGAAGCATTCTTTGATACTTACTGATGTTTACATGCCATGTAATTATTATTATCATTGAAAATCCCGACTTCCTTTCTTTGAACATAATGTCTAAACAGGAAAAAGGTAACCTTCCTGTTTGGAGAATTGTTAGTTTCAGAAGAAATGTATTTTTTCTCTCTTGCTTGCAGTTCTCAAAGGTTTTATTTTTAATACAAACGAAAAAGACAAACAATAGACTATCTAAAAGGAAGGAAAACTGCATGTCTGAAACAAACAGAGTCTGCTATGAATAGATAGTCTTTGCACTATGAAATAATTCATGTCATACCTACATACTGACTTTTGCATATTGGGATAGGAAATGTAGACTTATTTTTGGCACCCACTACATGGTATATACACAGTACAAAAAGCAAAGTTAGGGTTAGGAAGGGAAGAGGAGCCTCCTGTCAATCTGTACTAACAGCAAGAAGCAATCACACAGGAATTGGCCTGGCCCAAGAATAATTCCTAGATGTGATGCAAAACTGAATTTAAAACTCCTGGTACCTGCCTGGCATACAGAGTTTTCTGTGGCTCAAGTCAGTGCTCACAGTGGCCTTTTGGGTAAATCTCAGCTTCTAAACTTTACTTTGCAGCTTTTGTTTAGCTAAAGGAAGTAATGATGGAGCAGCACCTGCAGCGCTGTTCCAAGTATATGGAATCTTTGATGGCTGCCAGGAGCAGCACAGCGGGAGTGAAGACCAGGATGCTCAGCTCATCTTTGTGAGGGACAAATCAGAAAACAGGTAACTAAAAGCTGTGTATGAAAAAGTGCTCATACCCAAAGGCAGAAAGAGCTGTTTGGCATTCCAAAGGTGGGATACCATCTCAGAGTCTGACAAGCAGCCTAATGAAATAACCACCAGAAGAGGTCTTGTGAGGTCTGCTGATGTCAATTTGTCTGTATGGGAGGTGTTCATATTGCCACTTTTATTATTTTCCCATTATTTCATTGCAGTCAAGGCTGAAGTTTTGCTGATCGTGCTTAATAGCAACAACTAAAACATCTTGCATGAATGGAAGAGGATATATGTGATGTAAGACCACTGCCCAGAGAGGGCTGGGAAGCTGGAAAGGCCAGCCTGTCTTTTCTTCATCATCTTCCTAAAGTTCTCTATTCAAGGCCTGAATAATTCGGATGTTCCCCACAGCTATGCAGAAGTCCTGAAATACTTGGACTATTTCAAAAAGTCTTTTCTATTCATGGACTGCATGAACCTTCTTATGGCCCTGTAGAAAGTGAAAAATGTCTTACAGAGTCAAATACCAGACATGTATAATTGTTTCCTAATCTTTGCGGGATTTTTTACACCAGTCTTCTGATTTTGGAAGCCTTATTTTACAGAACTGCCTGCTTGCTGTTGGTAGTACTGTATAAGTGCAAAGAAACCCTGCAAATATTTGCTTGTGCTAGTCCTGTTTTCAGGTGAATCTGCTTACTACATCAGGGCATTATGCTGGCTCATGTTTGTAGAGTCAGACCCTAAAGATGTGTATCGTTCCTTGTCTATCTTCATGTTTCCACTTCTCATGGAACCCAAGTCCCCTTAAGCAAGATGCTTAAGCACGTGTACCCTTCCTAACTTTGCTGCTTTGCCAGAGATTCCCACGTGAAGCTTCTGCTCCATTTGCAGCATCTTCACCACTCACTCCTGCCACTCAGTTGTGTGTTGCTCTTCATCTGTAAGTGTTTTGCCAGGTATGAGCCTCGCTGAGTGATTTAACTGGACTGCTGCTATTTGCAGCTCCAGCGAGAAGAGAACATGTTAAAGCCATTGTAAAATAATCAGTACCACATGAAATGGAGAAGTGGGACCCCATGATCTGAAATGCAGATGGTCTCTGGCAGTGAGAAGCAGAGCTGTCCTGCCGAAAAAGACCCAGAAGTCAGCAAAGGAGCTGAGCTAATGATGTGACGCAAGAAAATTAAAGGCAGAGTGATTCTGAGCAATGTAGGAGTGTCCCACTCGAGACTGAACTCTTTGCAGTCTCATCTATCTTAGTGTTCTCCACACAGGTAGTTAATTAACAAGGGGATGTATCTACCTGCATGTGGAACAGTCTCTCTGAGGAGGGATAAGGGATTGGGATTAGCAAATATAATTGCACTTTGCTGAGACCAGTATGCACGTCGGAGTGGAGGGGATGCCTGGTGTCACTGTATGTGAAATAATAATAATGTAAGATGTGAAATTATAATAATGTAAAATGTGAAATAATATGTAGGCATATAACTGTTGGCTTCTGTTACTCTCCACAGGGATACGTTTGTAGAATCTGGGTTCTGGTCTCAAGTACCTTGATTTTGAGGAGGAGCCCTTGCAATCCTTGGACTGTGACAGGCTGGATAGCTGTTGCTGTCGAACAACACTGGCTGCTTGACCAGTTAATGTTTATAATATATATTGCAATGGTGGTGGGAGGCTTTTACCATTGAATAGCTGAGCTGATACCATGGGGCACTGAGTCACTGTCCTCTGAATATTCCCTGTGCTGTTACTGCAAATAAATTCACCACCTTCCATCTTAATAGCTTGCTTTAGAGCCAGTGCCACACTTCACACCCTATTCTGGACACCCTCCAACAAGTTAATGTTTTTCACTGAGGAAGGTGAGTAAAACTGATGAGAGTATCCTTAACTAAGGAGCCATAAAATTCTAATAGAGCAGTAATGTTCCCAGCGAGCCTGAAGGAAATCCGATCAATAGTTATGAGGTTGAGGCTCAATTTAAGGCTCAATTTAATGGCCTTTATTCATCAAACATAGTCATTCTCCATTTTGGTACAGGATGCTTTTGTGGTTCCTGCTGAGCAGAGGAGTATAAAGTCTGCACAAGCTCTTTCTCAACAATTCCCCAGGCTTTGTCATTTAAGATAGGTGACTCTACAGAGGTGATGTTCAGGGTTCTGGGATCTATTTGAAGGTGATTTTTCATCAGATAGGACAAACTGCACCAACTGCATTTGTTCTGAGCATCTCAGGCTTGAAATGGTTTCACGGTGAGTAAAAAAGAAAGATATTTTGGATCTCTTTAAAATTTGACACTGCAGTTACTCATATGCCTGTAGACTACTCCACAATCACGAATGGTTCAGCAGCATGTTCTCCAAAAAGCCTTTTACTGCTTTTTTGTAGACCCCTTGCAACAGAATTTGCAAGGCGCAGATGGGGGCTGGGCTTCTTCTATGTTTCTAAGCTGACTCTGTGGTGGAAAGAAGTTTTCCCATCTGCTTCTGGCACAGGTGTGTTCTCTTTAATTTTCCAAAATGGTATGCAAGCACAGAGGCAGACAATGAAATTTCATGCAAAAGTTTTTTTAAAACCTTTATGTACAATGACAGACCTTTCCAAAGACCGAAGTAAATGCAACCTTTATGTACCCCCCTCCCCCCAGTGGCATAAGCGTGAGGTAGACAGAAGCATTTCAAATTAAATGGAAGAGCCATAGTTAAAGACATCTCCCGTATGTACTCGTCATTCCTGCATACATAGGTTAGCAGAAGTAAGTTTTAACTACCTGAAGTGACAGGAGTGTCTTGTAAGTATACAGTAAGGTCCTAGCTGGAGAGGGCTCTTAATCAACACCTGACCAAAAAGTGTTCTCTGACAATCATTCCAGTATTAGTTCAAAGGGTGCTTTTAAAATCCACAACTCCTACACCACGTCCAGATCCACAAACAACCTGGACCTGCAGATGATCTTCATTGTACAGACTCATTCCTGAAATGCCCGTGGTGGCTTTTCTGGCCGCCCAGGGGGGCTCTGGGAAGCCAGGGCTGCTGGTGATTTCTTAGCCCTCGCTCTGCAGCACCATTTTTCCCCACTGCCAGCAGCTGCAGTGGCAGGGAGGCAGGAGGGGTTCTGGAAACTCGGGCTCTGTTACCTGAGCCAACAGCGACACCCAGGGATTCACCAGCACAGCCCATCCCTTCTTCGATCTCCACCCCCATGTCCCATGCCACCTGAAAAATATTCCAAGGTTTAGCCATTTTTCTCTTCCTGAATGACTACACTGATTGAGAGGGAAGAAATACTGTAGTAATTGTAGTAATTTTATCAATAGAAATCCTACTAGTGTTCTGAGAGTAAATTAGATCAGCCACAGGCACATCTGTGTTCAAATGACTGTATTCATGTGAGGTGGATTATACTTTTTCATCTCTATCAAAACAGTTAGAATGGTATTATTTGTTTGCAGCTAAGGTCGAGACAGACAAATTATAAAACCTCCCATTCTTCCTTCCTCACTACAGCAAAAAGCCTTACTGAGGCCCTGCTGAAAGTATTTTGGTAAGCTTTTGTTGAATCAATGTACAGAGATGAACAGTACACTCAAGGAGTACATCACAATCAAATTAATAGGTGCAGGTTCTGTATCAGTGAACACTGAGTCAGACTTCTATTAAAATGACCCTGAACAACTCCTTGAAGACACATACCTGAGCAAACAGTGGTAAAATAATTAGAGAAGTAAGAGACTACCAGGCAATAATGACAAAAACGTTTCAGTAGAAGCAGAAAAACACAGAATTGATCAGGACACAGGATGTGCTGAGAACAACCCAAATCAAACAGTACAATTACAAAGTGCAAGTGTTAATTCTCAATCCCAGAATGCCAAACTGTCTGTCCGTCATTGGGCCATCGGCCCTGTCACCAGTGTGCAGCCTGCACGGCTACTGAGGTAGTCTCTTGTTTGCTTTTCAAGACTAGGCTTGCTTCAGATCCAGAGGGGATGGCTGCTCCTCTCTGCAGGGCAGAAGGCAGCTCAACTGAGAAAGCACTAGGCTCAAACAGCGGCAAATGAAGTAGACCTGTGACTGCAGCTTTACGACAACAGAAGCTGTGAAGGGGAAGGGCACAAATGAAGTCCAAAGTTTCAATGTTCCCATTGAGAAGCTGGGGCTAATTGAGTAGGAAACAAATTAAATCTGTCTTACAACAATTTAAAGCATAAAGGTACAAAACAGTGATTCTACTTTGAAATGGAGCATGAAGTTAAAAGTTCAGAAAGCACAGAAATAGTCCACAAACCGATGGTCAGGCAGTACCTGAAAGCGTATTTGGTCACTCCATGGGCTCTTTTTGAAAAAACAACCATGAGCATCGTTCTCTAATTGAAACAGACCTGTAAGTAGGTAGTACTCTGAAAATCAGGACTGAATTGTCTGAAGATGAACACCCAAAATGTTGAGTATCTGTGATTCCTTTAATTCTTCTGAAAATGTGTGTCATAATCCATAAAATAATTGTACTTTCATCTATTTGCTCATTGCTGTCAAGCTGTCTCAATGTTTTGTAGGATTTATACTGAATCAGTTATCATTTTGCCTGTTTTTTCAAGGAAAGATGAATCAAACTTCTGTTTACTCCTGCCATGGCACAGCTGGAAATGGGATATTTGCCAGGAACTCAAACACTGTCAGTGTGAGACAGTTGCTACAGTCTGCAGCTCAACACCATTGGCTTTCCTTTGCACCTTTTTTTCCTTCAGAATTTGGGAAGAAAGGTTATTTAAAAACCAGTCTACATCTTGATAGTCTTCAGGCCACCGCAAATACTGACTCCTTTGTAAGAAGTTTCGAATTGGTTTGTGTTTCATCAGTTGATATTGAGAAAGTGACCCAACCACTACCATTATGAGGACATCTTTCAGATCAGACAAGTACCTGCTCTGGGCAAAATTGAAGGCTTCCACACACCACCCATCTTTGAGAAACTGCCTGGTCACAATACAGATTGTTTTCCTGCTGTTCCAAATGGCATCACGAATATTACTGATATGTTCTTCCCCAGGCAAGAAGTCTCTTTCCTCAAAACACAAGGTAAATCTGTTTTTATCCAAATACTGTGAATCCAGGTGCTTTAGCAAAGCATTCTGGACCCATTCAAAGTCATTTTTGCTGTAGCACAGATACGCATCGTATCTGTATTCACTTTTGTCTGTTACTTGTGGATGGCTGGCTATTATTTTTTTGGTGATAGTTTTATACCAGATAAAACAAATCCCCCGACAGTGAGTGAAGATGATGGCTGACACCAGAAACATGAGAAGGGTGACAGAGAGGAAGACAAATAGGGAGAACCTGAGTGCCTGCTGGAGTTCATCTTCATCACAACCATCATATTCCAGATACGACAGTGGTATCCCTGCAAATTCAGGTGGGTAGGCACAGTATCTGCCAGATTCTGAGCCAGCTAGTGTTACATTGGTTTCATTTAGCCACACTAGTAGGCTCTTTAAAGAGCAATCACAGACATACTTATTATGTGTTATATCCAGAATACTCAAAGTCATAAAGACTTCAGGCTCAGGGGAAAGCAGCTGGTTTCCAGATAAGTTGAGGTTCATTAGGCTCTCTGGAAAAAGTCCAGGAGAAAGATGAGACAATAGGTTGGAAGCCAGATTAAGGGTTTTGAGAGATGTTAGACCTCTAAAAATGTCCTGTGGAAGAGCACTGAGGTAGTTGTTATTCAGATGGAGAACCTTGAGTTTGGACAGTGCCCCAAACACATCCAAACATAAATCTCTCTCCCACACAAGCTGTAACATATTTTCACCCAGATCCATATAGATCAACTGGCTGTTTTGTATAGCATTATCGCTTTTCACACAGTAAGAGAACCGATTCTGTTTTAGGAAGATATATTGCAGTTCTGGAACTTGGAAAAGAATATACAGGTCACCTACATTTGCCAACCAATTTCTTTCTAAATCTAGGTATGCTGCATCTATGCTTGTGTAAGCTACAGTCATTAGCTTATTGTCACCTAAAGAGGCATGTGTCAGATGTGGAAAGGGAGGGAGCTTTTTAATGGCATTGTCTCGGAGATCGATTATTTTCAGACTCACTAAGTTACGGAATGATTTTTCACCAATTATCCCAATATGATTCTGCTGTAAATCAATATATGCTACACTATGTAGACCCTCAAAAGTATAGTCATACAACTCACCTAAAAGATTACTTGAGAGATTGAGAATTTTTAGGTTGCCTAAGCCAAAAAATGCTTGCCTTTGGATTTGATTTATCTTGTTTTTGAAAAGGTTCAGCACTTCCAAATTGCCAAGGCTTTGAAAGACTAAAGAATTGAGAGAGAAAATGTAACCCATTGAAATATCAAGGGAACTGAGATCACTTTTTTCTAATCCTGCAAAAGTATAATTATCTGGATTTTTTAAATTTTGAAAGCCAAATCCTGAACCCATTATATGAGTGCTAAATATTAAAGAAGTGATTTGAGTCCCTTTAATGGCTGTAAAGAAATATTGGACTATCTCTGTGCTCCAGCCATTTTTGCTAAGGTCTAGTGAGTTAAATGTAATATTTTTGAAGGGATTTGGGCATTTGGCCCAGTCCCCACTTTCTGCCTTGTACAAATAATTAGAACTGAGGCTGAACAATAAAAAGTGTTTTCCTCGGAAGCTGGTAAGATTGCTCTGACACAGGTTGGATATCTTGTTGAATTTCAGGTTCACGGTTTTCAAGGCTGTTAGATTATAAAATAATGGATGAGGCTGAAGTTTGGTGATTTCATTCTCCGAAAGATCCAGTTCTTCTAACGATCTCAAATCATGAAAGTAACGTTCCTCAAGGATGGAATTTCCAAGGTAGTTCCCAAACAGACGGAGTACAGTCAGATCTGGCAAGCCCACAAAAGCATCAAGATCCAGTTGAAGAACCCTATTGTATCCCAAATCTAAGATACGAAGGTTTGGCAGGTTCCTGAAAGCTCCTTTCCCTATGGTAACAGGATGGACCAACTGCGTTCCCATTTCCAACAACAGCAAGTGCTCCAGCAGTGGAAACGAAGTTTCAGTCACTCGTCTGATGTAGTTGTACGTTAGGAAAAGCTTCACCGTATCCTTCGGCACAAGTGGAATATCTGTGAGGTTGCAGAAAAAATATATGGAGACTTGGGCTTCTGAGTAGCAGGTTCTAGATGCACACACCCCGCTAGCTAGTGAGAGTCCAAAGACAAGCACTAGCTGATGACACAGCATCATGAACCTGGGTGAAACAAAGTGAAAACAGGGAGCATTAATTCTGCAGTCGGCTGCCTGTGCAGTGAGTTGTAGAGCCCATTTTTAGCAGCTGTGGAGGAGAGGACTAACGTCACACTAAAAGTTCCTAGGGGTTTGGTATCTATCATTTCTCTGAAGTCTAACAGGTGCTATCTGATAGGCTGTCTGGTCAGAACATGGGCCCCCAAAAGGATGTGAGCAACTCCTATGACCTAAAAAGTAACTCTTCTTTATGTATCTTAAGGGTGGCACCAAAACTCCACTAGGTAGGTGTTGAAATCTCGGCCTAGCTATTTAATTTGTGCCACGGAACTGGTAATGCTGGTGTATTAGCTTAATTCCTTAACCAGTTATCCTAACAGGTTTAAACAGTTTGGAATACCTAAGTGTAATCATTGAGTCACTCAACAGAGCAGGCCAACGCTGCTCTTTCCCCAAGCACTCTCCTTGTGAGGGCCATTACATATGTGGAATTTGGACTGCTGTCATACAGAAGTACCTAACAGCCTCGAATTTTTAAGAGGAGGACCTCTTTTGGGGCTCCTGGAGCCTCAGACTACGCTGACAATGTGCAATTGTTCTTGAAATGGTTATGAGATAGTTTTGAAAGTATAGGCAGGAACAAGGCTCACAGTGAAGGAACAGAAAAGACACAGTAGCCTGAAACTGTGCTGCAACATTTCATGTTTTATGAAAAACTGTATTTCCTGAACTGTGCGTTCCTAAGTTTTACAAAAGGTGGATAACGTGATTTATGCAGCTTGCTGATGAATCCATTTATTAATATATTCCCACTCTGTATTTTCCTTGCATTATGCCATCTGTCTGCCTGTCTCCCTTTTAATCCAAGACAAAAACCTCTTCAAAGCAAGGAAGGTCTTTTTTATTGAGCGTGGTAAAGAACAGAGCAAATTATTAGCTCTGAAGTGGTTGCCTGTTTGCTGTAGTTTTTAAAAAAACCCCTTCTAACTAAGATTGCAACCATCTGCTTCTGCTTTTACACAAGCATTTATTGAAATGAAATGACAATCCACTGGAAGAATTTTTGCGTCCTCCAGCACAATCTGCTTAAAAATTGGAAGAGTAAACTCTTGGGGAACCAGGCCCCCAGTGGCCATCTAATGTCTGCAAGGTAAATGTACTTCAGAGAGGAAAAAAGTGGGGCTTTGAACAATTATTGTTCTGATTTGAGCACCCTGCTTCTTTAAAGCACAAGTACAAACCTCTATGCAAAATGTTGTGCTATTAAACTAAAGTCATCTTATGCTTATTGCTGTCATACAAAGGGATTTCTGGGAAATGAAAAAGTATGTCAGTAGAAACCACTATGACATTCCCATTGCAAATACCAAAGGAAAGGGCAAGCCAATTTTTAGAGACGATCTTCTACATAGGCAACACAAGGATATTACAGAACAGCCCAATTTCACTCGACCAAACATCTCGAAGTCCTCCGATTGTATCAAAACCCTAACTTGTTAACAGCTGTGACTACAAGAGTGAGTTTGCAAATTTTCACCCTAGAGGCTCAAACACCAAGTGGGAAACACAAATACCTCGCATCTTAAAATACTAATCCTTACATTTTTAGGACATTCTTGTGTGCTTATGACAAGATCTGATTCTTGAAGTAAAAGAGATTATGAATATAGAACAAGAGTGTTGAATTCAGAAGTCCTGGCATTCAAATTTCATTCACATTTTGTCTCACTAAGGAATTTAGGATGTGCTGCAAAGAAAAACAAATTGCAGATACTGAGTATCAAAATTCTGTTTGAATGAGCATAGTAAGGAACAGAGCAAATTAGTAGCCCTAAGATGGTTGGTTTTGTTCTGTACTTTAAAAAAACACTTAAGAGATTTTAACTTCTTCTATGGGGAATAATTCCAAGTACTAGAAGATAATTCTATTTACTACCCTCTTTTTTGACCTAGCACACACTTTTAAAGGGGACATTATGAACAGTAAACTATGTAATGTTTGTTGCTGTGACTACAGAATGTTGTAGGTTATTGAAAAAGACCCAACTAAACTTATAGCAGGTGATTTAAGATCTTGCTTACTTTTTTACATTTTTGTTTCCTAGAACCACGAAAACAAAGCATCAAGTTTTCCTTTTAGTATTTGACAACTATGACATTGGTTCTTGTTGACACTGTAATATAAGATGTTTAGCACAAATAGTTTTAAATTACATTTATCTTTCAGACTTTTACATTTTCCTTCCTTGTAGTTGCCTGGATGCTATGGCTAGTTTTTAAAGTTTGGGCAAAATCACTGCATCATCAAAAGCAGTGGCAGACAGAAAATACTTCGGAAAGGAAGTCAGTATTTGATGGACATGTGTACAACAGACAGCCAGAAAAAGCTCAAAATGCTTAGAATGGAAGAATTAAAAAATGTAGTTGGTTTTAAATTTTAAAATGTAGTTTTCTTTATTAGAATATAAGAAAGTGGTGAAGGATTTTTACCAACCTTTCCCTTTACACTTACTTGCTTTTCCACATTCTTGTAAGTTAAACAAATACCTAACAATCTTTTAACAGCTGTTACATTCCACCTCTGCTCTGGTTTACTGGCAAGGAAGACTTCACTTGTGAACTCTTTGCTCCCTCAATTTTTTCCGCGTAAGTTTTTACCTTCTCTC
This sequence comes from Oxyruncus cristatus, assembly GCA_013399855.1. Classification (NCBI taxonomy): domain Eukaryota; kingdom Metazoa; phylum Chordata; class Aves; order Passeriformes; family Cotingidae; genus Oxyruncus; species Oxyruncus cristatus. The sequence goes on along the minus strand of VXAY01006844.1, from coordinate 929,218 downwards.
CCAGATCTTGTCCCTCCATGAGCAGGAGGGAGATGTTGGCAGTAAGTAATGCCTCTTACTGCTCTCATGCAGACAGCAAAGATTTGTATTTTAACAGAATCCCATCACGTAGCATTTTATACAACCCCTCACCACTGTACATTAAAACCTTTCCTCCCTTTAAAACCTTTCGGGAGGAATATTCTTCCCACAAAATGAGGATACTCCCATTCAATTACTTGTCTGTGCACGGACATGGAGATGAAGGGATGTCTAAATGCTTTGTTTGTAGAATCTTAGAATCCTTAAGGTTGGAAAAGACCACCAAGGTCCCCGAGTGCAACCTATGACAGAACACCACCACGTCAATTAAAACCATAGCACTGAGTGCAACGTCCAGTCATTTCTTGAACACTTCCAGGGATGGTGACTCCACTACCTACCTGGGCTGCCTGTTCCAACACCCTTTCAGTGAAAAGGTTTTTTCTAATGTCCAACCTGAACCTCCCCGGCAGAGCTTGAGACTACATCCGCTTGTCCTGTCAATTATTGATTTTTATTATTGGAGCAATGAAGTTTAGAGAACCAGGGCCCAGCATGTGAGATTTTGTTTTGTTTTACTGCATTGATGTCAGAAGGGATAAGCAGTAAAAAGAAGGGGAAAAGTAGGATAGGATTCAAAATGCAGCAAATGCTTTCGGAATGGGAAGTCCTAAGCAGGGCTATGTTTCTGAGCAATGGAAAGCAGGGTGGATATTCTACCTAGATCTAAAGGCATCAGGTGAGTGCACACAGAATGCACGCACTCTAGCTCTGTCCTCAGCTCCCTGTGCATTGGGATCAGGGAAGGCAGATGCAGATGCTTTGAGTCATCTGAAACTTTCAGTATTGTACTTACTTCTTTGTAAAACTTTGGTTAACCTGGTTTTAAATCACCTAGAAACTTTCCCTGGCACAGCAAAAAAATGACGGGAACTGGCAGTACCTGAGAGTGGATGTTGTAGCAGTGCCTGTTTATCTCAGCACAGCTGTGTATGCCTTAGGACACCCAGAGAGACTGTCAGTAAGCAAGGTCTGAAAAGGAAGACTAAGACTGTCTCTTTTTGTTACTCATGCCACAGTAACAACTATCCTGTGGAGAGTTAGAAAGCACGTGCCATTCCCCTTTCCACACCCCCAACAAAAATGCAATGGATTCCACATAAATAAAGAATGGGTTACATACCCTGCTTCTGTCCTTGCTGAGGCCTGAGGCTTGCTTTCTAAAAGAGTGATCTGAAAGGAAAATTACAGTCCCAGAAGTGGTTTTGTGCAGCAGCAGCCTCCTGTGCTTCTGTCACATAACCCTAGGTCAAACGTGAACCAGCACACACCAGCGGGAGGGAACAGGTATGAACTGTGTGTGCTCATGAAAATGAGCAGCAAGGCTAAATGTTCTCAGTTGTCAGCCATAGGTTTTGGGGAAAAAAGCAGCAGAAGTGCTGGCTATCGGGGTGGACTCTAGGGAAGACGAGTGTAATATAATCATCAATAAGCTTGAAAGAGTTTAAAAAGATTTCTAATAACCTATTGCAGCGACCACGATATCCTTCTAAGCAGATTCTTCGTAGATGACAGCTCAGTCAGCCAGAGGAATTATGTGCCCACCACATGCCCAGACTACTTGAAATAATTCCAAAAAGACGAAGTCCTGTGACCAAGGATACCAGACGTTTTTGGTGTTTAGGATGTCGTCAGTGGATAAAAAGGTAAAGACAGATGTAAAGCTGGTAAAATTGTCATATCTGCACCAAAAAGGAGGAAAAAAGACTACATTTTTTGTTAATCCTAATATTCATGAAAACATCCAGGTCATTTACTGTAGGTCACTGAATCACAGAAGAGCAGAGTGTATATATGTAATAAAGGTAGTAGCATCTTTTGATGAGTGTGTGAGAATCTCATCTTTAATTGCCACAAGCCTGCTTTAGGATTAAGTATTAAGGGATAAACATTAATCCTACTGCCAAGTTAGAAGGCTTTTCTTCCCTTTAACTTCATAGCTAAGGGTCTTTCTGTTTGGACAGCAAGATGCAAGAGCTCTCTTGCAGCCTTCATGAGTGCTGCTGTTACCCTGATGCCTTCCTGTGAAACACCTGGTGACTAGTTGTCACAGGCAGCTCAGAAGCTCCCCAGAGAAAAGAGAAAGATAGGATTCAACAACTGAGGGGTATATTTCTTGCCTGTAAAACCAATGCATAGAAGATAGTCCTCTTTTCTCCCTCTGTACCCCAAAACATTTGACACTAAAGCAGCAAACACTGTCTTAATTGGCCCTTATTATTTTTTCCTAAAGTGAGATGTCTGTGTATAAAATCACAGATTTAACTTTAAATTTGATATGCACACTGCTTTCATCATCAGTTTACTTTTCTTGTGACTGTTTTGAAAGTACATTTAAGCCAACTTCTTTATGTACGAACAGAGACTGTTTTATATTCATTTAGTCTAAACTATTCTTCCTAGTTAGTTACCGCCAGATCTTTCTGCCAGAAACTGGCCAAGTGCAGCACTCAGAAACAGTATCAATTAAGAAATCAGCTGCAGGTACAAAACACACAGGCATGAAAAAGCTACTGGGAAAGGCAAACAACAGCTTTGGTGAGCACCTGGCATCCAGCCAGGGTCAACCCAACACAGGTTCCAAACTCCTCCTGATCTATCACTCCCCTCCTCAGCTGGACAGGGGATAGAAAATACCATGAATGACTCGTGGGTCTAGGTAAGGGCAGGGAGAGATCACTCACTGATTACTGTCATGGGCAAAACAGACTTGACTTGGGGAGATTTGTTGAATTTATTACCAGTCAAAGCAGAGCAGGGTAATGAGAAATAACTACCAAATCGTAAAACACCTTCCCCCACCTCTCCCTTCTTCCTGGGCTTAACTTTACTCCCAAACTCTCTACTTCCTCCTCTGCCCAGTGACATAGGAGGATGGGGAACGGGGGTTGTGGTCAGTTCAGACATGCTGTCTCTGCCGCTCCTTCCTCCTCACGGAGAGGACTCCTCACGCTTTTCCCCTGCTCCATTGTGGGGTCCCTCCCACAGGAGACAGTTCTCCACAAACTTCTCCAATTTGAGTCCTTTTCACAGACTGCAGTTTTTCACAAATTGCCCCAGCGTGGAACCCTTCCACAGGGTGCAGTCCTTCAGGAACAGGCCTCTCCAGCATGGGCCCCCATGGGGTCACAGGTCCTGCCAGTAAATTTGCTCTAGCATTGGCTCCTCTCTCCTTAGGTCCACAGGTCCCACCAGGGGTGTGCTCCAGTGAAGGCTTCCCAAGGGGGCACAGTGTCCTTGGGACACAGGTCTGCTGCAGAGTGAGTCCTCAAGGAGCTGTAGGTGGGTATCTGCTCCGTTGTGGTCCTCCATGGGCTCCAGGGGCACAGCTGCCTCACCGTAGTCTTCACCACAGGCTGCAGGGGAATCTGCTCCAGCATCTGGAGCACCTCCTCCCCCTCCTTCTTCACTGATTCTGGTGTCTGCAGAGTTCTTTCTCTCACAGATTCTTACTCCTCTCTCCAGCTGTAGTTGTCATTGCACAGTTACCTCTTCCCCCCCCTTCTTAAACCTGGTACCCCAGAGGCTCTACCACTGTTGCTGATGGCCCTGGCCAGCACTGAGTCCATTTCAGAGCCAGCTGGCATTGGCTCTGCAGGACACTGGAGCAGCTTCTGGCAGCTTCTGACAGAGCCACCCCTGTAGTCCCCACTTCCACCAAAACCTACACAAACCGAATACAGAACCTTGGGGTAAGTGAGGGCATTTTTGCTTAGTTTCAGGTTAAGCCTGGCTCAGTATAAATAATCTCAACCAGAAGGACTTTCAGACTTTAAAAGACTCTTGATTCAGGTCAGAAGTTCTAGAACAAGAACTGCAGCAAAGTCAAAGAAATCCTTTCTTTCTTTTCTTCTCCTTCCCCTTTCAAGCCCAGTTTACTTTTATTCCATCTTCTTTTCCTCAGTGTCTTTCCCTTTTCACTATCCTTTGGCTTAGACATAGACCAAGTGCACCAGGATATAAATGAGGTTGAACTCCCACACTAGTATGACCTACTGCACCTGTCTGCTTTCCACAGTGCATCTTAGCCTGGGTTTACAGGCAAGACTTCAGTTATCTTTCTGGGGAATTTCGTTCTGCTAGCTTCCCAGTCAGAAAAGTAAACCCAAGCAAAGCCTCAGAATGAAGATTAGAAAGCATGCACAAACCTAACACAGCCCATGCACGATTATCTGCCCTATCCCTGGCTAGTGCAGCTCTGATCTTGTTTGCATTGCACTGACCCTTCTGTGACAACACCCAATCAGAATGAAGCAGACTTGAACAACAACAAAAAACCAACCAAAAAAGCAAACCAAAACCAAGAATAAAAAAAAATAAGAAGCAATGCAAACAATGGAAACTGGTCTCTGTTGTTTATATGTTACAGGGCTGAGACTTCCTCTAAAGTATCTAGAACAGTTGGGCTGGTTACCCATGACTTTCAATTTTTCTGAGAATGGCTCAAAGCCATTTAAGCTGTGACTGTGGGAACTGGTAGCTCAAAGTGGAAGTAAATGCTAAAAGAAAACTGAGGAGTTGACTATAATACTCCAGGTGGGCAAAACAAGAGGAATACTGATTGGATGCAACATTATGCCAGAGGCATGTACTGACAAAGGGAATTAGAGGACAGTAACATCCATCGCTAATTCTGTACTCAACCCTGGGCTCTAAAGCTGAAGCCTGGCTATGGATTTTAGCTCAACTAATGCTTTGGCTTAAGCAACCATAATTAAGCAAGCAATATTCTATTCCAAAATAATTCAAGAAGTTTATCTTCCAACCCCTGCTCAGCAAAAAATCACAGAATCACAGAATTGTTAGGGTCGGAAGGGACCTCTGGAGATCATCCTGTTCAACTCATCTAGTCCAACCCCCCTGCCAGGGCAGGGTCAACTAGAGCAGGTTATACAAGAATGTGTCCAGGTTGGTTTTGAATGTCTCCAGAATCCACGACCTCTCTGGGCAGCCTGCTCCAGTGCTCTGCCACACTCAGTGTAAAGAAGTTCTTTCTCATGCTGAAGTTTCAGTTTATGGCCGTTGTTCCTCGTTCTGTCGCTGGGCACCACTGAAGAGTGTGGCACCATCCTCTTGGCACCTGCCTTTGAGATATTTATATGCATTAATGAGTTCCCCTCTCAGTCTTCTCTTCTCTGAAGGAGGAAGACTGAACAGGCCCAGCTCCCACAGTCTCTCCACATAAGGGATGCTCCAGATCCCTCATCATGTTTGTTGTCCACTACTGGACCCTCTCCAGTAGCTCCTTGTCATTCTTGTACTGAGGAACCCAGAACTGGACACAGCACTCCTGATGTGGCCTCATCAGGGCCATGTAGAGGGGCAGAATCACCTCTCACAATCTGCTGGCCATGCTCTTCCCAGGATACCACCGGTCCTCCTGGCAGCAAGGGCTCACTGCCAGCTCATGGTCAACTTGTCATCCACCAGTATTCCCAGGTCCTTCTCAGCCGAGCTGCTCTCTAGTAGGTCAGCACCCAACGTGTACTGGTACTTGGGATTATTCCTCCCCAGGTGCAGTACCCTACACTGGTGTTGTTGAAAATCCTCATGGCTCTTGCATTCTTGTGTGCACAGCCACGTTTCTGCAGGACAGATGTCAGGTACTGACACACTTAACGTGCTTACAGCCTCGTGGTTAGAGCAGTTTCCTTGAGTGAGAACCAGACTGAACCTTCTCAGGCTGAGGCAGGCTAAGCACTTGGGCTTTCCACTTCCTTTAATGGTCCAACTGGGCCATAGCGTCAGGGACTTCTCCTTTCCCTGGCGAAAAGTTGAAAGAAAATGTTCATGGCTCATATGCCCTGCACTAGACTCAAAGCTGCAGCTCTGCTGGAGCTGCTCCAAGCAGGCTCCCCCAAGGAGGTCTGCCAGGGGCCACATACTTTGTATTGACCTCCCCAACACCTGCAATTGCTGTGCAAGGCTCCCCACCCCGGGGTGCTCCTGTGCAATGGCTTACAAGCCCTGGGACCCACAGAAGACGTGGCGGGTGCCTTGTGGGTTTATGATGGAAGGAAGGGCCTTTCGGATCAGATTTTGGGGACTTGGATGCCTAAAATCCACTGAAATTCACCTGAATAGAAGAATGTGTCTCAATCTCATTCTTCAGATATTGGGTCCCTTCCTGCCATCCAAATGAATAGAGTTTCCCTTGGGCAGTCTTCTCTATATATTCACATGTCAAATTATGTAGGGAAATGAGAATCATTCCTACTACCTCTATCAAGTGCATAACAAAATATTCTTGTCTAATGCCCTAATATCATTCATATTTTCTTCACTCATGGCAAAAACTATGGGCATCTTTCCCAGAGGGTGGTGATATACACTGGCTGTGAAGGACTATTTGTATTTGGCACTTGGTCAAATTCGGGGGAAGAAAAACCCAAAGACCTTCAAAGAGCATCCTTTTTCTTTTAATCTAACAGAAAGCCTTACTGACAAGGAGTTTGTAATATTTATCTAGGCCATAAAAAAGATCTTGAAAGATATACTGCAAACAGTAAACCTTTGTTCTTAGACTGGTCAGATAAAGGCCAACTGCTATTGTGAAAATTTGTATTGCTGCTGTTATCTGATTAGATCAAATCTCCTTACTGAAAGAAGAGTAAAGCTCCAAGGTTTTGCCCAGGCTCTATGCCATCATAATATATGCTTTTGTGCTTATAAAAAGTTGAGCAGTGTAAACACACTTTTCACCATGAGGCCCCTCTAGCCAATTACAACCTAAAAAAGAAACTATTTCGTTCATCATATGATTAATAAATATGCCCCTTCCCACCCCCTCACCATCTCCCTTAAGTTGTTAGGATTCTTAACTGTAATATAGCATTTTTCAACTTAAAATCAGGAAGGATCTTATAAGGCAAGTGAGTACTGGTGGACAAAAACATAAGGCTATAAGGCATTTAATGACCTGACAGAGCAGAAGGACCACAAAATTCAGCCACTGGTTTTGGTGTAATGATGTAAGTTCCTGTTTGTATTTATTTGTTTTGATATCCCATCAGATTATATGATGAAATGCAAACACACAAAGACAGATGTGATTCCTCTAATTATAGGGTAAGAGTTCTTCAAAAGAAAACAGTCCCCAGAAGGATAAGAAAATAAACTTGAAAAAAACCCCACGCTCCAGGCTATTTCTCCAGAGGACAAGAGTAAATTGGATAGGCAGAGGGAGGGTGCTGTAGCCCCAGATCCCAGATCCTGGCCCCAGTTCAGTCGATTTTAGCCCCCAGCACAGTTTTAAGTTGTCTCCCTGCTGATTAGAGCTAGGCTGCTCCTTTCCCTGCCTGAGCAACCAGCTGGGCTGGTTGTTCCAGTGAAGCACCCCAGTGCTGGGCACTGCTCCATCTGCCAGCCCTGGGCAGCCCAGCCTCATCCACCTGTGTCTCGGAGGGGATGATGAAGGCAGAGGGCTTCAGAAGAGGACCAACAAGGTTTCCTACGCTCTTCCAGGTCCTAAGGAAATAGGGCTTCAGCAAGGGCAGTGAAGATTCAGGGGCTTGTTGCTTTGTTGTTTTTTTTTTTTTTTTTTTTTCAAGTTGTTGCTACTGTTGTTTCCCAGTAGAGAGGCTCATTCAAAGCTGCACAAACCACCTAGCAGTCACAGTCACCACTCGGATATTATCACCTTACATCCTGAGTCCATGTTTTCCTTTTTTCTTTGAAAAATGTCACGTGAGAACTGCCTGGTCTAGACTAGAAGTCCCTCCAGGGAAGAAATGTTTCATTCTTATTAGCTTCCCTTCCCTCTTAGCTATCATTTTGGACTGTGTTTTTCACACAGTGGATTTAGCCTACGAGCACAATGTCCTTTTTTGTGTGCCTGCAGGATAATTAGAAGCAGAGAGGATTTAAGCTCTCACCTGGTAGAGATAAAAGTGATAATAGGAGAGGAGTCTCAAGAATGACAGTCAAATTTTTAACTTAGAGGAGGCCAGCTTTCACAGATGAGACAGAAATTCCTCAGGAAGCAGTAGGAAGTGGAGAAGCAGCATTCAGACGGTAACTCTTGGGGTCACAAGCAGAGCTCTGTATTGCCTTCCCTGCAAAAGTAACCTTTTCATAAGGCTCATCAGCAGTGTCATGCCTGTGAAATAGTGGTCATGCATAAAACTTGTAATGAGTTGGTAGCCTGAAGTCAGAAAAGGTGAGTAACTGGCTAGCCACAGGGGGAATGGCATGGTCACCCCTCCTGCACTCCTGGGACCCAATCTGGACATGTTCTTTATTAAAGAACCCTTAAAAAAGTATGGAGACAGGTGCCTGAATATGTGGAGCCAAATGGAACAAATGATAACAAAGAGGTGGTTGCTTTTGCAAGTTTGGGGTTTTTTTACACACACATTTTAATAAAGCAATCAAAAGACAACAAGCTGCAAATGTCCAGTGATGAAAGGACCATAAATATAATACAAGGAGAGATAAAATCTACCAAGCATTGAAGTGAAATTAGAAACTTGCTCTGCTCTTTCCTGGAATGGAGATGTTGAAAGGATAGTTTCTGAATTTATTTGAAATAGGCTTCAGATCTAAATAAATTTAAGTAAGTTGGTGGAGAAAAAAAGTGAAAATTTCACTCACTAGTATGGCTGACATAATCCTGTACTGTAGAACCTATGATGCAATGAAGACCTACCAAGTGAAGAAGACAGAAAAGTAGCTGGTAGCCTTTCTGAAACCATTCCTGTGGGAGGCTGTTGGTGAGTGAGTTGTTCCATTGACTCATAACATGGCAGTAGCATCCTAGGGCTCACCTGCATATATATTCCAGGTCTGACACCTAAGAACTGCCAAAACAGAAATCCCCATGCAGGTTATATTTTAAATTCTGTCCCTACCCATCTCTTTCTGGAGGGAAAGCCACCTATGTCTTCATTTAGCACATTAATCTATCAAGTAAAACAGCTGCTATCAGTTCTGTTTTCTGCACAATGCAACACCAAACCCTTTTATCTCACACGCTCCCATTCACTGTGGAAGCATGGGTTATTCTGGGCTAGACACACTCTCCTCTTCTGTTACAGCTCTTCCAACTGAGTGAAAAATGTTCAAGAGTTGCTAAATCAAAGATACGCTTCAGCCTACTGAGGGGTTAGAGGATGCTTTGTATGGGGCCAAGGGAGGGAAGGGAGATCTGCTCTGGGCAGCTTCCATGTTCTGACTACGCACATGTTCAACCCAGGAACCAATCCTTAGAGAACACCTTGGAGGCCCTTCTTGCCCTCCCCTCCAGTTGCTGCCTCTTACCATCTCAATCAGCTTCTTGCACAATGACACAGCTTCACACGGAAGCTGAAGGAGGCCAAAATTAGCCTGTTGCCAACTAGGAGGAAGACATACGTCCCATTCACCCTCAGGCAGAGGACGGAAAGGACTGAACTCTCCCACAACTTGGGTGAATGCTCCCAGCCATAAGCCACAGAACCAAAGACATGCAGTAACAGTTCACCACTCCATTTTAAAACACTACTGTGGTTTGGGCTGGGTCTGAGCTAGAAGCTTGCCTATATCAGAACACCTGTACTGGATTAGATGTTGACTGGTCGGCCCTGCCAGACTCAGGCACTGCTGGGCGTCTGCAAAGCAAAACGTTTCATGCTCGAGTACTCAAAGTGCTGAAGTGCAGGGCGGGAACTGCTGATATCCTGCAAGCTGGACTCTTCCAAGGCCAGGTGCAGGCATGTCTCATCAGGTCCCACCTCTGATGCCTCTGTGCCTCATAGGGACTTTATACCCCACGTACCTACTTTTTCCCCATAAAATGAGGGTAATAATCCTTGTCTGCCTCGCGGGGGGCAGCGGGGTAAAGTGAATGAATGCTAAGTTACATACTGCTTTGAAAAATGCAAACGTGCAACCCTGGTGCCAAAACACTCTCTTAGGGGTGGATATCCTTATTTTTTGGCGACTGAAAAGGGAAGGACAGAGCGGGGGAAAGGGAGGGTGACGACCGACCCCTGGGCTGGCGTGGGCTGTGAAGGAGCCGTGTAAGGCCGCTGCTCAGACCCCCGGCTCCCACCCGTACCCCGGTGTCCCGGCTCGCATCCCGCCGGAGCGGAATGCCCGCACGGAAAGCCGGGCGGCGCCTTGGAAAAGGCTGGGAACAGCCGCGCCCCCGGGAGCGCCCCCCGCGCCTGTCCCCCCGCGGGTTATTTCCCACGTACGCACCGTCCGGCTGGAGCGGGAGAGCGCCAGACCTGCGGGGAACGGCCGAGGAGCGGTGCCGGCGAGGGAAGCACGGCAGGGAGGGCCGGGAACAGACCTGCAGCCGAGCCGCCTCCGTCTGCGCGGCGGCCGCAAATAAAGGCGCAGCGCCGGAGAGAGCTGGGGTGCCGCGGGGGGAGGGCACGGAGGAGAGTGGTGGTTATGTTCGTAAGGAATGGGGAAAAAAAAATACTAAAAAAAAAGGTAGAATCACCAAGGGAGAAACACCGGGAGGGAATTTCCCCAGCAGAGTGGAAATCCTTCCCAGGTCCTAAAAACTGGCTGCTGGATACCGAACTCTGGGGCCCCAATGTAAGGACGCGAGTGTTGGAGCACGTCCAAAGGAGGGTCACGAAGATGTTCAGAGGGCTGGAGCACCTCTCCTGTGAAGACAGGCTTAGAGAATTGGGGCTGTTCAGCTTGGAGAAGGCTTCACAGAGACCTTATAACACATTCCAGTTACTTAAAGAGGGCTTACAAGAAAGTTGGAGAGGGGCTTTTTACAAGTGCTTGTGATAGGACAAGCGGGAGTGGCTTTCAATTGAAAGAGGGTACGTTTGAATTGGATATTGGGAAGAAGTTCTTCACTGGCACAGGTTTCCTAGAGAAGCTGTAGATGCCCTTTCCCTGGAAGTGTTGGATGGGGCTTTGAACAACCTGCTCTAGTGAAAGGTGTACCTGCCCATGGCAGGCGTGGAACTAGGTGATCTTTAAGGTCCCTTCCAACACAAACCATTCTATGGTCCTGATTCTATGGGAAGGGGTCAGGCAAGGGGAAACCAGACTGAGGGATGCAGCCAGGGCACAGGAGTAAGCTTTTATGGGCTTTGCTACATTTTAATCTGTAGGAGATGATCACACCGATTCATCTCAGTCTAAGCAATGTGAAAATTTGTGTTTGCTGGCTGCTTGGTGCTTGAGCTGTTTCTTTCGGTCTTTTGCAGCTGGAAGGAGCCAGCTCATCTCTGCTTCTTACCTCCAGTATGGCTGAGTCTCTGATGTGCACTTATCTGACCTAAGACATCTGTAAGCAGGCGATCCTCTACTCACATTCTTATCCTATTGCCAATGGTCATTATATTCCATTCCCTACATTACTTTATACTAAGTGGAACACTTAGGTTTCCTAAAGACGTTAAGATTGAATGACAGATCTGTAACTGAAGTAATTTATTTGTCTGTTACTGTAATTCTTAAAGAGGAATACAGGAATGAAAAGGGAAGGTAAAAGAGAGGACAGAGTAATTTTTATTTAAAAAAAAAATAGTAACTTAAGTTTTCAGGTTGCTGAATTCTTAAAAAGGAATTCTTAAAGAGGAATTACTGTTCTGTACTGTTATTCTTAAAGAGGAATTCTTACTGTATTTCTTAAATTAAGAACTACAGTTACTGTAATTCTTAAAGAGAAGTCCAGGAGTGAAAAGGGAAGGTAAAAGAGAGGACAGAGTAATTTTTATTTAGAAAAAAAATATAGTAAGTTTTCAGGTTGCACTGAAATAAAATTTCTGGAAATTGATGCTGTTTGAAAAATTGACAATCTCTGAGCTAACTCTTGAGCACACTGCTGCCTGGCCTTACCTGCAGCAGTGAGCTGGGGATTTAGTAACATTGCATAGGAGACATAGGAGCCTAAAGCATTGGATCTACAATATACAACATGTTAACCAAAGCATGACCTAATCTGGACAGTTGGAAATGCAGAACTGAGGGCCATGTTTTAAGATTCACCTTTTAAATAAACTGAGGCTCCACTCTGTTGCTCCAACTGGGGTTGCACAACTCTCAGCCTCTTTTGGAATTCAGTGCCTAAGGCAGCTCTTGCTTGCAGCTCACACTGAGTTATAGACCCTTCTCCTACCCAGGCTGCTCCTTCTGGAGCCTTTCTCTTCCTAATAGGATGTGAACTCTGCTTCTGTCTCTGAAGACCCCTGATGTCCCTCCTGACCATGAGGATATCTACACAGGAAATTCTCTTTCCTGCTTGAGAATGGAATCGACTGGGCCTGAGATGACACCAAAATGTTCGTCTTCATACTAATCTGGGTTATGTACCTTTAATTACTAATACTTGTGTCACTCTTGTGTTAAGTACTTACAAGTGACTGCATATGCATGTATTTTAATGGTCTTCATGCACCTCTCTGGTCGCCTGGGATATGTTTTACTTATGCTAAATCAGGTGAGAGATTACAACACACCCTGGCACTGAAACCGTATTTCTAAGGCCACTGAAAACAGGACCTGTGTGTTTGAAGACAAGTTATTTGGAGTAGTGTGTTTAAACAAAACACAGGGAATTGGAGAGAGCCAAACAAACCAGTTTAGAAAAAGTTCTATAGAATTCTATCTGGTCACGTGGGATACTGGAGAAGTATCTGGGAGCACCCATTGTTTTGTGGAAATTTACAGTGTGAGGTTGTGATACTTAGGGCTCAAATAAAAAATCACTTATTTTCTGTTTGGTCCTGCTTCTCTCTTACTTACAGTTGAATATACAGAACTGGATACTTTAAGTTCTGAATATTTCCAAGATTGCTCTTAGCTGTAAATAAATAAGTCTCTTTTTTACTGAGTCTACCACCATAGCCCCTCTTTTTATGTGCTGACAGTAAAAACCAGCATCAAGATTTAACCATGTGTGCCCCCAGTTCACACATCACAATGTGTGTCTAAGGTGGATACTTCACTTATAATCCTGTTGTTGTAGCTTGTTGTTGCAGGTGGGAACCACCCAGGATCTTGTCAAGGTCCTGATTTTGTGGATCCTGTCAGCTTGGGCCTCTCATTGTTTGCCCATACACCTAAAAGGATGAGATATTTTATACTGAAGCAAGGCCTGGAATGCAGCGACATTTTAGGTGCCGGCCAAGCCAGTTTCAGTTTGTGAATAAAAACTGTAGAAGCGGCTGAAGCAGCAGGTAAGCAGGACTGCTGTCCTCTCATGGCTATAGTCCTTGAGCATCTTTTTGTTTAATACATAGTGTATGTTTCAGCATGGAAGCAAGGTATTCACTGCTGCTTTTTGTACAGTCAACTGCTGCTAACAAGTGGTCATGAATTTACAGGAGTGTTTTTTGCAAAAGCTTCTGCTAAGTTATGGTTGAAAATCCAACCTGGAACTTTTTTGGTTTGGTGCATTGACTGATTTATCATGGAACACTGCTCACTATTATTACGACTGCACACCGGATTAAATCTTTTTGGTTCAGTTATTAAAAACCTCCAGGTTTCCAATGCATAAATCACAGGACTCTAGAAAGGATGTCAACATATTCAGCTACTGTGGTTGTGTAACTCAGAGAGGAAAGAAACAGCTAAGTTGTTCGTTAACGCAGCCGTATTTTCTGTAGCAGTGTGCTACCATCTTTCAATGCCTTTCTGCACAGAGAAAGTAATGTAATTCCAAATGATGCAGATGAGCATGTTATGCACGTTATATTTTGATGACAAAAGGCACACAAACACAACCATCTCATGCTGTTCTGTCACCTGCAAGAAACGATGGAAACTAAAACAAAAGCTGTCTTCCTGCCAAGGTGTCTGTGTTGAGCAGAGACATGTTTCTTGCTCCTCCGTTGTCTTATGCAAGTCACATACACACAGCAAGCTAGACACCTAGCAGGCACCATAAGGAATTAGGAAAGAGGAGGAAAAGAAAAGGTGTCCTCTCCATTATACACATGAAAACACCAAAAATTAGGAACAATTACTTACAGAATTTTACTGTCTCCTGGATTTATGCAACTTCTTGAAATTAAGCCCTGAGAGACCTAATTTTAAGCATATTACTAATTTCAAGAAAATACCATATATGAAGGTTCATTTATGAAAGGTCAGTAAATGCTCTAACAGATTTTGTACAAGTAATCATTTGTCTCACATTTTGATAAAGACAGGTTAATAGGCTGTTTCTTGCCATGGCTTAACAATAGCTGTGATGTCTTCTGCTGATGTGCTGGTAATATTTCCAGTGTATCCCACTCCGTTTTAAACATGCTAATAAAATACATTAATAATGTGCAACCTTTATAAGCCCCCTTGAGATGCAACTAGGATATAATCTTTATTGAAATAAGACCCAAACAGGTGCTCTCTCTTGTATTTAATGGAGTGTATTTAATACTGAAAAAATGTGCTTCAAGCCAAAGAACAGCCCCTTGTGTGTGCTGGTTCTGCAAATGACATTTGCCAGTTGTAATGAACTCAGACCATGAAATCCTAATAGCCACAGAAGGTTATCTATGGTGAATGACTAATACCTTCTAAATTAAGGTCTGTAATTGCACTCTGGTGATTAATGCATTAAATTACCAATTTCTTACATGTAAAACACTTACCAAATGTGTATCTTATTGTACCTCTGAGCTCACCTATAATGTACAATAGGCAGGTGAAATACACGATCATTTCCCCCAGGCTTATTCCAAAGCAGGCTTCCACCCACACGAGATCAATGCTGTAATAAGGTCATTATTTCTGGAGACGAGCGTTTTCATATCTTGCATGGGTAATGCCATTAAGTTCCTTTAACTTATGAGTCTCAGTTAAAATTATCATAATAAATGCCAGGAATTATTTAGCTTTTGCCCACCTGGATTTCACAACAAACATAGGAAGATCTGTGATCTTCTTAATAAACCTCTAGCTTTAAAAAGAAAAAAAAAAAAAGGAAAAAAAGCCAGTTTTTGGGGAATTATTAAAGTGTTTTAGAAAGCTTCTATTGAAGCAGTGAACTCAACAGTTTGTCCACCGAATGGAGAGAATGAGAAAAGATAAAACTCTGCATGTACAAAGTTAATTATTCTCTCTTTATGCATATAGAAGAATCCAAAATGAGCCTCTGCAAATGAATTTTTTCCTGGTTTAGGAAGCACTGATTTTGATCTCAGTGTTCTTCTGTGAGCTTCATTCTTAGTGAGACTAAAGACTTTGGAGAGGCAGGTTTTTGCATTTATCTGCCTTTGTAGCCTTGGCCACCACTGAGTTCAGTTACAAATACGACTGTGTTAATTTGAGCAAAGAAGAGAAAAGCAAGATCAGTAAAGGCTAACTGAGCAAAGTTTGATCAATTGATTAAAGTGCTCTACTTGTCTCAACATAATTCAACATGTTCCATTTTAGCTTGAAAATGGTATTTTCATTTTAACACACGTTGAAACCAAAGTTTCATCTGTTTTAATTAACACGGTCAGATCTTTGCAAAAAATGTCACAGCTGTGCTTACCCTGCTTTAGGTTCTCAAAAATAAGGTAAAAATATGCAAAAGGATAGTGTCAGAGGAACTGATTCAGCCCGCTCTGCTCCTCTCCCAGATCTGAGTAGATTGTAGGAGAAAAATGTACTCCCACAGTTGAATTGTGTAAAATACAGCCACAGATTGTCTGACCTCCACAGCTGTACAGGACAAATCCCTATTTTGGGCCCTGCTGCCAGGCCAGCCAGATGCAGCAGCAGCTTCCCCCTGAGGCCACTCAGAGCAGAAGGAGACCTTTGTCCGGGCAGCGTCCACCAGCCAGCCAGCTGTTCCTGTATTCTGCAAAGGAAGGCTGACTGGAGCTGAAACTCGGTTTTATACTAACCTAAATACCTTTCAAACGCTGGGATTGTAGTAAAATAACCTGTGACACCTTTCGTGTTATTCAGTTGTCTGGCATTCGTAGGTGAGTGTACACGAAAGCACTAGTGCAGGCTCAGGTCTCTGCCCAGGGAAAGCCCCTGGGAATCACACAGCGCACGCAGTATCATGTAAGACAGGAAAGAGCCTCAAGAAATAAGTTTCTGCAGTGTTAACAAAAAGGGAAGATGAAGGCAAAACAAAATCCATTGGTAACACCAAAAGAAATGTCCCATGAAATTGAAAATTGTACATACTGATGATATGCCAAGGTTCTGCACGCAGCTGGAATTTAAAAGCCAACACCTCCACGACAGCCTTGTGACTCCTGTTGCACTGAGGATATCTCTCAGTTAACAACTGCGTATTCAGCTGGGGCGGCTGGATTGCTCCATCCTGACCACTTCTCCAAATGTAAAAATGACAGATGAATTGTGACATGTCACGTTGTGCCACTCGAAACCACAAAGGATGAGGAGAGCGTAAAACCAGCACATAACTTCTTGCACTCCCAGGAACATTATTCTTTTAAAGATCTCCAGAGTAATTTATTAGCAAAGCTGGTAACATCCTTGAGAAAAAGGATTTTTTTTCACAAGGAAAGATGCCTGCAGGCAAGTCTTGATACTAGATCATATTTTTACCAAGAACCAGGAGGAAGTAACCTTCTACCCAGATTCAAGAGGAGGGGCTGCTGGGTGGCAACACGAATTCCCAAGCTGCGTGGCAGCCCCTCTGCTGCTGCCTCTGGTCCCTATGTCCCGGGCAGGAGAGGCCTCAGAGTGGTGCAGATACTGGGACCTGCGCCCCCCAGAGAGCTGTGCCAGAGACTGTGCTTCCCAGCGGCATCCTGCCACCACAGCCCTCTCTGGAGAGGTGACCTTCAACTCAGCTTCCTGCCCCACAGTAGGAAATCACATCGACTGGGGTCTCACCTGCCAGGATAGAAAAATACAGCAGTTGTGCTACAGCTCATTCTACCTCACCCAGTGCCCAGCTTAGCCAAACTCCACTAAGTGGTGCTTTGCACTCCTGCTTTTATGCTGACAGCACCTGCCAGCCAGGAGTAACTGGAGAAAGTGCTTGGAGCAGGATGTCACATTGCTTCTGGCTTCATCTACACCAGAGAGTCACAACCTTTCAGATGTGAAATGTGTTTCACTTTTGTATGGCCTCTTTCTGTACTTTTTCTGCCTGTTTTGACTTGGCAGCAGTTTCTGCTCATTTTGTGCTATCAGTACAAGCCCTAAAACACTGCTCTTATCTACACCTGTTCCTGCCATGGAACGTGCTGCCTAAGGAAAAGAGATGCTGCAGAGGCTAGGCTTCTGTGCCTCCTGCCTGTGAAGCAACCATCACCTCACAAATCGTATTTGCCTGAAATGGCATGCCTGCCATTTTCTGTAACCCCTCACATGGCTGTTATTATTTATTTACTTAGTACATGTCAGAGAATTTTGTGTCTGGTCACCTTTGCTACTGGCTGTCCTGGCCAATGCTCCAGCACTGTCAGAGCAGGGTGGGTCAAGGCCCGGTACAGATAGGCTACAATAGCATAAACTTGTGTCTCCTTTGCCCTAATGTATGTGGTGCAATCCCAGGAATAGCCTTCAGCAGTGAACAGCTGTTGTTTTTAAGAGAGCAGAATCAATTCTCTATGATCATGCCAAGTAAAGCAGTGGAGGCTCGAACGAAGCATTTCCCAGTCATCACAAATTTGTGCTTTTCAGTTTTTTCGCATTTTTTGTCTTCTTCAAATTATACAGAAACAGTTGTGTTAGGCATCCACACATGTGAGTCCATCTACATTTGGAATTTAAAATCTATCACAGCCTGCTTGGCATCCACTGCCCTGTAAGCTTTCGGCATATACTTACTGCTCTCCACAGTCATTCTTCATTTCTTTCTCTGTGGCTCTGCTAATTAAAGCCTCGGCTCATTTTGCTTTTAAGGTCAAAACTCTCTTCACCCTGTAAAAGGGAAAAATACTCATCAAATGTCAAAGGTCTTTGAACTGTTGTATCTGTGTAATCCCGATGATTACTCAGGGCTCTCACTGACCAGCAGCCTGGGGTTTATGCCTTTCTCACTCAGTAAACAAGTCTTTTCCACAGAGCTTAAATGTGTAATTGCATGGCAGAGGCTGTTGCTTTCCAGGAAAAGCACTTATGAACACATCTTGCATTAAGCTTTGAGATTTCAGTGTAATCACGGGCTAATATTTTTCTGATTTACATGCTGGTTTTCCCTTCCAGGGTCTTAATTGTGAACATGAGATTTGGCTGCCCTGTTGTGAACTTCCCGTTCTTCAAATGCATGACTAATGTGAAGAGAAAAATGAATGCATGGGAACAACACAACAGTGAGGCTACTCCTAAGCTTGATTTTTTATTTATTTATTTTTTTACATTTGCCTAGTTTTCAATGCCATTTGCTTTAGAGCTGATGTGAGTTGAAAATACTGCCTCATACAGCTGGGCCTGAAGCACATCCTGATACGATCGGATAGTGTTGATTGCTGCTGATGCAAAAACCTAAGAGGACAAACCAAAGGAAAAAAATTACAAAGCACAGCCACAAGGAGGGTCCCATTCTGCCATGGACTGCAAATATGCCAGCTTCAGTGGGGACTGCAGCGCTCAGCAGTACAACTTACGCAAGCAGGAGCAGCAAACATGGGTGCTCTCAGAGACACAAGGCCCACTGTGATTTCCTGCTGATTATTTGGGAAAAAAGGCCCCTTCCTACTTACTGCATGTTCAGTCTTGGACCACAGAAGTAAAGTGCATTGGGTTCAGTCTTCTTTTAAGCTAACTAAATTATCAATTAAATTACTGAGAAAGGATACCCACTAACTTTCTTTATGAAGAAACATAAGATCTAAATTTGTCTAGGGTGTTTTTCTTATAAATTATTTATAGTTTTTAAATTATTTAGTGAAGAAAAAAGCATTTAGAAAATGAGGGAGAGTGGCAGGTTGTTGTTCTTCTCAGGACTGCAAACAAACTGAGACAAAGCCCCTTGTGCTGGAAACCAAAAGGCAGACCTGTGAGGATGAAATCGCATTTTAAAACTGAATTTAGAAGGCAGAAAATTCTCTCAAGAAAATCTGTCTGCCTTCATGGATGGAAGTAATTTCCTCCCTTAGGTATTCCAGAACAGGCAGATATTTGATTTACGTTTACTGTCTCCTAGTGACATGAAATATGGTTTGGTGACACAGTTTCAGTGAAGAAACTGAAGGTCAGGGAACAATTAATCACTTTCTTGCTCATAATTTAATATGAAGATATGTAGGCATTTTTAGGGTACTTAGGCATCCAGAGATGAAGACAGCACTGTGCTGGATTTAAAAAATGTCTAAGGGAACTGTCTTAGTTTCACTTGTTTGTCAGTGCCTGGAGCAGCCAAAGGCAGGGCCCTGTGTTGTGAAGGCTTAAATGAATGCAGAGTACTACAGTGCAGCCAGTCAGCCTCGAGTCACTACAAATAGCGCAATGCAAGTAAAATCAGAAGTCTGGGTGGAGTTTCCGGAGTCCAGAGTACAGTAATGCTAAACCCCTCCTTTCCTTGGATGGGAGCACAGGGACTTTCTTCTGCTTCTGTGAATCAGGAGATGGGGACTCCAGGTCAGAAAGAGCTCACTGCTGAAGTGGGTCCCAGTTCCTATCCATTTCACTGGAAACTGAGAGCAGTGCATATATCCCGAGCCTTTTGTCTGTAACAGCTCCTAGATTCGAAATTTCAGGAGACTGCCAGATCAGAGAAAACTGAGTGAAGAGGCATCATTACCTTTAATGATGCTGCTTCTTGGGAATTTTCCCCCCACCTTTTTCATAAACCAGAGAGAACACCATCACCTATGTCTTGTAGGTATGTTTATCTCCACCAAGATGTATTTGTGACAGATCAGGCCAGCACCCTAAGCCTAATTGAAATGCTGGACTCTTTACACCTGTCATGATGTCTTTTTTAATGCCAGGCTTCAGCACTTCTGTAGCTTGGTCTATATTGCACAATGCTGCAATGTGAATGCATATGTAAGTAAACCTGGTAAGTTAATGTGGCAGTTCTCTTCCTAAGCAGTTGCCCAAAATCGAATGGAAAACCCAACAGGAGGTGTACAAGCAGGCAGCTGACATTGCCCATTGGACTAACCCTCATTTTTGCTGCAGCACTTCAGTAAAAGCCAATTATACCGAACTCCAGTAATGGCTCTATCAGTGATAGACTGCAGACATTTATAGTCTGCATCAATGAACAGGCTAAGCGAAGCTGAATTGTTCTGCAAAACTTTTTAGTAAGTAATTAACCCTGAATTATTAACAACAGGCAGCTATGGTAATGGTTATGAAAGAAATAACAACTGGTTGCACAGTTATTAACAGGAGAGGACTGAACAAGGCAGGCAAACAGCATGTGCTGCCATGGAATTAATAGAAGGGACAACGGTGGCAAACGCGATCCCCCGCAGGGCAGTACAGTTCCAGGGGCTGAGAGAGCTGCTCAAAGACACTTGCTTTGGCAAGAGCAGCATGTACTCAGCAGTAGATGGATGGAAGTCAGAAGCGGATGGTAATAAGGAACGTTAAAAATAAATCTAGCCTCATTAGGTTAAAAAAAGGGAAAATACGTGAACGTGACAGCTCAGCAACTGGCAACTCTTTAGTTCAAGCAGTTATCCGGGGAACAAGAAATTCATACTGGAACACCAGGAAGCAGACAGATGAAGTGACCTGCTGGGCACCCAGTGCTCCCTAACTGGACCGTGTCAGTGCCAATTTTCTGAAGCTGTGAGCTCACCAGTTTCAGAAAGGAGGGGGTCTTTAAAAAATCTTACCCCGAAACACCCTAAAATATACGCCAATTCTTAAAAACCTTGGCTACAAGGTTTGTACAGGAGCATTTGCGTGCACCTGTGAATACTGGGCCCATGAATGCTGGTAAGCTGATAGTCCTGGGACCGAGGCATACAGACACACCACACGTGGAGCAATGTGGGCTCCCCTCAGTGCTCCGCTCTAACCATTTTCATGGACCATTTGTCAACAGAGTGAGGAGCTCCGTGTCCCTTCTTGTCCTCTCTTGCTGAGAACACAAATGAGCAAGGCAAATAAGAGCAACCCCTTAGGAGGGAGGGGACGTGCCCTGCTGGGTACTGCACTGCAATTAAGCAACTTGTTTTGCTTCCCAGCATGACTGAGGTGACAGAATGAAACTGGAACAGTATTAGTTACCAAAAAAAAAAACCCTGAGAAAGAGAGTAGAAGGATAAGCAGAGGAGAAATAAAGGCAAACACAATAAAATTCAAAAAGTGGATCCAAACCAAAACCACGGCCCTTAGTGCAAGCAGAACCAGTCTGATGACACAAATGCAGAGATGAGGGAAAAGAGATGCTGGACCACCAAACCCAGAAGCTTGTCTTCCCTCTCTGCCTCTTGTGACTTTCTTTTGAACTGTATTAAACCAACAGCTCCCTCTGTTCTTATTGTGGAACATGGGGAACTTACCCATGTCCCCTGGACTTCATTCAAATTTAAATGTCTTTTCTTCCTTCTCCAAGTTTTTCTTTAATATATATTTTATCAGGTGAATCCAGTCTTCCTAGGTTGTAAAATGCCCCCATGTAGCAGTTTCCCCTGGCCTGCAGGATAGTCCCTTTGCCTTGCTGAGGAAAGGTGCCTCACAAATCCCATCTGTATGGGGTCTGTGTATATTATTAAAAGTCTGCTCTGACACCTGAACAGGAAATAATTCAATCTCAGGCTAATGCCCTTTCTGTTATTGTTAAATAAACTCTCTTCCTGTCCTGGAAAATGTATGGCTGAAAGAGTGGACTGTAGGCTACTATATAATGGTAGTGAGGAGAGAAATATGTATTGCATGAAGTAAATTATATACATTATTTGGGGAGAGAAGGATTTGTCTGTCTATTCTGGCTGCACACCCTGGCATCGGAGTGACAGGCAAAGCAGGGCCTGTCTTCCCTCCACCATAGTGCCTCCTCTCCAGTGTATTGCAATTCCTTTGGGAACCGTGTCGAGGGGACTGGATGTGCCCTTGACAATGGGACATCTCCCTGGGTTTGGGGCAGATGTTTACTTGCTTTCTAATTCCTTCTGCCCCTGAGTCCTCCCTGGGCATCCATGGCAGATCAAGAACAGGAGCTTGAGATGTGCTTCTCTCATCTGTCCTACTCCTTCTCTGACAGCTGATGTGCTAAGCTGCGCTACCATCCGCAGCACAGCACAGGGAGGAACAAACAGCTTCTGGGGCATGTGAAGCAAGTTCTGCATGAACATGACAATGGTCTCTGCACTCCACTGCCTGAGCTGCTGTTTCTCATTGAACTCAATAGGTGTCTTCAGATAACTGCCAAGAGAGGATTTACTCCACCTAATGCACAGGGAGTATCAGAAGGGCTGCCTAAGATAGACATGAAGACCAGAAAATCCCAAGTTTGGATTTGTCACAGAACAGAATTCTGAAATCAATGTCACTTTAACGCAACAGGGTTTAATTCACAGGATTTTACAGGAGTTCAGCCCACACTACACGAAAGCTTCTGTTGATGAGACAGAGAGTATTTCTGGCTGTGATTTTGATGAGCGCTGACCAGTTTGTCCAGTACCACCAGTTTGGAATTAGTCTGAGGGCAAAACTGTGCATCAGCCAAGTTCAGTTCTCACAAGCTAGGAATAATGCAGAAACAGAATGGGAAGGGCCCCCAAAGCTCATTTCACTCCAATGTTTTCTTGGCCTGTATTCATTTAGAACAGTCTTAAAAAAATCTCTCAGAGGTTTTTTTTACATATTCCTCTCCCTCCTTGTAACCATCCCTGTGACTAGAATGTTTTTCCTAATATCTAACCTAATTCTCTCAAGCTTTAATTAAGCCTATTATTCTTGTCCTATTTATATGGATAAATTCCTTCTTCTTTGCAAAATATGCTTATTACAGAAAACCAAATTTCTCTGTTCCCTTCTGTTGTTCACACTGAACACATGACCTGTGACCTGTGAGGACAGGCCAGGCTCTTCCAGTTCTCTCTGCCTGGCTGCCCTCCAGCTACTCCACATTTTCCTTGAAAAGGAAAAAAATTGCTCAACATTTGACACACTGCTCTAGCTGAGGCCTTACTAGTGCTGAGTGTAGCTGAAGGATTGCTTCATGCATTTTATAAGTTACAGTTCTGTGTAAACATCCTCATATTGACATTTAACATTTTCACAACAGCCAGGTCCTGTTGACTCATGCTCAGGTTATGATTCACTCCCTGCAGAGCTCCTGCGAGACCTTGGATCTCCACCCTTCATCCAGCACTCTGCAGGTCAAGCCCTCGTTCATAAGTCAGTGCTGAAGGCTGACACACTTCTCTTTTTTTAATTTTTAGAAATATTGGCAGGGTGAAGCCAGTTCTTGTTTTTCTTTCCTGGAGTTCTCAGTACGTACCCTCTCCTCTCTCTGCTGGAGGCACACGGGTTGTCCGTCCTCACTAACATGCTGCTTCTCCCCTCACCAACAAGGGTTTTCCAGGGCCTGTTTTAATTCACATCCAGATAACTCAAGGGAAAACAGCTTAATCTACAGAAGACATGCTCATCCTCCCATCTAGTTTCATTTACATGGCAAACATTCCGTCATGATCTTACCAGCTCTGCAGTCTCTCAAGGCCCTAAAAGCACCCTCCCTCCTGAAGGTTTGGCTGCTGAGGGTTCAGGGAGAGCTCGAGGTTGACCTGAAGTCTTAGGCCAGGGAGTGGTGAAGTTTTCCAGGCTGGCAGGGTGGCCAAGTTGCTGTGAAGGCTGGGGGGGCACCTGGGGGCAGCCCTTAGCCCAGGACATCTGCTTGTGGGTGGGGGCACGGGTGCAGATCCAGGGGTGGGCAGTCCTCTCATGAGAATTCAAGCCCTATGTGAAAAAAAAAAAAAATAGCACCAGAAACAGTCCCTTGTTTTCCACAAACACGCAAGCACGTAAAACTCCCAAACTCAACCACACAAGTAATCCCCCCAAAACAGCCTTTCTGGAAGCCTTCGACATCAGAAGCAAAAAATGGCACAAACTCTATTACCTTTAAAATCTGTATTTAGTACAGTGCTATCAAAGGGCTATCAAACAATATTAATACATCCATGTTTTCTAGAGTATTTGCAGTTCTGCACTTCTTAAAATACAAACGGTCTAGTAAGTCAGAAATTTACATTTCTTAAGTTACCCTGTCTTGCTCCCTTAACAAAATTACTGCAATACAATACATACAGCAGTGTAAATCCGTAAAACCACAGAGCTCCAAACATTAGTCAGAAGCCTTCATAAGAGAAATTAATAAATGGAAGTCCAAAAATTTAATAAGGAATGAAATTTCACAAGCTGTTAAAAGACTAGCAAAGACGGGTTTCATAGTATTTTATAAGTCATCTAAAGCAAATTCAATACTTTTCAGTGACATTGTGAAACAAAAATCACTTAACTGACTGCAGGCTTGAGACGTGCTTCAATTCAAGGTTGGTATCACAGCACTCCTGTCTTATTTGCTGGAGTGACAATCCTGAACATCAGCTGGTCATGCAAACACCTCTGGAAAGCATGAGGCCTAAAAAGGAAGGGGTAGCTAAAAAAGTACTAAGACCTGGCAGATGTGTCTCTGGCAACTCATCTGAAGATGCAATTGCAATTGAGACAATTCAGCAGAAAAAACTGCAAATCTTGTGTAAGCAGGAATGGAGGAGAATGTGGAGTATGTCTTACCTTTCAATAAGAATTACTACGTTCTCATACATTTTACCATAGAATAATTGGCATTATTCTAATAACTGCTTCTGCACCATACAGGCTTTTTTGTCTCCTTCTGCTTCTTGTGGTCATATACAATTGCTGACAGGATGCTAATAAACATTTTCTTGAATGGTTGCAGCACATCTATAATTCCACTAGCCTGACTCATGAGTAGGGCCACTAGAAGTTACCACAATACAAATAAATCATTAAACAATCATGAAAAAATAACAGAGCAACTTGTAGTGATCCTCTGTTTAGGGCAAAAGAGATACTATTAATTTACTTTGTACATAAAATCAGAACTCAGTCTTACTTTTCCCTTTGGTTTGGATTAGCCCACATGATGGCAATTGCTGTCATTAACATACGGCGAGTTATTCCTTCAAACACCGCCAGTTCAACATATGTTTCATTTGCTCAGTACCAAAAATAAGATGAGAAAATCTGCGTGGATTTCAGTGAGTGTATGAAACAGCCAGGAATTTTCCTGAAAAAGAACGAATAGCCTGTAGCACCGCAAGGGTGAAACACACAGGCTTTAGCACAGTGCTTGGCACAGCATGCAGAGGAGACAAAAGCTGTGTAGCACCTGCAGAAGCTGTGCCCCTGCTGCACCCATTTCATGTGCTCTACTTAACCAAAACCACTCACTCCATTTGCAGCTGGATAACGGATATAAAGCTGAGAATGCACCAGAGCAGGTGTTTTGCTGCCTTCTCAGCCTTCAGGTAGGAGCTGGTAAAAGAAGTGAGGAAGGGAAGAAAAGGGGAAAAAAAGGCCAATGTCACAACAGTCCAACAAGTCAAAAGAACCGAAACTGAACTTTATTAATTTTTTTTTCAAGTATTCTACAATAATGGCTCAGAATACTACCACAACGTACAGGGACAAGGCAGTGCTCTGGGCTATGACTGTAGATTACTCCAGTGTGTGTATATATATATATATGTGTGTGTATATATATATATATGTGTATATTTAAGAGCTTAAGAAAGGTTGAAGCAGGATGGTTCAACCTTTCTTAAGCACATAGTTCATATTTTTAACGTTTTCTAGATCTCTCATCTTATAGCAGGATTTATCAAATGCAATGTAGTCACAGAAGTCTTGCATAAATACAAATATTGATACTTTACCTTGAATATTGTCTATGATATAAATTCTGTCTTACCTTTAAAAAAAAACTCCAGATCATTGTGTGACCTGGGAGTCTTGCCTTCTCTTTCTCTTTAAGAGTTTTTAAATATATATATATATATTTATATATAATTGCTATCATACATCAAAGTATATATGAATCCCATCACTTCTGTTAGATTTTCTGCAGACATGGTCTGAACCAAAATCACCAACAGCTAAATCAAAAGCTTCCTGGTTATCATAGGAAAGCCAAAGAGGATCTTTCCTCTTTTTTTGTTTTTTTTTTTGTATGTGTTTCAGTACTGGTATTTTTTTAAACTTGAAAGGATTCTTCATAAACTAGAGGTCCATTCATCATTTAAAGCAGTCTTTATAAGCAAATTTACATATTTTGACATGCTTTTGTGAGGCAGTTAGTATCAAAATCCAATAGCATTTCTTACAGAACCATACGACTTTCTGCGATGCAGATATACATTTCATTTCTAAAAAGCCACAGTTCTTTTTCTACATCTGCTCTCATCAAATCCCCAGGATTCATTCATAAAACTGCTCCTGTTCCAAATGCTGATGCTGTTATTCCTGCTGTGGATTAAGACATACACCCAATTGGGTGACATCATCATGTGGAAGATTGATAAGCAGGAAAATAACCTCCCCAAATCCACAGATAGTCTTTTCTGTCTCAAATCCTCATGATTTCTTGTCACCCAACAGTGCAATGCGATGAAGACACAACTCGGTGCAGACTAAGGGTCTTCTTCCATCAAAGGAATCTCTAGGGGAAACAAAGAAATAGCAATGACTGTAATTTCCCTTTGTTCTTCTGCAGAGTATTATTGTTACCAATTCTACAAAACCAGAAATGGACACTGCAAATATCCGAACAAGACATGCGGTACTGCCAATTCTAGACGGCTCAAGCTCTGACACCTATATGAAAATTAGCTTACTAAAACTACCCAGATTTTCTCAAACAAGTTAGGCCCACAAAAACCTAAATGCAAACATTGCTACTACATTAATCACTGAAACAGCATTCCAAGTAGGCAGGGACTACTTTTACTGACATTACCATAATTACCTCCTCTCCTTCTAACTGTCCTCCTCCCCTTCTGATACCACTAAAATTATCCTAACCCCTATGAAGCAGGAAGACTTCCTCCCTCCAGATCTTCACCCACACTGAATTTAGGACCCTGGGCTTCAGCTCAGTGACTTGGGGAGAGAAAGATATGAGGCCCTCTTTCTAAATGTCTCCAAGGAAAGCTATCTAATTTCCTTAACATTGTGAGCAGCACATCATCAGAACTCAGTGAAATGGTACCAGTGCATGCCCATGTTCGATTTAAATGCAGGCAGTAACACATGGCAAGCTCCCTCCTCACACATGGTCCTGTGGGTACATTCCCCTTATGCTGTGAGTTCCACGTCCATGGCTTAATGTGCACATGCCTCAGATGGAAAGGACTCTTTGCTCAGTGCACAGACATGAGTTTGATAATAAAGGCTGCTAATTTTAACCCAGTATGAAAACATGATTTATTTTCTATTTGAAGGAGAAAAGCCTGTTCTTTGCTGTGAAAGCCATGGCTGTGAGGGATTTTTGAGTGTAGGAGTTGAGGAGCAGATGAACAGATCAGCACAGGCAAGATGATGGTTGGCTTTGCTGCTGTACACTGGCGCTTCCTGACATCCCTGTTGATGAGACTGGGGTCTGAACAGGAACCTTCTGGCCTGGGATTCAAATCACATGCACCAGAGCTAGCAAGGATATACCACAGACACAAGGCCCTATGACCATGGAGTCGTATGATTTAAAAAAAATGTCCAAATTAAGATGTGAACAAAAACACGGAGAAAGGATAAGCAAGTCAGCTAGGTGTATTCCTGCTCTGCCAGCACAAACAAATGATGTCTGCTGTTTACGGGCTGACCAACTGCACCTCTGGAAAACTCACCATCTGTAATATCGATCCGCGGACTCGTGGATGCAGCCTCCCCCTCAGTGCTACGGGATACGTCAGTTCGATCTGAACCGGGAAGCGCTGCCCCTTGGCATGTCAGGGATGGATACAAACTTTGGAGCAGTTCAGAGGAACCCAACCTACTGTCACAGGTCTCAAATTCGCTAGGCAGCACGTCTGTAATCCTGGGGCCAGGGTAAGCGGGAGGATTCTGATCTTCTGTCTGCAAAATGTGCCCCTGGTCTGTGGTGGCTGAGTATCCGGGTGCCAGAGCGTTCAAGCCGCTGCTTATAGCTTCATCGTAGGAGGGCAGCATGACAGGAACTCCATCCACCACCACGAAGTCGGGGTCACCCATGGAGCCCTCCTGGTTGCCTCTACGTCAAACACAGACGAGTTATCACAGAGAGAAGGAGCATGTCAGAAGCACCTCAGAGGAAATGCCGAACTTCAGTAAACACAGCACTTTCTAGTCATGCAAAATGAAGCTACAGGGCCATCAACATTCACATAAATGTTTGCTTCATGGGTTTGCAAAACTCTGTTCAGATTGACAGGTGAAACCAGTTACACTCGGAAAAATGAAACTAGTAATGTGAAGGACAGTTTCAAGAAGGGAGGAAAACAGGTGTTTGGAAGAGATAAGGAGCACCATTTGCTGTGCTGTGCACAGTAGGTATCATGGATATAAGATCACAGATGTAGTTCACCAACCAAAAGTGTCTGAATCCCCTGGAAAGATGTGTGCAAGAGCACAAAAGTGTTTACAGCCCATGTAAACAGGCACTGCTGGATGACAGGCCAGATTTGTGGCCCCCCTCAGGTCTTACTTTCAAAGGATGGAGGCTTCCTTTCCTTAACCAGTATTAAGCTGTATTCTTTTTTAAGTAAAACATTTCTATTAATTGTGAAAGTCTGTTAAACTCTGAAGTATCTGTTTAGTAGCCAATTAAATCACAGTATAGTCCTGTCAAGAGGGAATTGGTCCCAGGTACCTTTAAGACATGAAAATATCTGGAGAGGACAGAAAACGTTTCAATAAGCTAGATAAGTACAGCCTATAGACCTATCCACAGTGCAGCCCATTACCCCAAAGATCTACCTGGTGATATAGGTGTATGCATAGGTATTTGTATACTACTCCCCATACACTGTAAATAACACTTCTATGTATATAAATTTACACATTGCTTATACAATCTGCATATATTTAACATTAAGAACACAAAGTCCTTTCTGCTGCGCTGGCATGGGCACATATTTACGGACTTTCTCAGCTCTCATTTCTGCTGGTGGTAGAATAAAGACATAAGAAAAAGCAAGTGTAGGAGAGAAGTCAAGGTCCACAGTGAACTGAACGGACTGAAAACAAGAAACACATCTAACCCCCAATACAGTTCTAGCTTTGCCTAAAACTCAGCATATCTGCCTTTGTTTTTCCAGATGTGAGGTAATAATACCTACCTACCTCATGAGGAGTACTATGCGAACCAATGACCAATGCTCATAGCTGCATGGTATTTTATGGAAATAAAGGAAGATGCAGGAGGTATTTATGAATCATGATGAAAATAATACTAATGAAGGTAAAGCAAACTTTTAATATCAATTTGTCCGCAGAGAAAAAAGAGATTCTTTCTTAAAACTTACATTAATAAGTCTACAGTAGTTAAAAAATTAATTCCCCCAACACCTGAAAATGAGTATTTAAAAATATTGTCAGCTATTTTTACATGCAGAAGCAGCAATCCTCAGTAGCAGAGCTGTAATTACTCCCAAAGTGAATCTGGCAAACTTTGCCTTTTATCTTAGTTGCAGAAAGGATTACTGTAGGTTTTTAGGGGTGCCCTTCCACACCAGTGATTCAGAGACTTCTGCTCAGAGCAGAAGAAAGTATCTGCAAGGCTTGTGAGCTGCTCCACCTCTTCAGCAAAGAGTGCTGAATGTGAAAACGGAATCAAGGCCATCAATCTTCAAAATAAAAAAGAAAGCAGTACAAACCGTGGAAGGAAATGTGTCTTAAATTTGGTCTGGAACATCCTGGCTAAAATAACCAGTAGCAGTACTAACAAAACGCTGGTAGCAGTAAATGCCACTATTTTCCACGTAGTCAGGAGGGTCTCCTGTGTATTTGGCCAAGTTTGTTCTGTAACAAAAAGACAGTACAAGAGTTGTGTTTGATTATTACCACTGCTATTTTGTATGAATACTGCAACAATATTCAGAAGTTTCAGTTAGGACAAGACATTTTTTCTATGCATGTTCTAAAAACACACATAAATCCAATGCCATATACCAAAAGCAACCTTAACATTAAGCTGTCACAGGGGCTGTATCTTGCTTTTTCCCCTTGACTGGGTTTTTTTATACATGAAATAATGATCTTAGGTTACATATATCTAGATGCTTTAAAAATACACTTGAAGAAGTAATAATCAAAATGGTTTAGGATCATTCAGTATCTTGGAAAGGTGTTACATTTAACAGCATCTTAAAAATCAATGTTCATCACTTAACCATGAAAGAGAGGAAGTTCACCAGGCATTACAGACCTACAAATTTGCTCCAAAAAGGGGACTACAAGAAGACAGGATTACAAGCCTATAAATCCCTTACCTGTTTTGACACAGTATACTTGGTAGGAGGGGAACCACTCTCCGTACTGGCAGGTGATGTACTTGTAGTCGTTGGTGAGGGTGTAACCAGGATCACAGTAGAACTCCACCACCGTCCCGTGGTTGTAACGCTCGCAAGGCCGTGGGTGGCAGATGTAGTCTCCGTGACTCACCATTGGAGGTAGTGGACAAACTTAGGCAAACAGACAAAGAGAAAAGGAGAAAGACATTAATTAAATGTCTTGCATTTGATTAATTAAAGACAGTAACCCACTGCTGGGTAGCTTCAGTGTGTCAAAATGCACCGGGCACACCTCAGGCTCCCTTTAGGCTCCCTGCAGTTTTGTGTTTGTCTCAGTGGTACCAGAAAACTGCCCAGGGAGCCCAGGTGCCCATCTGCACCAGCAGATGGATGCACATGCCTCCTGCATAGCAACACATGCCAGGGGGTCACTTTTGGCTCTCACGGACATCAGCAAGCTCTGATGTCACCAGCTTGTTTAAAGGCCTAAGAGATGGGATCTGGGAAGCTTCCAATCCTCTGTGGGAAGAGGAGGGTGAGAGGAAGACAAAAGGGGACACGTACCCATCAGATGGCTACGTGTGGTTGGAGGGAGACAGTCAAAATATAATTTCCTTATAATGCATCTCAAATTCGGCTGTGACATCCTATTTTTTGTTTCATTAACATAATTAAATGCACTAATTAAATTCCTAAATACTGACTTTTAAAAATAAATTTGCCATCAGCAGCATTGCAAGAGATGCTCAAGCACCTAGTGTTGCTTAAGCATATACAGTCTGTATCACTGTAATGTTATTAAGCTGGGCTTAAACTCTACTGGTGGTATTTGTGTTTTGTTGTTTCTGAACAGCCCCACTGATCTCAGTTGGGACTACTGGTGGAGTGAGGTCTTAAATAAAACAGAGGTTGAGCCTGTGTTAATTAAGTACAGTGGTTTACTTAAGGTTAGGTAAATAAGAGAGAATTGCAATATAAACATGTGGGACTTTTATTGTAGGCCCTGAAATGAAAAGCAATGTAATCTCACATGCTCAGGCCGATGGACTCAATGGAGAGCTGAAGGAGCACTCTCTAGAAAACAGCAGTGAGAAGAGCAGCTCATAAGCAGTATTTTTATAAGAGAGGAAACTTTTCCAAGATGCAAGTGTTGGTTGATTACTGTTTTCTTAAGTGCTTCTAACACAAAGGAAAAAAACTTTACAAAGTGTAATGATGTTTCAAATGGCTACATACTGACCCAAAAGGGGCTTAAATTACTGGATGGCTTGTTTAATTTCCCTTTAGAGGCAGTAGCTGACTGGCTCAGTGCCCCATCTACAGGCTGTTCCCCTCACTTCATGCCTCCCTCATGCAGGCAAGACCTACTGCATTGATTTAAATAATGAAAATGACATCTCTTGGAAGAAGAATCTTCCCAGAAATTACAATTCAGCTGCTTCTCTCTGTGAATCTTGTTACATGAATAATGCATTTCATAAAAAAATACACAAGATATTAAATGAATCTTCAAGAGAGGCTGATTACAATGTGCAGCAATGTCTATTCCCCATCCCCTGGAGACATGGTTTTGTTTGCATTTTCACTGGCAAGGCTTAATAATAACTTGAAATCAGAGCCAGTAATTCACATAAAAATTCACATCCTCAATGCTCTGCATACTTTCCAAAGTCTCTGGGCCCAAGAGAAAGAGGAATACTTTACTGAGAAGTCAACTCAAGACTGAAAACAATTTTCTGATGACTAGGAAAAGGGTGTCAGACTGAAATAGTAGGAAAGCACCTTTTTTCTGGATCATTCATCTATTAAAAAAGAAAGTGATCAGTAAAAGCCATGATTCTGGCCTGCCATAAGGAAACCCGGTATATTTTTATTACCTATGCTTAGAGCATAAGAACAAAGGAAGACAGCAACTCAAGTTTCTTTGCTACTGAATTTTGCCAAGTTACAGCCATGTTCAAGAGATGTGTAGATGCCCAGTACCTTTCTAGCAATGAGCAAGTAGAGCACACCTTATCACAAAGAGCAACACTCAGAGAAACTAATTTTCCCCTCCAGCAATGTACCTGCTACATCATCCCTAACCTCTTAACATCACTGAGAGCCAAAACAGCCTTCTGAATCAAAAATCCCTCGAAGCTGGCGTCCCAGCAATGTGGATCAGCTCAGGAATGACACATTTCCAAGTAGATTAAAAGTAATACACTGGGGAGACAACCCAGATACGGAGCTGTCAGTCTGTTTGCAAACGGAGATGTATTTGGTAAAACCCGAAAACAAGAGCATGACTCTTTGTGTAGGATACTTCCCCAGTACTAAAAAGGAGTGGCACCCCTTCCACTGACACATCCGTATTTCAAGGGAAAGGCTCGTATATTGGTGCTGCCTGGGAACTCCAGCAGACATTTTTTTATGGCACTGCTGAGCATTAGTCATGAATCAGAGTCCAGCTTTAAGCAGCCATGCCTGCCAACAGCTCCTGCATCAAGCACTTGCAACCAGCAGATGCAATGCAATGGAACAGGTTTGAAAATGAGGGCTTTGAGCTCAGTTGAAACAGTGCTTCATTCTTACATCAGTTGGACCGTCAAGAGTCAGGGTTCTAACTCACTCAGGGTATCCCTCAACACCTCCTGTGAACAACAGCTGGATGTTCATCCAGTTTCAGGATTCCTCAAAATTTCCGTGGGCAAACTGGACCCCATGGACAATCTGCAAGGCTCAGGCTCAAAGCCTCTTTTTCCAAATCAAGTCAAATGAGATACATCAGAAATAACCCAAAACAAACTCGCTTTGAGCTCTGGGCAGTTAGTTGTGCACTCAGTCCTTTTCTCAGCTCACTCCATTCCCATGGCCATCCAGACCGTAGATCCTTAAAACCTGAATAGTGGAACAGCCAGCAAGTGGTCTTAGTTTTGATCATAGAAAACAAAGATCATGAAATTCTGGAGCATCACTGAACACTCTTGGCTCCCCATGATAGAAGATTTTTAGTGCAGAGTTAGTCACTTTACAGGGTCAGATCTCTTATTTATGCTGAATGCCAGTGTATGATACAGGTTAACAGATTAAAGGAATATGCCAGATCATGGAGGAAGACTCAGGTGGCAAACCTAATACCACTGAAGTTTTCTAGGGAAGTTAAAATTCTAGCAGTCCCAGTGATGAACACTAATTGCATTTGGAAATTACAGGCCATGGACATCAGGTAAATGCATCAAACTCCCAGAATGAAAATAGCAACAAACTGATTCAAGTAAAAGTATCTGACAAGTATATTTTCACTGTCAAAGCTAACAGCAGTGGGCAGAATAGATAATCATAGAAACAAGGGAATTCTAAGTCAAGAACTTCTCACAGCTTAAAAAAATAGCCCTGTGTGCTTTTCTTAAATATGACATTAAATCTTTACTACTGATAGCTTTCAGTGTCTTCACTTTATAACGCTTTGGAGACTTTAATGCACTAATTATAACATGCAGCATGGATGATCCAGTAGTATCTTCTGATGACCAACATTAAAAGACCACATGTCTGTGTCCTTAACTTTCTTTGGATGTTGTCAGAGGGATGAACATAATTCAGACTGTGTCTGCTGGTGATTCTGCATCAGGTGATCCCAGGCCTCCAGATCTGTTGTTGTAGAGTAATTGGCCACGGACTGTAAGGGGACTTACAAAAACTTTTACAACAAGCTCAGCATTCTCAGCTGAAAAGTTGAATCATTCATCAAAAAGAAAGAGCAATTGTGTTTATATGGCAAACAGCTCCCTCGCTGTATGCTCGAAAGTTCTGTTACTCAAGTAAGTTGAATGGAAGAATTCCAGATTTGATTTGGTGGACTTCCCTGTCTGCTCTTAGGAGCTGCTAGAGCTGAGAGCTATCCTCTGAGATCCTCTGTGGGCTTTCTGCTCTGACTGATTTTATTGATGGATTTGGACCATCAGGAAGAGCTTAAAACCTGGGAAGTCGAGCCTTGCTTCACAAAGTTTGGCATACTGGCTTGGAGCAGAGGCAGAGGCTGGCCTGCCCCAGGGCATGTCCCCTCCACCACAGTCTCCGCAGGGCAAGAGCCGCATCCCTTGGACCAGGGGAACAGTGAGAGTGGCACAGGCTGTGGGTGCTTACTGCCCAGGCACTGGAGAAATAGATGGGGCTCACCCAGTAATTTTTCCTCCCCACTATGGTCAAGAAGCTTTTTAAACTCCACAGCACAAAGAATGCTGCAGTGATTCTGAAATGTTGACACTGAAACTGTAGGAGGGAGAGAAGATTTTTTGGCATCAGCACATCGATGGCACAGAATAAAGACATCACATGACTTTTAAAAGCCCCTGCGGGAGAGACCACAGTGGAGTTACAGACAATCACAGCGCTCAAAACCGTTTTTTTAGTCAACCAGTTCAATGGCAAGTGGGTTTAGTCTTTGGTCAAAGTAGACAAGTGGCAAATTATTCAGGTTTCGCCCAGATTTTGTATCTGAGCCAAAAAACAAAAGCAAAAATGTCTTGAAAGACAGGTTACTTACTCATAAACAAAAGGAGGGAGTAGGAATAGGCAAGAAGCTTATTTTCCACCTTTGATTTTTTTTGTGTAGTATGTTTTTTTTCCTTCAGGCTACTAGTTCACCTTTCATGTAGAACGTTAGTTGCCTGGTTAGCTGGGGTTAGCAGAAGACCCCAGTGCAAGGCCAGCTATTTCTGTTTGACACAGGGATGGACAGGATTAGAGATACTTGCACCTAACAAAAAATAACACTTCTTCCAAACACATCGTGAATGTCTGCTAATTATGCTAAGAGTGAGAATAGATTAAGATGAAACTTCCTGATGAGAAAGACGCAGATAAAAACCTGCCAGTTCCTGCCAGTGTGTGGGGAAAAGGCTGGTATATCTTGCTCAGATGGTAATCTGAGAGTGGGACACACTGTCTGGTTTGCTCACAAACTGGAAGAGAACAAGAGCTTCTCCTGACCCTCTTTTGTCATTCTTGTACGTATCTGGACACTAATTATCATCAGAAATCTGGTCACTGTCATCTGGCTACTGCATTTCAACTAATGTTTAATTCAAGCTGCCATTTACTCCATGAGATCACAGCTGTATATATCCCAGCAGGTCTGACCCTTCCCATCTAGGTTGGCCTGGTCCCCTCCTGAAGCTTTACTGGCTGGCTTCTGGGGCCTAAGGAAGGATTCTTTTCCATATCCTGCCTTCTTACAAACACATGCTTGCAGAGGTAGGATCTGAAAATTCTCTTTTTTTATGAACACTCTACTAACAAAACTTGGCTCCCTGGTTACTTCAGTGTCATCACCCTTCAGACCTTCAGAATAAAATAAATAACCAACTGAGAAGCCATTCTGTCATATACCTCAAGAATTCCTATCCAGTTCACCTGAGGGACTTGGCCATTTCCACGGGTATTATCAGCACATGAATCACACCTGCACAGCACGCTACAGAGCCCCAGTTTCAAGCTCTTTGTCCTCTCACATAGACATAACACCACATTATAAGGCAGTCTGTATGGAGGGGAATATAACACCTTTCTGTTGCGTTCAGTTGGTGGAACACAAGTGTTAGCCTCTTTCACAAATGAAAATGTTTCTGAGTACTTACGAGTTGGTAAAAAACAACAAGCAGGAAAAAAGAATTAAACCAGTGGTGTTCCAAACCAGAGTAGCTGTTAGTTGCGGATTTTTAAACCCAAAAGACACTGCGCTGTTTAGAGAATTTACTGATTAATTAGGCAAAAAGATCTCAATACAAAAAGTGGTAGACAAAAATCAGTCTTTCTAGAGCACTATCAGAGAGGGAAATGCATGGGGGAATGGGCAGTGGATGGCCAATAGGAAGAGGAGGAAGCAAAAAAAATTACTTCTGCACTTTGAATATTAAAAAAAAAAAAGAATTTTTCTCTTTTATACTTAGACTTCAATTTATACAAATGTACAAAATGGGAAGTATTTTAATTCTAAAATTGAAAAACAAAAATTCCCATTTAATTGTCCAGCATTGTAAGTAGGATGGAAGAAAAACTATTAGACTCAACTGCTCATATCCAATTGAAAACTTAGAGGTTTGTAAAAGCAAGTAGCAAATCCAGTTGCTTTAAAATAAGCCCTGTCAAAACATCTCATTCTTGAACAGCTGCTTAATGAGACTTTATTTTTAATGGCACTCTTTGGGAATGTAAGCAGAACATGAAGCATTACTAGAGTAACTTTTCATTTATCATGAACATCATCTTAACAATATCCTAACGATACATTCCTATAACAAATGCTGCCAGCCTTGTGAAGGGAGACTTTGTGCATCTTATACCTGTACTGGAACAAAGTTGGAGGCCAGTGAAATTGTGTTTTGAAAGTGGAGATTTGCTTTGAGGAACTTTTCTGATTATTCATTTCCGTAGCAAAACAACAGCACCAAGAGTAATGACAGAACAAAAAGTTTAGTGGAAACAACTAAGTGAGCACTCTTATATAAAGTAACTCCTATTAAGCCTGACAGTAGACATGACTCAAAGTAATGAAGATAGAAGATGCTTACTTTGAACTCTGAAGTTGTCAGCAGATTCATTTCTTGAAAGCCTTCAGCAAGAATTATTAAAAATATTGTATTCTTAGCCAATAGTATCCAAATTCATTTCAATTTTAATCTGTCTCAATTACTTGACCTTCACAATGCCACTTACACATTTTCTTCTGAAAAGACACCTAACAGGTAAGGAATTTCTTTTTGACCATTCAGCAAGTGGATGTTCCAGCAGCCAGGAATGTACCCCAGGTCTCCAGGCTGCTTGATGTACCCCTAGACAGTCATTCCTGGGTAATTCTGTACCAACTACAATAGTGAGGTCAGCCTTTCAATGTGCACACAGTGAGAACTTTTCACCTTCTACAAAGTGTGATATGAATTGAATAATTAAGTTTTTAATGAAAAACTGCTTCTCTGGTCTAGCTTTGACAAACACCATCTTGCTGAGAATTGCTATCATTGAAACCAGCTGTATGAGCCTAAATGAAACAGTATAAAAGTAGTTTCAAACGTATTTTAATAATAATTTAACATTAGCTGATTCCTAAATGAAAACAGGAGGTGATTTGTAATCACTGATTGTACACAACCTCCTTGTTACAGGAGTTGCAAATTAGAGAGCACATTCTGCAGTTCCAGTCAGCTGAGCTCCTACAGGAGCATCACGCCAAATTCATGCTCATCCTCAATAAAGCTGCCATTCCCAGCACAGTAACCTGTGTAACACTGATATCAATGCAAAAGCCTTTAGTTTCAAATGGATTTCACAACAGATATGGGATGAAACACATCCCAAGTGATCTTTTTCCTATAAATTATAAGTTAAACAGTGCCAGTTTCATTTAAACTACAAAAAATTGATGACAAGTTTGCAGTTAGAGAGCTAGGACTTCTTTTAGCAATAGGCCCATAATTTCAATTCCAGAAATATTTATACTCATTATTCACCTATCAGTGCTTGGAGCACTGTGGTCTCATTTACAGCAGATCGTTTCAGCTTTCTTCATCACTTGCTTCTAGTCTTGTTTCCTCCTTTTCTCATGAGTGGTTGACTTTATGATCAGTAATGGCCTTTTTAGGACTTTGAGAAGCAGATGCTGGGGACTGCACAGACATTTTGCAGGAAGAAATTAGAGAACTCCAAAATAAGTCAAGGCTTGGATGTTTGACAGACATCACAGGATAACCTCAGGTCTGGAAAAGATCACAGTGCTTAGAAGTAGAGTGGAGATGGAGGAGAGAGTGAGCTGTCGGGAAGCTGGCTAACAAAACCAGACAGATAAAGGCATCTGTCAGGGATATCCAAAGAATCCAGTGCTCACTGTGAGCTGGACATATCAGTGCTTTCATGTTACTTTAATCCCTCTTCTTTGAATAGTTTTTCTTCTTTGTTTATAAGCAAGAATGCCTCGAGCTTGATGGAGAGAAGGAATGCTGGAATAGGCAAGCTTGTATTCCAGGGCTTAGCTGAAAGCTGATGAAATCAAGCTATACCACGTGGAATAAGGAAAAGCACAAGGTCCCATTCCCAGCAGGTGATCTTAGCACCGTAAATTCACAAACCAGCTTACAAGATTAAGAAGACAAGGAAGAGTATCGGTTTCTCTGATTTATGTTTAGTTCTCAAGTGCCTGCCTACACTGATTGGTGAAACTGCCACCCTTTAAATACTGGGTTTTATCTCTGTAAAGAACAAACCTATACAGCGAGTAGACTTCCCAATGCTCAGAGTCCACAGCTACAGTTCCCTCCATTTGTGGAAGATGTTCTGTGATTGCCAAATTTAATGACCATGTCCATAAAACACAGATATGCTTGATTTCAAGGTAGACAATGTAGTGTTCTTTTCCTTTGCAAGGAGTCTTACCAGATACAGTTAAAGATCAATATTATAAAGCAACCCTCAGGGATAAATTTTGTATGCTTTCCCCTGCCTAATCTGCCACATATTTAAAGCACCATGGAGAAAACACTACACACATCTGGCAGCTAATGTGGAACTTCAGAGCAGAAATTATGGCTCCATAAAAAAGTTGGGATGTCTGGCTGATTCTGGAAATGCTAAGGGGTTTCTGAAAGGTAAGAGGTGATAGAGCAGGTGTAAAACAATGATTTACTGTGACAGTCCTGTGCATCAAGCAAAAACAGAAGACATAAAAGAAACAGATTACAAGATGTTGTTCTGTTGCTTTCTTGAAAAACTACGAACAGTGAAGAAGGCATCTATTTCAATCCCTGCCAAGATCAAAGAAGATTTCTGCAATGCAAAAAAGGAGCAGTCACTTAGAAATATAATGCTATTTATCTTCAAACAACGTCTCAGCTTGGAGACTGTTCTCTAAACCCCCTATCCCTCATAACAAGAGCTGCAAAAAGCCCACTTTGTTGTGTATCCATTCTGTCTCAAATTGTGGTCTGGTTTTCCTTTGTGTTTCACTTCGCAGTACACCTGCTGGAGTTAAGAGATTTGGATATTTACTAAGAAGTAAGTCCACAGAAGAACACGATTTCTATGTCTATTATTTCATGCCTCTGTGTTCCTTCTGAATTCAATTCTTTTCCACACCTCTTCAGCTGTGGGTAAAAGTGTACAGATGAAGTTCAGCCTTTTCCAACAGCATAAAAATCAAGATATTCCAAGTTAAAGTGCTCAACTGCCACACTCATACAGGGTGGTTGGATACATGCAATTTCTGCACTCCTGGGTGACCAATTAACTGTCTACAGTGCAGAAACACGTAGAACTACTGCATGACTTTTTTCTAAAGAAAACTGTCTCTTAAAACTTCATCACACTTGCTTTCTATGACTTAAGCACCCCAGGGTGCAACACTATCAGCTTGTTTTATCCTTTGGGCATCAGGCTAAAGGCGTCACCGACATAAAGGTGCTGCCCTGGTAAAGGTGCTTAGAAATATTGTTGTCTGCTGCTATTTGAGCATTTACTGCTGGTTGTAGTTTCTGAGTTGCAACAAGTATTGCTGTAGGCAGTAATTATATTCTGAAACACCACTGCAGTCAGAGCTATTAAAAACAAGGCTATCAATACATCTTATGTTAACATTAACTCAGTTAACATGGATGACCTCCTTGGCACTTGAGCAATACTTAACTTATTCTCCCTCCTGCCTTTCAAGCTGAGTGGGTGTAAACATAAAACAGAATCCTGGTATCTACCTCACTTAATTTCTTAATATCATAGTGTTTCATAACTTGCTTGTATTGCTGCCCTCTGCTCCCTTTACAGGACTTTTATCTGTTGGACATCTGCTGTATCAACATTATCTTCCCCGAGGATACACATCAGTCTGTCATGTCGGAATTTATCGAAAGCCTTCTCAGCGTCAACAAAGAAACACAGAGAGAAATTCATTTGTTCCAATGTACAATATCTCAAGCTTAGGATTGCTTACTTTATTCTGTCTCCTGAACATAACTGATTACACAATGACTTCTTTTTTTGCCTCAGTGTGTAGCTTTATGTTCCATCAAGAATTTAAAAGAATTTAAGGGCCTAGTTTATCAAACATATAGCTCAGTGTCAATCACTGTTTATGGCATTAGCAATTGTTAGAATGAAGATTTCTGAAACTTTCCTTCAAACTGTCCTGCGTGTAATTGATTACAAAGTTTCATCTACTTTGTTTGGAACTATTTCACCGGCAGAATCACCCTCCTCTTTTATGCTCTTTACTTTCTAGGCTCTAAGTCAGAATTATCAGCTCCTCTCTATGAGTGTCTATTCAAAAGTTTATCAGAAGTAAAATTTTAAAGCTCTGTTCTGTATTCTTACCCATTTTTCCAGAACATTTTTTTTTATTATTTGTAGCATACTTTGTTGGTTTTGATTTTCACATGACCAACCCCCTTTTATTCTCCAGAAATTTCCTGGTGCTCCAGGTGGAGGGGCTTTGGGTTCCCTTGAACCTCTTCTCGCTTTGTTGTGCAATTTTCTTAATTCCTTCCTTCTTCTATCTTTCTTCCTTCTCCTATCTTTATTCCATAGTTTCTAGTAATTTTCAGGATCCTTTCTGTAATTTATGGTTGCTTAGCATTGTATCTTTTCATCTCCCCTCACAATGAGGTAATTTTATATTCCAGAGTTCTGCAATGCCTTCAGTTTTCTTCTCTGTTTTTCCTCTTTTCTATTCATTGAATCTCCCCCTTGAAGTCTATTCCTCCTGTTTGTTTCATTTTAATTTTGAATCTACCTACAAAAATTTGAAATATTTCCTCTTTTACATTCTTTCAAGTTTAACCTCAGCTAGAGAATCTGTTGGTCCCAGCACGTAAAATGAAATTATGATATTGCAATATATTTGATTTCCTGCAGGACCAGCTTATCTGCTCAGCTGGGATGATTCGGAAACAAGACATTCCAGATAATAGGATCATGACCATTGTTTGCAAATTGAATCAACCTGTTTTCCCTTTTGCTCTTAAATACAAATCAGGGAATTCCCAATGACACTATCCATACAACTTCTTTATTTTCTAGCATTATAATCAAATTCTTCCAGCATTTCATCTCTTTGCCTGCTTCCCACCCAGTTTTTTGTAAGAACTATTCCTTACATCTTCTTGGAAGTCTTCCAAAGGGCATGAAAAACTAAAATACAGAGTCCAGATGGCAAAGTGTGTAATCATATGCAGATCACGTTCCCAAAGCACTCACGACCAAGGGGTAGTTTTTTTGTTTGTTTTTTAATTTCTCCAAATCCCATGTAATATCTTTATTCAGCTTAAAGTATTGTATTAAAAACACTTCCTAGTTTTAAAAGTTTCATTTGACCAAGTTCCATGCAGGTATGTTTTCAAATGTTTACTCTCCTCCAAGGTTTTTGGAAGCCATTTGATTTATTTTACAATTTGTGTTTATACCCCATGTGATATTCTTCAATTCCATTAATTTTGCACCCACATTTTGCATATCAGATTTTACAGAAGGCAATAACTAACTTACATCAATTTGTCCAGATGGATGATTAGTCCCAAATCAGTAATTTAAAAATCATACAAATAAAAAGAAAACCAAAACTCCTTTCCTTTGATTTTTATAATTCTTGGAAGCGTCTACTGAGTTTCAGTACAGAAGAAAGTTTAAAAAGTTTCTGCATAATCATGGAATCCCACTAGGAAGAGAGGAAATTAAGGAAGTTAAAGAAGAAGAAAATTCAGTGTTAAGATGCTTCATCTTATCCTCCAAATGACTGCAAAATTTTCTTGCACTGCTGAAACAGCACCGTTTCCTTTACCATCATCCTCTGATACAGCTGAACCGTTTCAACTGAAGTCTCCCAAACGACTCTGCTGGAGGCAGACACTCGAAAACCAATCCAAATGTTTTAAATTTGGCAAAGCTACAAGTGTTTAAAGGCACCAGCAAACACTTGGCAGTGTGAACTGAAGGCATCCTTATTTGCCTGAGCCATAACCACTGCCCTGGTTGGATGCAAACAGCTGTTTCCGAGCAGCCAGTGCACAGCTCTGCACTGTTGGCTGCACTTCAGCACCGGGTGACACAGTGTCTATGCACTGCTGTGACTAAAGCAACACTGATATTATTGATCAGAAAAAAATCTTCTTCCCTATCAGCAAAAATTAGTCTCTCACCACGGAGCTGGTGGAAGCTCCGTGCTTGGCAATATCGAGGATAAGACTGGAAAGCATTAGAAAGCCTGCTGTATGATAGGAGCTGAGTGGTCCCTGGTGTAACCTTTCATTTAAATGGAGCTACAAACCCTTCATTCAGAATTTATTTGGCCTAACAAAGAGGGAAAAAATTCACAAGATTGACATATGGGTTTTTTTTTGACTACAGACAAATTTAAGAAATCCCTTCCATAGAGACTTCAAGAAGAACATATATCTGAATGAGAAAGCTGTAAGCAGCATTGCTTATAGGAGAATAAAATCTCTAAAATGGTTAGCAATAGCTTCCTAACAGTCATTTGCTTTTAATCATTACCATATTAAAATACTGAGCAGGAAATGTCATTACAATACACTTTTAATTGAACATGGAAAGAAATAAATGGAATTAATTTGTTATTTGCAGATTTCCTCTGTGAAAAATACTGCTTGGCGATATTACACTGCACACATAAAAGGAATGCTGAAAAATGAGCTTGACATTGGAATGCAAGGTGCAGAATAAAAAATATGCAGGGAGGGAGTTTGGTCCACTAATTAAGAGTAGTGGACTGTAACAGGATTCCTGGAGACTAGCACTCCTTGCATAAATCACTTGAAAAAACATCTCAAATTGATTTACCCTATCTGGATTAATTTCGAAATTCGCTACATACCTTCTGAAGCAGCCCTACAGAACAGTTCACAAAGGGAGTTGTCAGGGCTGACCTTTTAGTGATGCTGCTTTCTATTCTGCCCCAAAGCTGAGCAGAACCAGCTCTTGCAAGTGTTATGCTCTAGATGTTGGTCTCCTGTGGTTCACTCAACCGATGGGATGCCAACACGGAACCACCATGGAAAGTTTTGACATTTAAAGACAGCCATAAGAAAAAGGGAGGTTGAATCAAAACCAAAACTCAGGAGGCTTGGCCCAGCATCTGGTACACACCGATCCCCCAATCACAGATCATCATAGCTGAGTGGGGATGATTACTTCCGACATGTTATTTAAAATGTAGAACTTGTTAGGGCAGCAGTTCTTATCTCATGTTTTTAATTATCAAGAAAAAGAGTCTCTTGTAACTTTATAATACAAGCAATAAACAATGAGGACATGAGTTTTCTCGGGTGTTTTGAAAGGAGGTGGAATGCTCACCTATATTAAGTGAGGGTAGGACAGAACATTTCTGATTCATAACACTTGAGTTTCTGTATTTTAATACTCTTACCTTCCTCACTGAAGAACTGTCATTTTTATCAAATCAGTTGTATTGTTTGGATTAAGCCTAACAGGGCCCTTCTGATTTTTTAATGTATTTTCCACGCTATAAACAACAACAGACAAGCCTTCCAAAAAAAGGCTTACATAGAGCTGATTGCGGATTAATCTTTTATGGTGTGTTAAATAAATAAAAAAACCCATCTTGTTTTGCCATTCCAAAATTGCAAAGGCACTTTTGTATTTTGGAACTTGAATTGTAAGTTAAAAATAAGGATCATTTAATTATTTTTGTGCAGTGTATCACTTTGTTGAAGCTTTTGGCAAATTTTTGCACTTCCAGAATGCTCAGTATTTAGTGCAGTGACATAAGCATCACATATGAAAACCTATAATTGCTTTTAGCTAAATTCTACATATAGATAGCTTCCTACAGGATTGAAATAGAACAAAAACAAAGTCCTTTTAGGGTAATGAAATGCAAAGGATGCATTTGGATTCTGACGACTCCCTAGGATGCTTCATTCAAGATGTGGTATGAAGATGGAGGAGGGTAGTTCACGCAGCTTTGACAATGTATGGAGCAGTCAATTTGGTATCTCTGTTCTAAATGTATGGGATGCAAATATAAATATCCTCCATTCCAGCACTGCAGGTTTAGTCACAGATTGTTCCATTTGGCTTGGTACAATTTACCTCTGTTTCACACTGAATGGTCTTTATGCTCCTAATCAATAAATTAGCTTAGTCATTTTAGTTGCCAATCCTTCTTTAAGGTTAACTACTATGAAAGACAACAAATATGGAATTGTGCAGCATTGTGTAGCACTGAACAATGTCTGCAGTTGGCACAGCCCAAACTAAGAGTTTCTATGGAGTATTTTTTAGTTTGTCATGGAAATATATCCATATGTACAGGAACTCTGACCATCTGCACAGGAATGTGAATCCCCTAACTTCTTCAGTGTTTTGATTAGAAAGGCATCAAA
Organism: Oxyruncus cristatus; assembly: GCA_013399855.1. NCBI lineage: Eukaryota > Metazoa > Chordata > Aves > Passeriformes > Cotingidae > Oxyruncus > Oxyruncus cristatus. The sequence goes on along the minus strand of VXAY01006844.1, from coordinate 884,400 downwards.
GAATTTACATTTTAAGGGCAAAGCAATCATCATTGGGAGCTTTCCCTCTTGCACTTTGGACACTGAGGGAGCAAGCATTATTTGGGGAACACCAAGAGCTGATGTTGCTGTGATCCACAGTAGGCTGCACGCAATGAAAACCACATAGGCTCTGCACAGCCAGTGGGAACATCACATAGTGGAACTGTGGTTAGAGCCCTGAGTTAAAATCATATAGAGCATGCAGGTTTTGCAAAATTAAAACACAAACAAACAAGAAGAGATTTACCTTCCACATCAAGGCACCTAGGTGGGCTATCTGACCAGATAAGGTTATACATGCACTCAAGGATCTCTGCCCCTTCTAGTTTATATCCAGGAAAGCACTGGTAATACACCACTGTTCCTACAGGGAAGGAGGCCTCGAACTCAGATATGTTAATGTAACTATGAGGAAGAACCAATGGCCTCAGGCAACCTGCAAATTAAGAAGAGGGAGGTTTCTTTTATTATGAAGCGCTTATCTCAGTCATCTTCACACATCTCAGTTACAACTTCTAAATTGAGGAGTGCGATATTTTTCATCTTCTCCACTATGAATGGCATGTCTGCATGATCTCCCTCAGATACATATGCCTCATTATCCTGTTTCAAACCCTTTTATTGTTTAGCCCACACACTTTGCTAGCGTGGGATTCACTCCCAGGAAAATCCAAGAAAGGTTTACTGAAACTGGCAGTATTTTGTTTAACAAACATTCACCAGTTTTGCAGATGGCAATTCCTTTTCGAGGTAGGATCTTTAATAAATAAAGATTGTCATTTATATAAGCCGTGAGTTTTATTCCTCCTCTGAAGAGTGACAGACATGTAAACCGTCTTAAATATTAAAACTGCTCCTGTGACAAAGTGCACACGACTGTAAAAGATTTTCAAGCAGAATTAATGATTTTGAAATTCCAGTTCGAGAAAGTCTAAGGGAATACGACTTCCTAGGAGCAGTCCCATGATAAACACTGAAAAAGGTCTCATATTAGGTTATCAAAAAATTAAGGTACCTGCTATCACTAGAAATTGTAAATGTAGTCAGAATCAGGGACTGCATTCCAGTTCTACCTCTGGAATTACTTCTGAGGGATTTGTATCATGGATGGTACCGAGCAGTGACGGTTAAATGATCACCAGCCATATTTGGGGCAAGAGAGAGCAGTGAATTTAATAGATGGCATGTCTTTTGAATGTGTCATTCCTCATGGCCTTAGAAATGACCCTCTGGGTAATACTTAATACTGTTGATTTTTTAATTTGCAATAATGTGGAGAAAAGATGACTAGTAATCAGGGAATGAAAAATAGCATTTTAAAGTTATGTGACTAATGGAAACTGCATTATGGCAATCCATAAATAGGTCTCTTGCCACTACTAGGAATTTTTGAAGGATGTTCATAGGACACCCTTAATTTTAAGCCTGAGGGGGGAAATAAAATCAGCCTGAGAACAGAGAAAAAGTCTCAATAGCATTTCATGCAGTCATTTCCTTGCAGTGTTTTTTTGAGGGAGAAAATCAAAAGAAAACAACACAAAAAGCTTGAAAGCTTTTTGCAGCATGCTGTACTACCAGAGCAAAGGTTTTGATTGCTTTTTTACTGGCTGGTTATGTCCCTATTCAAATAAAGCTTCAAGTGTCCTATCTACGGGCTGCTGCTCATACCCTGATCAGGTATGCCCCACACATAACACACTAAAAAATTCCTGCAAACTGAGCAGTCCACTGAGCAGGATGACATAAGCAGCCTCCACCGGGACAGAAAGAGCACAGAGTGCCCGATCAAGACCAAGCTTACTCTTCTCTGAACTGTATCAGCAAAAATTTTGTCCTGCTGGCTCAGAATTTTAATGCTCATTATGTTCCTTGTAGAGCAGGACAGAGGTTTACTTGAATTTGTATGACAGCCAAGCATTTGTGAAAATTCCTAGGTCTCGAAACAACTAAAGCTGCTTGAAAACTTGATTTTTGGCTTCTTTTTTGCCAAGTAATTCACATCATTCCGGATCAGTAATTAATTTTATTATCTCATTGCAAAAATAGAGGTTGGATTCTTATACAGTCTATAATCCTTTATCACTGCTTGGGCAGAAAAAAAAGGCATCTTAGTGTCATAAGACTCCCCTGCCTGTTGTAATCAAAGGGCCATAGAAATGTAATTGACAGGCTACCAAGTGCAAGTAGACAAGTGGCTTTGATCTTATTAGTGCCTGATGTAGCAAAAAAAACATTCTGGGGACAATTTTGCAGCAAGAATTTGGCAAAATATTTCAGATACTTGAATCTGAATTGCCTATTCTCTGCCTGTCTGATAATCACAGCACTCGGGTCTTGTGCAATTGATTTCTTAACTTTTATTAGCACTGCTTTTATTTTGAAAAGCAATTAATATCAAATATTGAGTAGGAGCAGTTGATTGTGTTTCACAGTATAAGTACAAGAAGAAAGCAACAAGCCAAGGGGTACTTGGGGATCTTCTGCTTACGCAGTTAATACTGTCTGTCCCAAAGTTTCCACCTGGACTTTGGCACATACAGTACCTGCAAATTGATCTTTCGAGTATTCATCTCACCTAACCCTAAGAGCCTTAATCTACTTTACTTTAATTAGATGCGAGGTGCACCCACTCTCAAACATGGGGTGTACACTTCCTACCACCAGACGCGATGCCACTGCTGACAAGATACCCCAAAACCAGTGTCCACTTTTTTACAGTTTCATGAAAATTCTCCTTTGCTGTTGGCACTATTCAGATACGACGTGTGCATCTAAAACACTGAGCTATCCTGGTAATATGCCTAAATTTCTGCCATAGTCTAAGACAGGACCTTGGGGGACAGTCTGATGCGCTGTCACTCCTGAGAAGTGTCTCAGTTCCCCTGACTGCCTGCCCTCACTCTGCAAATTGATGGGATGGTGTAATTTAAGTGCCTACAGAGAACTGTTAGCTCTAGGAGCTGACATATGGGTTTGAGGAAAGTTAAGACTAACCCAGTTTTCCCCTCAGCAGAGACAGTTAAAATCTCTCGATGCTGTTCAGTGGGCCAAGCTTGTTACCAAGACGTGAACTGGTTAAAATCAAGCCAGTGGTACTAACACGTGCGTATTAGAAATGTGAAGGTAAAAAGAGCCTGGGGTTATTGAATCTCCATTCACTAAAGCTGGCTTACCCCCAATCATTTCTCACAGCCTAAGCTGGGCTGGGATCCCATGCTGCTCATACTACTAGTCCTATAGCTAATGGCTTTTCTGGCCAAAATCATTCCTGTGCACACCCTGAATTTTCAGTCAATACCTACGGGTTTAATGGACTGTGAACCTAATCAACAATTGCTGAAAACTCTGACAGAACAGGTTGCAGCCTCTCTCCTCTACTCCTGCCCTCTGCACAAGACAAAGAAAGATAAACTGCAGTTAGAAGCTTAAATCTTTCCACAAATTAATTAGTGAAAACATGTCAGTTGCCCATCAGATCTTTTGCTGAACTTCTGAGTGATTACCCTGGGTTTTTTTTTCCTTTTAACGCAATGTATCTGTGTCAGATTTTAGACTCACAAACAAAAAAAACAATATTTAAAGTTGCATTTTAAGTATGGGTATGTTCAGAAAGCGGCATCTTCTTTCCTGCAGTAAGCAACAGGGAAGAAAAATCAAAAAAATCTTAGCAGCAGCATTATTCAAATACTGCACTGTGGAGCTTATCTGATCACTGACATTCTTACAACTGTAGGAAAAAATATTGGCAAACTATCACAAGATGCATGAGCTATAAAACAGGACGTGCTGGAGTACTAAACCTTGACATAAAGGTAGGTTATCCCATGTTCCATCGTCTTGACATATGGAAACCATGTTGTCTAAGTCAGGGTAACGGATCTGGAATCCTTCATGACAGCTGATTATTAACTTATCGCCAGTCCTGTATGTCTTGTTATGAATCTCTGCATCTTCAACATGAGGAACAAGGCAATCTGTGACTTCATGAAAAAAAGAAATAGTAACTTAATTAAAAAAACATGGCTAACTATTCAATAATCAAGCTCTTAAACAAAAGTTAGCATTTAATTTAAGTGCTCTGCTTAAACTGTTTCGAAAATACATGCATTTCAATAAAGATGCCCCTTCCCTAGTTAATCACAATTCTCCAAGTCTATAGCACTGCAGTAGAAGCCAAGGTGCTATAATAATGGCTCATTTCCCCAGGCTTCTTTAAACAAACAAAATTAGGAGCTTTCAGGAAGACTGTTGTTAATTTTGGCCCTCCATTCATCATGAGCGCAAATTACACCACAGTGTCTGACAATCCCAAGGTCCCATGTGAAGGCAGACTCTTTGACAGCACTAAGGACAGGACAAAAGAAAATATAAAAAACAGATATGGCACAAGGAACACAAAAGGAGTGCTATTTTAGCAGAGACATAGATGAAAATCAGGTACATTTACGAGGGTTTATCCAGCTCCATTCCACAGAGTTCGTTATGAGAATGTCTTCACATTAATCTCACTGATTATGTTTTAAATCAGATTGGTTTATGTGCTTACATTTATATGCCTTCAGAGGACACAATCTTTAAGGTCCTGAGCAGCATCTCAAGTCCTTGTAGAAGACTCTCAACAAGGGACTACAAACCTGTAGTAGTATACAGGCACAGGCTCTATTTCCTGTCTGTGACACACGTACCAGACAGTCATATATCTCTCTGTATAAACCAGTGCTAAGGACATCAAATACAGAATAAAACCCAGAACACTGAAAGATGTGGACAGTGGAAGGGTGAGGCAGCGGAAGAATCCCTCTGCTAATACGGAATAATTAAAAAGCAAGGCAAGAGGGTATGAGGGAATAGATCAGGTGACTCAAAGTTCATCCTCATCAACAATGCAAAGTGAGATTAAACAGAAGAGATGAAAAGACTAAATATTGGGAGAGAATTTCTGTTTGTCTGCCAGCAGTCAATCCATGACAGAGACGGTGATAAAAGTTTCCAGGCACCAAAACTCGAGAAGTATTTAAAATAAAAGGAAGGCAGTAAAAATATTATAAGCCTGTGTTATGCTGCTTTTCCCCCAACACTTCTACCATGAGAGACAATTATCTTCACTTAGGAACGCAATATTTATTAGGGAAAAAAAGAGTTTCAGAAGTCCCTTTAGATTTGCATAAAAGAGAAAGTTTCTGCCACTTTCATGGGTAACTCTTGCTAAAGAGGAGTAGGGAAATCAAAATTTTTATTTAGCAATTAATTGTGAGTATGCACAAAGTAAAGCTATAGTGACAGCTTGTTTGTTTCTGTAAGAGCACAAGTAAAAGCAAGATAAACTGCCATTTAACATAGCACACACAAACTACTAAGAGCAAATGTATTTCATAATGTATTTATGTAGTTAGGCAAACTAGGGTGATCTATTACTCTGAGACTCCATCACTAAATTTTACTATCATGAAGTGGGAGAGTATTGCTTTCCCAGTTAAAACATACTTTCCTTTGTGCCTTCCCATCACAGGGATGTTTTCTAAAATACACTGTACTTAGCTAACTTTTGGTATTGGGCCTGGACATATTATTAGTTAAAAATTCTTCCATTTTTCTTTTTACTTATAGCTTCTTGGCAGCTGCTGCAGGTGCCTCCTGCTGCAGGTAATGGGAAGGGCTGGCAGCCTGCCAGGCAAGCTGAGAAACTGCAGCAAGAAGTTTTCTTAGAATTTATTCATTTATAAATGCCCGAGTGTGGGAGGATCTGTACCCTACCAGGAGGCTATAAAATACACTGGCAAGGGTGCAGACATCACTTTCAAAGACCGAACACTTTTCTCTCACTCTCTCTAGCAAAATTAATCAACAGATGAGACAGCAGAGGATGGGCCACAAGAAATGCCTTACACTAAGCCTTAAATACTGTCATGAAGAGGCTGTCCAAGGCACCCCTGAGGATGGGATGAGATAAATGGAGAACCTGCTTGGCAGCCATACAGGAGGAGGTCGGAGATAGAAGCCAGAAGATAACATCAATGAACAGTTCACTCTCTTGACATAACAGCTTTCTGTTGCTACACAAATAAAGGAGGTACGTATACACATGGTGCAGTAAAATACAAGATTTCACTTTCAAAGTGGGGGAAATTGATTCTGTAACTATGATCTATCACAGCGACTTCATCTCCATTATTCCAAGTAACAGGTACAGATCGAATCGTTTCAATCATCTAGATGCTGGCAAAGAACAGCGGTAAGTTGCTCACTGCACTGTCCTTTGCCTGCAAAATCCTGTCTGACTTTGACAACTGGCTTATTACAAGTCCCAGCTAAACGCCAGACCATTGGACCACACTATTACAGCTCTTTTTCCTGATGCCTTGCAAGCAAATGCTTTCCCACTGGCTGAATTCATATTGTTGACACTTAGTCAGGCATAAATTGCAGTAGCCACCTCTCCACAAACAACTGGATTAGCTGGCACCAATTCTGCTGGGAAAAGCTCAAAGTGAGTGACTGAATTTTAAAATGTCCTGTCCTAGAAAATAAACTACTTTATTCTTAGTACTTTTCAGCAAATCCGTGGAAGCTGCTAAACCATTTAAGGAAATACATGGTCTTTAGCCAGCATTGAACAGCAAAGGCTATGACTTACACTCTTCTCTGGCAGTTTTACATGATCTGCTTATATCTACCATGTGAGTATTAATGGGTCAGCCAAAAGAACACATTTCTTATCTTGCAGAGGCAGAAAAAGCTGGGGTACAGCCAGCAGGCGCAACACCCTGCCAGGTGCAAGGGCTCATCTTGACCTAAATTTCATGAAGATGCAGCTTTTATACGACAGGAGCTCTAGTCTGTAGCAAACCAAGTGTATCCCCCATCACAGGAATATTGGTCTGAAGAGTAAAATTTGTAAATCACTACAGTTATAGCGCATTCGTTCATGTGCAAATCACGCATCATCTCTTGGAACTGCCCATGGGGAAGGAGGAGCACCCTACCTCCTCCCAGGAGCACTTGGGCCACAACAACAACAACCCAGAAGGAAGGCATGACCTAGACACCATGGAGATAGCCACATCATCCATGGGTACCAGCTGTTTTTGGATGGCTTGTGCCTATTGCAGATGAGCCCTTACCATCCAAAAATTGTCCCTGCTCCATGCTAATCCAGAAGGTGCTTGAAGGATTTGCTTGGGGAGTACTACTGGAAGTTGGCCAAACCCACATCAGATACTTTTCTAACACTGTAAGAGTGTGTACAATTGGAAAACAGTGCCCTGGTCCGTGCTCTGGCACTGTTTTGTTTACTAGTCTGTACATAAATTCAAATGCAGAGGTCCACTGCTCCTGTATCTCACTGTGGAGTGGTCTCTGAATTAGCCTTGACTACATCTAGTGACACCACTGACAGGCTGGAACAGAGGAGGAGTGAATAAAGGAACATCATGAAGAATGGGTTTAATGCAGGGACAGCTCATCTGGACCCTTTGCTCTTAAAAGTAAACACTTAATATCAATATTGTCCTTTGCTTTTTTACTAGTGTTAAATCCATAGCAGTGTTTTATTAGGATAGTTCTGTGGACAGCAAACACAATATTTTAGTGCATATTAAATAATACTTTCCCTTTATTGTCTTTGCTTGTATTACAACAGTGCAGAGACTTTATCTAAGACCTGTGGCTATTGTTCTGCAGCCTGGTTACAAATATAGAGTGCTCATAACCAGGCTTAAGAATCAGCAAACAGCTGGCAAGACAGATAAGAGACGGGGAAATAAAAAATATTTCAGTCATCTCACACATCCAGGGACAAAGAAAAATGAGGGATGAATGTCCTACAGGAAAGCTGTAGCCAAACTATGTACTAGCCCACTACTTTCACTGCAGGTTTATCTCCCCTGTCAGTAGGAGAAGGAGGCACTGAGGACGTCTCAAAGGCATCTGCCTGAAGAAGCACAGGGAGAGAAGGGCACAGCTCTTTGCTAGGTTGCCATCTCCATGTAGACTATAAATTTAGATTCAATCTCGTAGGAAAGAGCTAACATTTGTTCCAAGTAGGGCAACAGTCTCAGCAGCCACATTATCACAGTGGGAGAAGATGAGATTAAAGTGTGAACAACATGACATACTGCTCTTAAACAGTAAATACAAAATTCCCACCTTAGAGGTTTGGTATTTATGTGCATAACCATATTAGAATTGATGGAAGTTACAGTAACAACATGCTGTAGATCAACAAGAGAACATAACTCGAAGCACACAGATTTTTGACAGGGCATTTATTGGGCACCTAGTCATGCAACTTCATTCTCGTACTGACACTTAGAATCTCCCACCTCTGAACAAGAAATGACAGACCTATAAAATCAAATTGATTGGGTGAAAAGCTCCAGGCAACGTATTAGTTCTAAAATCAATTACATTCTGCAACAGGTTGCTTTACTTCCTTTGGTAAATAACATCCATTTGTGATTAGAGATTGTTCCAGTAAACACATAATGACAATTAAACATACATAACACACAGACATAAAATTATCCTTAGTTGAATATAAACTCCTGAGAATAAATGAACTCCAAAGTATTGAGTGTTTTTGGCGTGCAAGCTCAGCTGGCAACATCTGACATTTATATATCCCAGGACGAGAGGCATGTAGAGCACAGCACAGCACACAGAGCAGTCAGCCCCCGCTGTCAATGGGTAAATGCAGCATAAAGTTTATTTTGCCTTGTGATAGGTAATGATGAATGGTACAACATTAGCTTCTTCCTTCTCCAGGAGCTGCTAGAAATTTCAAACTTCTTTCTATATATCATTACAGAATTTCTGCAGTGTAGACTTTTATGTACGTCATTAGACAGCTGAGAATTACAAACCCTGGTATTATTCTTTCTTAACTGTTCTCCAGATGTGTCATGTTCCTACACTGTCCACCTCCCTACCGTGCCCCCCTCTCACGCTTCTGCTCCCAGTATGCAAAAGGATTCCTCTAAAAATCACTTAAAACAAATGCTTGGGTCTCAGGGACTGCCACTGAGCCTTTGTTTAGTATTTCTTCTGAATCAATGGTTCTGCTGTGCATTGGATAGAAGAACTAATTCTGTAATCTAATTTTTTTTTTTCTACTGCCAAAGCCTAGGATTGTTTTAATAATACCTGAGTATTATTAAAATGTTAATCAGGAAAGTACTTAAGCACTTGCTTCACTAAATCCTAAATCGGGGTCCTACTCTTTGGCCCAAATAATAGAAAGCATTTTTGCATATGCCTAATTTTGAGCACAGAACTTTAACAAGACTAATTACATAATTACAGTTATGCTGAAGCTTAAGTGTTTTGCTTGATCATAGCATTGGGTAGCAATCCTTTATAAGTGTTCTGTGCTGGAAAGTAATTATTGTCACTTAAGTAACTGTTGTCACATCATCCATCACATTCTCATCTTCCAATTTCTTTCTTTTTTGAAAACACCTGGGTCAAGTGTTGAACACACTGACATTGGTGACAGTTGTGCTTTTGATGGCATTGTGATCAGATATTTTCTCCACAGATTTCCACTGAATACTGAATATTTAATAAAACACATTAATGCTTATTTTAACAACTGCAGTGGATGATACAGGTAATGTTTCAAAGATGCAATCAAAATTCCTAGGAGCTACCTGCAGTGGTTAAGAAAACAGATTTCCCAAGCATTAAAGCTTTTTCTGTTAGTTTGAATAGCCAGTTTAGACAGATGCTGCTGTCACTCTACATGTATTTTTTCTTAAATAACCACGAGATGAAAGACAAGGACATTTATGAAAAATGTCTGTACAGAGGATGGCATGATTTTCATATGTAAGTAAGTTATTTTAAAGGCATCAGGTTGTTTCTTTGTAGCTGACCCACGAGGCCACATGATGAGGTGTTATTGGTTGCCCTTTGCCTTTATGTTCCAGGTATCAGCTGCCTTCTCAGGGTGAACCACGGGACAGCTCACAACTGTGCCCCTCAAAGGCCTGTAGCCTGTGGCCTCACACATGCCCAGGAGACCATATTTTACCAAGACCTCTTGTGCCAACAGCCCATGGACTAGTTACCAGCTGCCTCTGGCTACTCTCTGCAATATCTCATGCACCACTTTCACACAGGCCATTGTTCTGGGCTGTTCCCTTCACATGCACCTCCTGAGTGTGCTCCTCCCAGGCCTTGCTCGATCCTGTTGAGGCACATCCCTTGGCACACCCCTGTCCTGGTACAGGCTTCTCATACTCACTCACCCACTGCCGTAAGTACTTGCGGTTTTTATACGCGCTGAGTGACGCATGACCCTACGCAGTGAGTGTGTTTATGCCCCACTTAAGTATTTGAATACTTTTGAATGAAGGCCAGATATCTATCTGATTTTAAATGGTGAAATAGAATTTATCTTGCTCAGCCTTGAAGACAACGAGGCAATGGTTAATGACTTTGGTGGAGAAGTCACAACACTGAAATGTATGCACTTGATTTACCTAACACTTTTCATGTCTGTTGATTTTAATAGCTCTGTTGACCAAAAATAAATCAACAAGGACAAGTTATATCTTAAATATACTTGGTGAAATAAATAATTTGTGCTGCTTGTGTGTACCTTCACCAAAATTTACACTTATGAGATTCAAATTAATCCTACTTCTATCTAAGTCCTAGAAGAAGAAAGTAATTTAATGTCCTGATTATTTAAAACCAAATACAATTTCAAATATAGAATAAAATAAAAATTGATTGGGTTATGCCATAATTGTCTGAATCATCTCAGAGTAAACTTCTACCCTGACTGTAAACTTCTGCTGTCTATGCGTATTTGATTTTCCTACTTGACTCATGCACACATTATAAAACAAAATTGTTTAAAATTCCTGATTAGCAGGAGTAATAGCACTGGAAATGGAATTTATTTTTCTAGTAAAACATTGCAGAAATGAATATTAAGTGGGCAGCTTTAATAAATAGTTACAAACAGTTTACTTACAGTGGAGGTTGTTTTTTTTCTCTGCATTAATTATTAAGTAGTAAAAAGGAGGCATGTATTATCTTTTTTTTTTTTTTTTCCACATTTATATCCCTTTCAACACGTGTGCATGCACACACACAGTCTCTCATGGTACAAATTTAGCTGACAAATGAGGATATATGGATGGCAAAGTAAAGTATGTATCCAATAAGACACAGTGAAATGGACTCCAGCCTTTTCTGTTTTGTCCTGAGATACAGAGACATGGCACATGGACAAGTGAGATCTGCTTGAAGAAAACTGACTTACCTTCTTGTAGGCACACAGGTTTATCACTTGGTTTCCAGCTCAGGGAGCCATTAAAGTGTCTCACACAAAGTTTTTTGGAAGTACCGTTAAGCCTGTATCCTTCTTGGCAATGAAACCGGACCACCACACTTTCAAAGAAAACACCTGCACTGGGTGTCTTGTATCCATGTTCAGGAGCTCCAGGATCAGCACAAGCTTGTAGGTCATCAAACCCTATGTCAGACAAACACAATTAAACGGTGTTCATTTATTCCTTGTGCAGCCACAGTCGTGCTTTTCCTGGTTTTATCCATCTATCGTGGGGACCTTACATCTTCCATTACTGACCACTAGCAACCCTGCTTGGGAACCAGGAACCCCAGACCCGGGAGAGGACTAACCCCCAGCTACAGATGAAATGCTCAGGTGACAGAAATACTCCTGTCTTTTCATGCAGCTACTGAGGAAGCAAAGTCAACCACACGCCTCGGTAGCTGACCTGGATAAAAATAAAGCACTTGACCCAACCTACCAGTGGGATTGCTCAGTAATGTATCTGTAATTACTTTTGGGGACTATGGGATTTTGGAGGTCTGGTACAGTCAGTGGAAAGAATAATAATGTGTCAGAAGCAGAGAGGAAGAGGAAATAAAGAAAGGGGCATGAAACCTCACTTACATCCAAGATACAGTAACTCAAATAGGAGATGAACTGGTAAGTACAAGGAGATTTCAAGACTGAAGGAGATCTATCACAGGGGAAAGGGTCATTGTGATGTTGGGTGCATTTGACTCCCCCTATCACATCAGCTTGGTGGCCACACTACACTTTTAAAACACAGTTATGGGAGTGCTGTGTCACTGCACTGACGCCACAAGGGAGTTTGTAAAGCCCTTTACTTTCCCAAAATTAACTGTAAAGTAACAAACTAAACCCCAACAGCTGCAATCATTAAATGTGACTGTTTATCACTTTACCAAACTTATTTCAATGCCATTTGCATAAACGGAAGCTTTTTTTACCGCAAAGCAACGAAGGTTTAGTGCAGCACTGAACAAGGGCTGCATACTGAAAAAGCAAATAGCTTTGCAACAGGAACAGCAGGGGGGCAATTAATGCCGGTAGGAGGGATGCCTGGAAAATGTGAAAATCATTGTGCTGTAGTTTTAATGTTTTGATTTCAAAAGAATAGTATCAGAGAGCCTCAGCTACTTCCTGCATGATAAGGATGAGTGCCTCCACGGTACAGACAGAGAGAAGGAAGATATTACAGTAAAGGACTTTTCAAAATAAATCTCTGTTTCCTGAGGCTAAATCATTCCCTCCGAATCACTCCCACCGAAGGGCTCATTGTGACACTGTAGAAGCCAAATGGAGAGCACTGAAGGTGATAAAGGGGTCTTGCATTTGAACCCTGAATGTCTCCATTCAGTGCCCTGGTTGACAGCTGTTAGTGGAAACATAAGAGGCCCACACCAATCCACTGTGTTGTATGTCCAATTACCTGCTCCTGGTCGCAGAGGCAGGGAACACTGTGGGGTCACCAGAGCAGATCGCATCTTTATGACTCCATACATCGCTGATTTTATGTGTGCCCAGGTCCTCTACTGAACTCCCCAGCCAGGTTACAATTTCCAGGAGGTGACCTGATGGCCAGGAATGCCAACGTGCCATGTGCGCTGGACAGAGCCATCACCTACAGCAAGCCTCTGCCCCTCTGCAGTGCTCCAGTGACCAAGGCTCTTCACCTAAAGAGATTTTACTAGCATTCCTTCTCTGCTGAAGCAGCACAAGAGCAGCAGAGCATCTGCTCTTATGCGGCTTTACTCCTCCATCCAGTGAAGTTTATCATGAGAACTGAAGGGTCAGGGCAGTAACCAAGTCAAACACATCTCTGAACTTCACAGCTCAAGTCCTCAAGTGCAAATTGCCTGAGACTCTCTATCATTTGCCAACATGATGAGCAAGGAGAAGTACAGTCATTACATTCATGGCATTACACACTGCAGGAAATATTAACAGAGAAGGGCTGTCCATTTTTACTGGAGATTAAAAAGAAGCTTCTTATGCTTCAGACAGCAAACCCGCATCCTTGAATAATGCCAGCAATGATCTTAATTATTTTCCATTAAACCAAGGGATAACATGACATTTAGATCAATTTTGTTACTTCAGTAATCTCAGAATTTGCAGTCAGGCACGAATATTATAACACACCTTGAAATAAGTGTTCTTTCTTCCTAAGTGCATCAGGGGAAAGTACACAACTGCCTACTGCTTTGCCTCCGCAACAACAGAAAAAAGAAATGTGCTGAGGTCACACACAATCTGCCTGGTAGAAAAAATGAGCCAAGCTTGTTTCTCAGTTTTCATTAATTCAAATATGCAAAGTTAGAGACTTTGTAACCGTCAGCACAAAACCCAACATAGAAGGCAAGAACGTTTTCTTCCCTGGTGCAGGCTAATTTTACGACCCTATTGCCACTTTTCTGATGACCTTTCACAAGCAAAGATTTTCATCCCTCCTAGGGATCCTTTTGCATTAAGTTGGTCTCTTAGGTTCCTGAGTGCAGTTTGTGAGCGGACAAACCTAACCCCAAGGGGAATTCCCAAGTAGAAACTGGAACACGAATGGGGAAAATTGAATTATGTACCCTCTAGACTCTACAGAGTCAGTAGTCACTTGTTATTCAGCTACTGAGTAAGAGATGACACAAGGAATTGGCACAGGATCACTGCTTCCCTGGCTTGTTGCTGAAGCAAGGAAGAAAGAAAAAGCCTCAGGAAATAGCCAGTTAGGCAGATTACACATGCAATGCAGTAAGTTCTCATGGTAAGATCATGGAAGCAAAGCATACAAAACTATAACCCCATCTTTTCTCCACATACCAACAGTAGACTTGCCCCAAATCTTAGTCCTACCGAAATCAGTGGGAGGCACTTGTATGGGAAGCTTCTTTACAAAGGTGTATGTGATCCAGGCACAAAGCAGTGAAGCCAGTGCTGTGCCACCTCATCCTGTGCTTTGGTTGAGAGGGAAGCAAGGACACGTGTGTGGGAGGTGCAGTGAGACTGGCCATCGTGCTGAGAATCTCCCAGTGCACTGACAGCACTCCAGGTGTTTGGAAAGAGCAACTACTACCACCTAGAGAAGCCAGGAACTGCTCTTGTGCTCCTCTCTTGCACGAGAGGTGTGCTGAATGTTTCAACAGCCATTTAGCTGACAGCTAAGTCCACCAGTCGTTTCCAATTTAAGTATGAAATTTCTGGTACAATATTCAAGAACAATATTGCTGAAACATCCCTGAGAATTTCAGTTCCTTTTAATGACAGCAGACTTGCATTCTTTACATAACAATCCTTTCCATATAATCTCCTATAGTTAAACTTATCAAAAATTAATAAATATGTGTCTTCAATGAGATACAGTTTGGTAGATGGTATTTTTTTTTTCTCATGATCTTTGGTTTCTCTGCTTTTTCAAAGCTATGCATTTAAGAGCAGCTACTCAAAGTTATGATACAGTATTTTTCTAATGACAAGAGTAATCCTACATTATAGATGAGATGCTACAGATACCTTATGCTTTGATCCCTTTAGAACCTGATGAAAACAGCCAAAAAACTTTTCAGCCAGAGTCACAAGATAAGTCTTTGGAAAGAACCATAAAAGTTACAGAAAAGCAAAAGCCAATCTTCTGGCTATAATAGAAAAGTGTTGCCCTTCAGGAAAAACTACATCAAATAAGATAAAAAATAACTCAGAACTACAGTGGATCCTGTTTCTTTCCCTTCTGTGAATCTTTGGGGAAAAGAAGACTACTGGACTTTTTCTCATGGTTGCAGAGAGGGAATGGGGAATCATCACCACCTACTAGTAAAAACTATACAACACACTTGTCAAATAAAGCAGTAACTTTTCATGTTACCTATATAGTAAAAATTTACTATGGTCAGCAGCTGTCATAAACAACACTACATCAGTATCAGCAACTTTATGGCATGCTGTTGTATGGCTTTAAATCCCTAAGTAAAGACTACACAATTACTGCTGGAATTGACCATTTCAGTAATCAATTTTTTTAATTTTTAGTCCAAGTAGCAGGACCTTTAACGGATATTGTGTAAAATATAATGAAGAATAATGACTTCTGGTAAGGTTATCGAGTACATCATCACCACTAAAGCATGCAGTTGTTACAGAATATATTTGGGTTGTGGTATTTACCATATTTCTACTGTTGGACCAACCAAGCTCATCAGAAAACAGCAACGCTCTTAATCCAGATGAAACACAAGCAGATTATAAATTTACCTAAATTTATTGGTATTGTCAGTTAGATAAATTATGTCAAATTAATCAGAAGATTCAAAAATAAGCAATCCCCTCCTTGGGGTGTAAAATGAATCATTGTAAATAATTTGATCAGACTGTTTCTCGAATTCAACATTGTACATTCTTAAACATAATGATTCATCGTATCCCCGATGAAAAGCTTGAAATGTTGGAAGCCAGGGGAAAATTACATATCTCTGATGACAAGAAATCATGATAGCCACAACTGAACTTCAGACATGCCTGAAACAGGCAGGAGGAAGAATCCCTCAGTTCATGCCATAAATCTGTATTTCTCTGCTTCTTTTTCTCAGTTTCACTTTCGGTTTTCCTTGTTTCCCTCTTCCCTCACCTCCATGTCTTACAGCTCCTTGTAATTTCATGGTGATGGTGAGGTCATTTCTAATCTAGATTTGATGGACTTCTTTGCCTTAAGGCTGCTATATAACATTTCACTGACATATTGATAATGGATGTGAGCTCAGAACTGGCTGCACTCATTCTTGAACAGAGGCATCACTCTCAGTTTGTTACATACACACAGTGAATGAGAAGTGACACATAATGCGTAATAACATTAAAGATACAGAGTATTTTCAGTATTTGTCTTCAGTAGGAAGGAGAATGAGCTTCTTGTACAGCCACACCTGCACTTGGGTTCACTAAATCAGCAAGTCCTTGCTACCTCGGTCGGGGGTAGAGGGAGGGAAAGGCTCCGCAGCCTGTGGCAGGACCAGACTGCCTGCACGCACATCTTATAAGGAGTCTGTAAACACTGCAGGAGCAGGTTATCTTAGGCCAGCTCTCATTTAAAAGCCATTCTGGGACTAAAACAGAGGGGCCACAAGTGCAAACATGCCAAGGGCTTGCTTGTCTTGTACAAAGGAAAAGTCGTTTTCATCCCTTACGAGTTTCTGCCCCGTTTCTGTGAAAGCCACGCAGGCACCGCAGTTTGTGCCTCTGGCTGTTTATGCTTCCTTGCTGTTGATGATGTTAATTGAACTACCCATGTACCCCAGTAACAAGAAAAGGAAGGATGTGCTTCGATTAGCATCTAGCCTTGGAAGTGAAATGAATTTATAAACCTATGATTTCATTAGTGAAATGCCTGCTAAAATCTAAACTCTCTTTAATCCCTTAAGGGTCACTAATTCTTAAGCTTCCCTGAGACTTGAGCTTTGTAAAACGCTGCCCTGTTTAGATGTGAATCACAACCTCCCTTGCTATCCTTGCAGAACATGCTCTCAACTTGAAGCACTGTCAGATTTCCCTCCTCACTTGGCTGAGCCTTATCCAGGACAGCCTAACAAGCCACTGGAAGAAACGGAGAAGTTCAAATTATTTTGTAGAAGAAACAGAACAGAAAAGAGCAAAAAAAGCAAAAAAGACCTCTGGGGGCGGATACTGTGCTTAAGATACTGATCTAGAGTTGCTGATCTATCAAACCAAGAAAACCATTAGGCTTCATTCTCCTCACCTGAGAGTCACAGCACAAAAAAAGAAAATCAGTTGTAACGCAGTTCCCGAGCACCAAACCCACCCACCAGCAATGAAAAATGAACACGGAAGCCCTGCATGAAGGGCAACAGGCTGCAAGAGAGGCAACTGGTCATTCAAAAGGCTGAAAGGTTGTCTCATTTGCAATTCCTCTTTTTTCTTATCTTTCATCCTCTCTTCTCCCACAACCCTGGCCTCCCACCTGTGTTCTCCATACTCCTTCACCCCAACCCACCCCAAGCTAACTCACCACCTGCCCTTGCACCCTCCTGTTAAGACCTCTATGCTCCCAAACCTTGCCCACCACCATGCTCACCACCTCCCTTTCTCCTCTTCTCAGTGAGCACTTGGAAAGGGGCAGTCACTCAGAGATGCTCCGAAGAGTGACAGTCAGCTCAACCTTAAAATTTCTACACAGGTGTGACAAGTCCCTGGGCATTTTTGTGCTAAAACAAACTGACATCTCCCTAGAAAGCCTAAGGATTGCTGCTTCCTCCAGAGCAGGCACAGGAGAAGGGATGTAAGGAGCCATAAGCAGGACAAAACACCCACAGAGGACAAAACAGGTCTAGGAACCACACTGGAACTGCTTCTGCATGGGAGTATCACCAGGGAGAACGGGGGGACAAGCTGCAGTGTCAGCAGGGCAGGTTGGAGGGCCCTGCATAGATGATTGCAAATGTAATAACAGCATCTTTATTTCAGGGGTCATGCCTCCAATTAGTTACTCCAATTACTATTCAACACTCACATGTTGAATGCATATGATGACAGCATGGCCCAGCTGGTGCCTGACCAGTGTCATACCGCAGGGGAACAAGATGAATTTGCTACCAACGGAGGCGATCACCATTTGTAATTTTGAACGTGAACCTAGATACAGGATTCCTTTATTGCCTTGGCATTAGGCTAATGCATGACGAAAAACCACTTAAAATTGGCTGGAAAAGGAAGATGGTTCAGAATACAATCAGCAAAGCACTTCAGTAAACCCACAGCAAACTAAAAAGATGCATTTGTTTCTTCTCGAAAATGAGTTTCTTCTAATTAACATCTTAAACAGCGCAAGCCTATCCCTTTAATCATAACTTCTCACAATTAATATAGCTATGTCATCATAGTAAATAAGCTATTTCATTTATAATGCAAGAAGCACTTGTTACTTCCAGCCTTTTGCAATCCAACAAGTCTGACTGCATAATTTATGAACCCTTATGAAATGTCATATGCTGCTCTGTGATCCTCTGAACATCCTATCACTCAAACGAAAAACAAAGGGCAGAAAGTAAATTTGCTGGTGGTTCTGCTGACAGAGCTCCCTTCTTCTGTGTTCTTGTTACAGAAAGTTACCATGGCTATCCTGGGATATGATTCAGAGTAAATAAAAGCCAATTTAACATGCGATAAATCCCCCAACCTCCTCCCAGTTCCTAAAATTTTAAACGGGATGTTTAGTTTTCTAGCAAAGCCACTGAAAATGGGACGACTTGTACTCTGAGGCCTAAACTGAGGTCAGTTCAAATCAAGTGTAAGGCAGAAATAATTAAAACCCTGAAGACAGAGTTTGGCCAGTTTTCTGCAAATATAAGGTTAATATTTTCTTAATTTAGGCAGCTAGTTCAGTTTAATGACTAGTTCTATTCCAGCAGCAAGCTCTAAGAAATTTTAGAAGTACAAAACTAGAGGGTTTTTCTATTTTGTGAAAAAGAAGCACTGACTTCTTCAATTTCCAATAATATTTCAGGTTTCTAAGTAAATTTAAAATATAAAATGTGCTTAAATAAGCTTATCTTTATGGATATTTATTATACATAAAGTAATTTAAACTACTTTAAAATGTTTCTTCTTGGAAAACATAGTTCCACACTTCTCATCCAAATCCCGAGTATCTATGAATTCTAATTCCTGACAAACATGCTTTGACATAGATGATTGACTTTTGAAACAATTCAATTTTAAAAAATAATCAAGCTACATCCTTTACCACAACAAAAGCAAGGATGCAGTAAAGGCATGCTAAGCTCTATATGTGCTTCAATGAATGGGCACATACCTAACACATCCTCCCATTCATTTTCCTGACAAGGCACTGTAATAAAGATGATATTTGACAACATGTGCTTATTGACTGGTGACCTATAAGAATCATCACAAGGAATTAAACATGTACAAATCCAAAGTATAAAACATTAATATATCGCTTATGCCAAGATTTTCTTTTTACTGATTTAAATGAATAAGTGAGCTCATTACTTGGATTTAAACCAACCAACCCCATTTACGTTTTCATCTTCAGATGTAACATTTTATGTATTATATGTCTAAGGATTTCATCAGAGTTGCAATATTGTTGATGTGGGAATCCAGCCTTAGGTCACTAAACCAGATTAATAACAACATAGAAAGCTACTAATAAAAAAGTGCCAAATAAAATAAACCAATATTCCCGTAATTTCAAGGATCTTATGGGCCTGCTCTGTTTTTAAAAAGCAGTATCTAAGTATTGTTGTTTATCTGTCCCATAATTTTAGCACTCTGGAAAAAATTAATTACCGTTAGTTTAAACAATTTTAGTCTAGACAGAAAACCCTTAGGAAATATAGCAAAGAAAAAAAAAAAAGAATCATGAGCTAGTTACTATAGTAATATTTCTTCTAGCCAATAGCATATAATATTATTCATCATAGCAAATCCAAAGTGATGAAATGTCACATTGTTCAGCAGAGATCCTTGCTTCTGTAAGATGCAGGAATCAAATACTCAGGGGTGTGAGCTGGGGGTTTGGTATTTATGCTCTAATCAACTACAGGCTTCCCTAGATAATACTGTATTTTTATTGTATACCACAGTATGGTAATCCAACAATTTTTGCTTTTCGGCTGTGCTATATAAATCGATTTTATACTTTCCCAAGACCAGGCAGAACTGGATATAGGGACAATCAGGATTAATGTGTGAATATTGTAATATTAAACTTTTATATGAATTGCACACTAGAGAAGACTGAGAGACATGATTTTAAAAGCTGGTACATACCTAAAGCAGGAGAGCAGACACTGTTTCCAGCTTCTGGAAAAGCAGCACTGATTCCTTATCACAAATCCTATGATGCTTCTGGGTACTCTGACAGCTCTTATGCACCCATCCATGAAACCATGACCTTTTCTCTTAGATGGGACCTCATTGCAGCCATCCATTTTTTATTCGCCTTTTCCTCGGTGTATGTTTTGCTTGCTGGTACTTGTTTTGGTTAGCCTTGAAAAGTTGTGACATTATCTACCTATAGGTCTAGAAGATGTAAAGGAAGACAAGGTGGCTTTGCTGCTTGACCAGGTATTTTCCACATGAGGACTGGCATCGCACCTTTCACAATTGCTTCAAATCCCACTGCAAAGCATTTCTACTCAAGTAAAGCTTTTAGAAAGCAAGCAGATAATATCCACTGGGAAAAAGAAAAACCACCCTTATTGATTTTGCTCCTAATCTGGACCCAAGGAGAACTTCTGATTTCCTTCTGTACTGAAAAGTGACTGTATGTTTCTATGTTCTGCTAGTATTGTTAGCATTAAGCACAGGTTTTAGTCTGTTGATTCCCTTCGTGACAATGCATTCTCTGAAGAAAAATGAAACATAGCTGTCTTGCTAAATTGTATAGAAAAGCAACAGGAATCCATTTGGGCACTAATAATGAAGTAGTCATCATACCAAAACACTTTAAACTTAAGTTACTCATTTAGAGTGCTCTTTCCTGTGAGTTATTCTGTCCATACTGGAAAGCCTGTAAAAATCAATGGTAGTTCAAGATGATGCAGAAGCGTATTTTTTCCCTTTCTTTTTGATTCATAATTGTGTTCAGCTTAATCCTCGTGCGCCCATTTTCACTACACAGTCCTCCCCAAGCACCGCCCAATGGCCACAAGCGATGGCAGGCTGCTCACAGCATCGAAGCAAGCAACTCAGAGCAAAGTCCCAGAAGGGGCAGTGGCCAAGATGCAAACATTTATAATTAAAACACTGTGCCACTACACAGCCATCACGTTTAACCCCCCAAAAAAAATTTTCAGAAAAATGTCAGTGACAATTCCCACTGGCACACTCTCAATTTTTGTGGCATCATCAAAAAATTATTTGTGTATGAAGTCCCCTCTGGCCCAGTATTTCCCCTCTCAACACAATCTGTTTCCCCTCTAGCTAGTTTCCCATCAATTCTTCAATTCTTCTATGAATCCAAATCTTCACAAACACGTTCCCTGGTGGCAGTTTGCAAAAGTCAAGACAGACGATATCTGCTGCATTTCCCATCCCTGGGAAACCAGCTGTGTCTCAGGAGATTAGCAGACTAGCCTGACACAATCTTTCTTTCAATAGAGCTATGCTTTATTTTATATCATACCTCCAAGGTTTTTAACCTCACTACCTTAAAACAACTCTGAAATCTTGTGAATTATTGAAGTGAGAGAACCGAGTCCCTGACTGCCCACATCCTGGGGTTTTCTCTTTTTTTCCCCCCTTTAATCTGTGGATATTACAGATAGTGTTTTCGAGAACTACTGAAAGTCAATCCCTTTCACTTATACGGCAGTGACCTTATACATAAGAGGAGGAAGCTGAGGACAGAAGAGAAACCCAAGAAACTGGAACAGGAACAGCAGGAGTGACTTGGCAAAGGTACAGAGATGGGATGTAGCAACATACAAAAATATGTTAGCCTCCAAGCTGATTGATAGCTGTTTGGATGGTGATACCACTAGGATGTAAAGCAGGAGGAGATGGGAACACAAGAAGCAGCCCAATATGGTTCCCAGGAGGCTAAAACGCGGAACTGGAGAGGGACAAGTGGGAAGAGAGGGAAAAACCCTCAGTCACTCGCAAGAGAGCTAAGAGGATAGGGAGTGCCTGCAACAAGAACAGGGCATCAATGCCAGGAAGATGCCTGGCAGAACAACTTTGGAGGCTGGCAACACACTGTGAGAGTGTTCCCAAGGGTTAATGGCCTACCTTTTTGGATCAGAAGAACCTGTCATCAGAATGACAGCTCTAAAAACTATACATTCCATAACATACTCAGCATTGACAACACTGAAGTTGAGACTGTCAGATTAAATCTGATACACTTTATATAACATATACACATAACTATTAGTCAGTTGAAAGACTGAGAGATATGGCATTCATGTGCACAGATAATAGGTATTGCTGAGCTACCTGATGCTCAAAATATTTTCATAAAAGCCAATCCGAAAATCACATATATTAGTTAAATTTAAAGATTATGGGCTTTTGTTCTTCAGAAAGCATTCACATCCCTACCTATCATGAAAATAGGTTCTCATCATTTTGAAGAACTAGAGGAAGAATAAGCTGTTATTAAATTTTTATGGTACTGTAAGTTGATTAACTGGGAACTACGAAAGGTCTAGAGCTAGCAAAGTGATAGTTCTTCGTTCTTATTCAAGGGACAAGAGCTTTAACCACATAAACAAGCAATTTATTTAAAACTTATTTTTCTTAATAGATATTCATTTGAGAATTTCTGCAGCTTCTCTTTCCCCAGAGTGTTAGATGGTTCTTTTCAGAGCAACAGCTGCAGCAAACCTAGTTAAAATAAAAAGCAGGCGGCACACAGATCCATACATATGCTTTGCGAGAAACAGGCAGCATATCCAGATTTATGTGTGTGCCAGTCCCCTAGGATGTCGTAATTGTGTTTGTTCTTTTAATAACTTTAGGCTCCAGTGATCAGAATAAGACATCCTATGCTGAAGCTAATGCTTCATCCTTAGTTTACCTCACCATCCTGAATTATATAGTAAGTAGACTTAAATAAATGCGGGAGTCTCTAAGGCTGCCTCCTTACACCAGATTCCAGCCACGCACATAATAGGTAGCCTGATTTAATTCTGGGTCTCTCTTTTCAAATCTTACTTTCCTTTTTACAAAATATTTGGCCATTTCTTTTTATGTAGATTTTCGAGCCCGCCTCCCAGCATTCAGTGAATTGCAGACTCCCTGATACGAACAACACATCAAGTTTCCTGACTTGCAAGAGCAGTTGGGTTATTTAGACAATTTTATTCTTCCTAATTATTATATCTACACTTTACATTCACAGCCTCTTTCTATAAATGTATCTCAAATCACTGAGTTAGTTAAGTAGCCTAATAAGTAGGCATGGCCTTCCAGTAGCTGTTGTGACTACAGCATGCCAGTCCTAATCTTATGAGTAGAAATGATTTTTTAATTCCTATAACCACACTACAGATTACCTTATAATGAAGATAGGTGTATATGTTAGCAGTTTACATGAGGGGCACTGAAACGGAGGTCATGAATAGCCTGTGGTGAGTAGAGAGCCAAAAACCCAGTCAGCCAGTACCTAGTCCAATGTGTCATACTACACAATGACTAAAACTGAGCTGAACATGCCTAAATATACTCCCACTTTCAGTTTCTGACCACCTAAGAAAGATTTTTTTTTTTTTTCATAATCTGACCGTCTTGAACCTTATTTGAGACCAGAGATGAACTGCTTTAGGAATGTTAGAAATTACAGAATCACAAAATGCTTTGGTTCCTTTGGAAGGAATTTTAAAGACAACCTAGTTCCAACGCCCCTGCCATAGGCAGGGACACCTTCCACTAGCCCAGGTTGCTCAAAGCCCCATCCAACCTGGCCTTGAACACTTCTGTGGATGGGGCACCCACAACTTCTTGGGCAACTTGTGCCAGTGCCTTACCACCAATTCCTGCAAAATTCTTGCAGGCCTTGATGGATTAGGTAAGACTAATTGTCTGTCTTTGTTATACATGAAATGCATGGGTACTTTTGGCTCCAAAAAACCTCAAAAACAGTTTCAGAATAAAACTCCAAGCTCGGCTGTTGATAATGCTGGTGGAGAAAGAATGGTCCCTGCATCAGTTCCCTGACCACCACACTATGCTCTTCATCATTACCAATCTTACTGTCCTCCTGAGAACAATAATGCCCCTTTGTTTCCATACCTCCTCTATCCTCATCCAGCTTTCTTCTGTGGCTCTCTTGGGTGCCACTTTCCAAAAACCTCCCTTAAAATAATTCCCTTTCTCATTCTGACTGATGGGAATCACCCAACATGATTTGACATCTAGTGTCTGGTGCCAAAACTGCCTTTCTAGAACTGCCTTGAATCCCATGTCTCTGTGTGATTCCCAGTAACGTCTCTGCCAGGACCCCGAGGACATTGACAGGCCCTAATGGCACTGACTGATCCCACCTGGAAACCCCCAGCCCCATCCTCAGCCCATAGCCCCGGAGCTCCAGGTAGCTCAGCCCTGGGCTCCCAGACCTTGCCTGGGCTATGCTGTAGGTGTTCCTGTCTCCAGTCCCATCTTCTAGGTGGACCCTGGACCCATGTTATAGCCCTGTCTCCTCCTGCTCTGACTGGGCTCATTCTCTGGCTATTTCTGGGGCTATTGATGAACCCCATGACCACCCCCAGCTCTGCTGAGACCCTGTGGGGCTGAGCTCTGGTTGGTGAGATCACAGTCCCAGTTCCCTTCACTGCTCTCCTTTCCTTTCTTTGTGAAGTTCAAGCCCCTCAGCCTGTTCTTCCTCACCACATGTTCCATTCTCCATTCTTTCTGTGCCCTAATTTTCTTGTACATTCTCCCCAGGATATACTTTTGGTTGCCTACTTTTTCTCAAGCTTGAATGTATCTGTTTATGACACCTCCCTATTCCCTCTTTTTTCCCCATTCACGTCCAGCTGTCTTTTAGACCACCTCTCAAAACCCCACTTATTTAAATTATCCTTTGCCAGGACCAGCTGCTTTCCATTTTGAGGGCTGTTCTCCATGAGGTCTTGGAGTTTAGGCTGTTAAAATTCACAGACAGGAAAGCATCTTGCCACACTTGGTGGTCTTTGACATAGTCCACTATAACTTTGGCCTGAAAATGTTAATCTTTTACTTAATTTTTTTTATTCCTGGAAAAAAAAACAAACCCTTTCTTCACCCGTGATTAATTTTCTGTGAATATGTGGTGTGAAGCACATGGCTTGACCTAAAGATCTTTCCCACTCATAAAGCAGGCCTGTCCTTCAGGCATTTAGACCTACTGCTCTCATGAAACGCATCATCTTGTGCCCGATCAGCACGAGGAGTTGCAGCAAGCAGGTGTCATCGCTGGATCCTGCGGGTGTCCTGTGGGTCCCTCCAGTCCCAGCCCTGCTCCAATGGCCTGTGCCAGCACTCCAGCCTCACTCCAGCACTGACCCTCATCCAACGATGAGACCTGGGCGCTGCAACTCCGATGGTGGTTGTAGTCCTGATCCGCTGAGGTGGTGGTAAAGGCCTGGGTGGTAGAAGTCCCATGGAGTGAGGGAAGGAGACCCTCGACCTGCCGAGTGAAGTCTGAGTGTGATCTTTCAGAGGGCTCAGGATAGGTGGGAACACCTCTGATACCTCCCCTGGGGCGAAGAGGTCTTCACTGGATGATTATTACTGGATCAGGGGCCATTTTAAGAGTCTTTGACACCTTCTAAGCACAGGTGGATCCATTATAGCCATCAGCAGAGATGAATATCTGCAGGCCATGTGTGTGAACTGACTTGATGTTTCCCTGAGCGGAGTTATCAGAGATGAGTCATTTGTGTAAGGACTAAGAAACAACACCCAACCCTCGTAGGGCAGGTGTGCACCTTCTCTGAGCTAGCAGCCTTCCAGTCTTTTCACACTGGTGGATACATTCTTCTCCTAGGAGAACCACCCTTACCTTAAGTCCCTCCCCACAGTCTAAATTAGCAGGCATATCTGGAGAAAAGAAAAAATCAGATACCAGAGTCTTAGTGTAACCCAGAACAGACTGCTATGTTTGTGGGGTGAAAGGGGTGAGGCAGAACATGAAGAGCAAGGAGCGCAGCTTTCAACCTGAAGTCTCATGAATATTTGTTCATGAGCTACAGAAAATGAGTGAACTGGACAGCACGAGCTCCCATTGTGCAAAAGGGAATGGCACTACTTAAAACCAGTCCCTGCTTTAGCAACTGGGGGAGACGTCGGTCCTGCCTCTTAGGCTGACAGAGCCTTGTCTGAGCTGGTGTCTGCACCATCAAGCTTACCTAGGGAGCGCGTGGCAGCTGAGCTGTGGCAACAGACTGTGCATGCACTTCATCCGTGAGATGCAATGCATGAGCTTTAACTTCTTGCATCCAGACAATTTGCCAGATGGAATCCTAACAAACAGCAGACCTGAACTGCTGAATTATTTTACATATGCTTGGAAAGCCCGGGAGAAGAATAAACACAAAATAAGTAACTAATGGGAACTGAGTGATGCATTTTCGAGTGCAAGACTGCATCACTATTTCAAAAAACCTTTGTGCATTACAATTCTGTTTTTTAGAAAAAGTCAAAAGTCAAAGTAGTTTCCCATGCTAAGTGAGATAACGGGCCGAATTTTCACTCAGTAAAAATCATGTCCTGCTCCTCTCTGAGCATACTGTTCAATAGCAATGAATGCATTAAATTAATGCTTACATGGTGCTGAAAATCCTTCAGCTATGCCTGCAAGAAATTCCCTTTTCCCTCTTCACTTTGAATCTACATTCCTGCTCCTGTACAACAGCTGTGTTTATTGTTATTATTATTATTGTTTCTTTTGGTTTGTGCTTTCAATCATAGGGCTACTCTTTTTTTCAGCTTTTTTTAAAAAACAAAAGCCAAATGAAGTTAACGCAGCCACCAGAGGGAGCCTCTAATGTCCTTCTAGAGAAAAAAAAGCTATTGACAGTGACAGAGAAATTAATGAAAATAATTATAGTTGAGAAATTGAATTCCAAGAAGCAGTGACTTTGCCTTAAGACCAAATTCTATTTCAGTATAAGGTTTTGTGAAAAGATGTAATTTATGGCATAACTGCCTCCTTTCAATATGGAAAGCATGCAAAGGACAAAAATCTGACTGGGGTGAGAACAACTTTTAGATTAACTGTTGCTTAATCTAAAAATGCAGCAACTCCTCAGCCCAAGTGAGTAGCTAGAACCAATCCAGGCTACCCAAGAGCATGCCTTTTGCAGCCAGATATTAATACACCAGATATTAATAATACAATAATAATACAACCAGATATTAATACAACCAGATATTAAATACACGAGGGTAGTAGTATAAAATTTTCACTATCTAGATATAAACATTTCAATGGAGTTTGCAAAAGAAAACATGCAGCTTCTTTCCTATGTGTGAAGTCTGTGTGAACACAGGTTTTATATGTGTCACGGCTGCCTTGCCAAGAAGAGGCTTCTCCAGAAATGACAGCAGAGCTTTCTCAGACCTCTCAACATCTTGCATAACCCTATCATGTTCCCTAGACAGCTGACCTTCAAAATGTCATTAAAAATATGAAATATTAAAAATACACTTCTACAGTGTAGCATCTGCACTTTATATCCCATTCCTGCCATGGCTCTTCAGAAGAAATCTGCCTTAAAGCATACATTGCTTAGAGGATAAAAAAAGGATACAGTATGTTTGTAACTAGTATCTCCAACAGTACATTTAGTGAAATATTCATCACTTGTTCTAGTCCCTGAACTACTTCTGAATTGCTTATGTCATTTCTGAGAAGATACTTGCCATATAAAGACTTTATATGTTGTTATTCTTAACTATCATCCTTCTAACCAAGAAATTTTGCCAGAAGGGCTTTACTTCACAATTACAATAACTTATGTTTTAGTTTACTTAGTCTGGAACTGGGATGCTTCCCTTTCTCTTCCTACTAATGAAGGAAAATATTGCCAAGCAAATACCAGACCAACTGCTAGATGATGTATGGTACTTACCATACTCTCTCAAGATGCTTCTCTTGCATGCTAGGGGACTCAGTTCTGGACTTTTTTCCCCCATAACTTAAGCAAATATGCTACTGGAACCCACACCAGTAACACTGATCAGTTGAACCTATCTTTCTTTAACATACTTGAAATAACTCAGTACGGGAAACCCATGAAGTAACACACTGGGCACAATTAGGTATTTTAAAATCCTGTTCTAATATTTCCTGAAATCCAAAGCTATGAAGCCGGAGATAAAACAAGAACAGAAAATTTCAGTTAAATGTTTCTGTATAAAGTTATAAAAACAAGTATTCCTACCAAAGCAGCTTTAGCTACAGGGATCGCTGCCAACTCCACCTTCCCCAACACAGCACAACCCCTCTTGACTACACAGCTGCTCATCACACCTAATATAATCACAGTTATATAACCAGCTCGAGCACATGGCCCTTGATATAAATGTTGATGTCATGGTGATTTTTAAAAACAACATTTCTATTAGCATTCTGTCTTCAGCTTTCCCAGCTGGCTGACTGCAGACCATTTCCCAAGATGTTCCAGTTCCTCCCTGCAGAGCTTTCTCATGTATCTTAATTCATAACATTTCTATTGCACCTTTTATTTTGACCCCCACTGACATATTCAGCTGTGACTTTCAGAGCAGCAGTAATACTGTTGTAGCTGTGATTGCCTTCAGGATACACCAAGGAAACATTTGTAGGGAAAAGAAATATATTTTACTACACCAATTAAGATAATTATAAAAAACAGACCATCTCGCACTCACACAAGGCCTTCCTCACAAAGTCTGCTGTAGTGTCTCCACTACAGTTATGAACTAGAAAATGCCTGCTTAATGGTGTGCTGGCCAGAAAGTGGAATTCATTGGGAATATAACCTAAGTCAGTTATAGGAGTTAAAAGGTTGCAAAGGTTTCATATTTAGAACCAGAGGCCAAACCTAATCAAACTAGAAACGTATTTTCAAAAGCTCTTTTCCTCTCCCTCTCATCATTACTCTCTTCACTGACCTCTTTCACCTTTTCATATACATGTGGATCAGTGAGTAACTATTTACATTTTATGCGGAAAATTAAGAGACCAAGAAATCCATGTCAGAACAAAGAAAAGAATATAGATCAATCTAATGCAAAAGCAATCAAAAAGAAAATGAGAGAAAATCACTTCGCAGATCTGTTCCTAGCATTCCCCCCTTTGCCCCCCCCAGTTTCAGGAACAAGCACAGCAAGCAATCACATGCCAATATGAATTAGCCTACCTCTAGCAGCATACACAGAAGGCCAAAATACAGTGAGAAAACATCACTGAATATATTCCAAAAAGCCTTTAAAGGATTTTCCTTTTGGAATGGAGGTAAAGCGCTATGAAGTACACGTAGCAGAGAGTGATTGCAAATTTCTCCCATCATCCCAGCAGCGCTGTCTGCTCCCAAACAGTTAAATTCGATAGACAAGCACAGTTCAGCTTCCACAATCTCATCCCAAACTGGCACCTCTGATGAGACTGTGAAAGGCCATGAGGAGACCATGTGTGATGCAGACATCTGAGCAACAGGAAAATCCATTTTACATTTGTGAGGCCATTTAATATCTATTTAAATGGTAGGAATCTTTTGTCACTGTTGAACTAAGGTCACTGAATCAGGAGCTTAAAATACAGGTTTCTTTATCCCTCTGTCCAGATGCAAGGTTTCAAGGCCATCATGGGTTTTATGTAAGCAACTATGAGATGCTGCCAACAGAGCAGTGATTTTATGGTTACACGACGAAAAAGTATCCACATGTTCAGAACCAGATATGGGAAGAAATGTCTCAAAATGCATGTATGTCTATGTAATCAACCACTTTGCATCTTCTTAAAACCTTCAGTTCGCTTATGTGGCATATGCTCGCCATCCTTGAGAGACCTTTGACGCTATCTGTGCAATGGAGGATTACATCTAGAACTGATTGCTAAACAACACCTATCTGCAATAGCCAGCATATTCCAACAGAAGCCAGTTCATCTGACCTTCTGCATCTTGTTTTAACCAAGCTGGGAACACTCCTGCTATGCCATCTGTTCCTATTATGAAAGCAGCAAGACAAGGACACTGAAGAATACGAGCTGTGCCTTAGCAGTTTGGTCCTACTTGCGCCAAGGCAGCATACGGTCACGTTGTGTGTTCATCAAGACACCAATGCAACAAACTTCCTAATTTCAGCCGAGGATGGTAGCCAGACTACATTAAAAACAACTATGTCAGTCATAATAGCAATAACAACAATGGTAACAGTAATAGCAATCCACAAAAGCACCGCCACGTCTAACGTCTTTATAGTTTGGTTTTTTTTATTTTCTGTCATTCCCTTTACTTACATTGCACTATAGATCTTCAACTTTGTACTGAAAGGGTTGTTAAATCGTTTCCCTTCACAAGTACTACATTCATGCTGAACTAAAGCTAAAAGAGACAGGAAAGGAAGGGGAGGAACGGTAGATTACATGTGGCCAAAATTAGATATATCTTAGGCCATATTTCCAGCCTGGACTTACTCAGGCTCTTGAACATGAGCAAAAATGTCCATGTGTGTATACAAATCTTGTTGGATACACTTAAATTTTCAAACAGCAGGACTCAGATCTCCATCTGCTTCTTTATGTTATGTATACACCTCAGCCTTGCACCTAACTTGGCATAAGTCCACGTGCTTTGGACATGACCTGTGCCATCGCATTCAGTCATTCCATCACTACATAATGTCTGTGTAACAGAGTGTGTCACACACTTCCTGTGTCCTTGACAGGGCTGATAGGCAACTCTGACTGGGAGGCTTCCTCTGATGTGTGTTGATTTGTGGCATATCACAGAATAACAGAACTGTTGAGGTTGGAAGGGACATTCTAATCTAGTCCAATGCCTCAGCTCAAACAGCAACAGCTAGAGCAGGCTGCCCAGGACCGTGTCCAGTCAGATTTTGAATATCTTCACAGATGGAGACTCCACCACCTCTTTGGGCAACCACTGCTTGGTCACCCTCACAGTGAAAAACTGTTTCTTGATGTTCAGAGGAAACCTCCTGTGTTTCAGTTTGTGCCCATTACCTCTTGTGCTGCCGCTGGGCACCCCTGAAAGCCTGGCTCTGTCTTCTTCGTCCTCTCCATTTGGGTTATTTTTATACATCAATAAGACCTTCCCTGAGCCTTCTCACCCTCAGGCTGAATGGTCTCAGCAATCTCAGCCTCTCCTCATATGAAATATGCCCCAGTGCCTCTCTCTTTCCAATGCAGTCCAGGCTGCTGTTGGCTGCCTTGGCTGTAAGGGCTCACTGCTGGCTCCTGGTCAAGCTTGCTATCCATCAGGACCCAAGCTCCCTCACCGCAGAGCAGCTTTCCATCTGGTCGGCCCCAGACTGACTAATAGGATTTACAAGTATCTGAAAATGAACTCCCCTTCAAAATGCGTGCCTGCATAACACCAGACTTGGAGGTAGATGCACAAATAGCAAAGAAACAAACAAACAAAAAAGATACTTTAGTCTAGACTAGGCAGTGGAATTTGTTACAGATGACTGTGAAGTGTTGATGAGTCAAACATGAGACCTAAAGTGGAGTGCTCAGCTTCCAGCTACCCTGACTTAAAACATTCCTCTCAGACATCCACATAGGACCAGAACACACAGCTAGTCTTCTGCTTTGAAAACATCTGCCTGGTGTAGTTTGTTAAGATTCAATTCTGTCCCGTGCAATGATAAAAGATAAATACCAGTGAACACCACAAGGTTTTATGCCTCCTATGAAACACAACCAATCTTCTACTTTATACATCCATCATTTCAAACACACAGATGAAACTTTCACTGGACTATCCTGTCAAAGCAAATCCTTGAAAAGGAAAATATTTTAAAGAATTTGCTACCTCATGAAGATAGCTTTTAATCAACGGCAAGGAATCAGTAGCATGTTGCAGTACGAAGTGTCTTCTGGATTTTTACTCAGTATCCAGATGGCTTCTGTAATTATAAAGACTTCTTCCAGTGTTAAAGGCTTCTTCCATGACTTGAAGTCACAGCCAAAGGACGCTACACCTTTCTCATCTTCTGGCTCAACTACCCTTTCACACTATATATAGAGAGAGACAAGGAAGCTACGGAGTTTATAACTAAGGGAAAGAACAACACATTCTCCACGACCCAGTATGACAGGTTTGTTTCAGGAGCCAAAATCAAATTGATCTTCCAAATCAAGAAGTGTGAAAGTTCCACCCTCTCCCGCAACTGCCCATTTATGGCCCCAGCAGCTGCAGTCCCTCAGTGTTCCCAGGACCAAGATGCCAGAGACAAGACCTGCAACTACCACAGATGCGGGTGACAAAGGGTGTCAGAATTCCACCTCTTCTGCTGAGATACCACGTATGGAATATGATTGTGATCTCAAAACTTACTATTACCAGAATGAAACAAAAGGCTCATTTCGCAATCTAGAGTTTTCTATAGGAATTTTCTCATTGAGAATAAATGGGAAAAGCATCGATAAAAAATTCAGCTGTGTTGCACTCTTGATTAATGCACTCCAGAGGAAAGGGGGAATACACAGGGTCAGTGATTGCTTTCCTGACCTTTCTTGTCCACAGAAAGTTCTAGTATTGGACATCTTTACAGATTAGACAGATGCACCAGAGCAAACTGAGGTTAAAAATGTGAAAGTCAAAGTGCTCGGTTCATGTTATTTCTGCAGTTCTCTCTCAATGCAAAATTCTACTGAATATCAGTCAGATTAATTCTTTTGTTGGAAAATGAATGCAGGATTGATTACCAATGGCCTCATTGCACCTCAAAGGACTGTACCTAGCACAAGGACAGACAGTAAGCTACAAGTGATCACATCCTCCTTCCAGGAGATTTAGAAGACAGTGATTTAGAAAGGGTTAGTCTTCGAGAAGCACTCAAAACAAAGAATATATTGAGTCTTAAGTTTTGAGGATGATTGTAAAGAAAAATGTGCTTTATTTAACATATTTCACAGTTTAAATTTTTAATATCTTACTAACTTCAGACCTGTTATACAAGGCAGAACTTTCCAGAGTCAGAAACAGAACAATCAGAAACCACATGTGAATGACTGCTTATAAAACCAAAATGTTGTATAAAATATATACAAGGCATTAAGGAAACTGAGGTGGAAGACCAGCTTCACTAATTTCTTCAGCCTACACAGGGACATGCCCAAAGGATGCAACTATAATCTTCTAGATGTTACATCTATTCTGTACCATTATAATTTCTAAACAGTCAGATCTTTTGCCTAAGGATTCTTTCCACTGGGCACTGCTAACGCATCACTGAAAAAAAATCATATATTAATTTCAACACAGAAAAGAAACACAATTCGGTAACAATTTCTTCAGCTATTTATTCCTCCAGACTTCAAATACAAAGCCACAGCTCTCCACCCTAGAAACACACTCTCCCTGCAAGCAGGATATGGGAGGGATTCTCACCACTGTGTCCCAGCGAACCAAAGTGCACAGGGACACCTCAGCTGCTCCTGCCTGACAAGTCCAACATGCAGTGGGATGGCAGTGGGTCAGCCTGTTTGAGCAGACTATGGACAGGCATTACCTTTACTTCCAACAGCAGCTTTTCAACGTGGTCATACAAACTTCAAGACAAATCCAACACTATGGCTACTGACTCTAAGGGTACCTGTAGGCACAAGCAGCCCCTGAAGGACTCACATGATAAGGCCAGAGCAGGGACAGTATCTGTGAGCAAGAGTGGCAACCACTTCAGAATGGCAGAAGTGCCTTCCTGCACATACAGAAGACATGCTCATGTAGACTTTGAATAAGGGAGAGGTGTTCATCCTGAATAATCAGTCTTAGGAACTGTCACCTGCTCTAGTGGAGTGGATAGAAGATCCGTGCTTAAATAAATACGACTTGTTTGATTTAAGAAATCACTGCCTCCAGCAAACACTTGAGTATATATTTACATGAAGAACCTGAGAATGAGTAGGTAGAATACAATATTCCACTCCATTGCAGAAGTATAAAGCATAAAAATCTCACAAACCCAAGCCTGGAGCAATGTCAAGATTATTCCACTGCCTATTAAAACCCTGCAATTTTGTTGTTAAACTTGATGTTTGGAGCAAGATTCAATAACGGTCTAACAAGAGGTGAACCCACTGATATGACACAGTCATCTGAGGTAGCAAGGGATACATGACCTCACCCAGAGGCTGTGGTAAAGGTTCTCAGTTCCGAGTCAGGCGCCCAGACACTGAAAAACAGAAAGACAAAATTAAGAGCCACTGCTGTTAAAGAGCAAGAGCACTGCCCTTGTTTAGCAAGCACCCAAGTCTGTGAGCAGTTCTGCAGACAGAGTGAGCAGAACTGAACGGCGCAGCTGAAGATGAGTCCTCTCATGGGCTTGGCTAAGGGGATCAGACTGTAGCTCTGATGTGTAGTTCCAATTCTTAAAATGTATCCATTTAGAAACCTTTTCAGCTTAGTTCATTCAACTCGTGGCATTATACAGCATTATCTATTGACAAATAACCTTTGTAATGTCTAGGAATAGGAGAACATTTACTAAAAAACTGTCAGATTTAATATTTTCCTGGTTGTAGCTGACTCATTATGTGACTTGAACTTTATATTTAAATCCAGTGTGTGTGCACAGTATGTCTCTTGGTATTTGCTTTGGTTTTTTAAATATCTTGTTAAGTGAAAAATGTTCTGCTGTACAAAGCGACGATGCTGAACTCAGTAAGCTACTGTCAGTCTTAAAATACATACTAACTTTTCAACTGCTACATTGCATAAATAAGTATTTAGAGTCTGTTTAAAAGCAGATTATTTGTATAACAGTTCATAATAAACCCTGTAGCAACAGTACCATTTTTATGCAAATTTGTCTTATTTTAAAATATACTCCTTTTGTCTAATATACTTATATGAAGGTAAAACAGTTCAGAAAGCAAAGCCCTATTGAGCTGTGCAGTTTTCAATATACATCAGCTTCAATTTTTTAAATATATTGGGTGAGATTCAGCTGTGTTATAAATCCAGAGCTGTCAGAATACTCCGGAATTAATATCTCCTGCCTTTGCAGAACACTGGGCAGATGGTCACATTTTAAAGAGATTTCAGTAAAGTAGCCAGAATTTATTCCTCACTAATGGTGCCATATGATTAAGGTGTCTTAGGTCAGGACACAGATTCAAAAGATAGTGCAAAACCGTAACTTTCATGGACTTTTCCTAGAAATTTGGGGTAAATCATCTTTGAAAATAAATTCCTTCAATTAGATCAGTGTTGTCCACTGGGGGTTTCTTATATGATTAACATTTGATCTTGAAATAACACCTCATGTGTCAGGGCTCAGCCCCAGGCAAAGATTTTTCATTAAACGGGAAAATAAATGCTCAGAGGACACACTCTGGAACCTAAAAGAAATGCAAGCCATCAGTTGTCCAAATAAACTGGAGACATAATCTAGCCTTCAGAGAGACCCAGGGTCTCCCCTGATCAGTTTTATAAGTTACGGGATCAGATAGGGCAGAAAATGTTTGTTTTGTAGGCATTACCCTTCTACAACTGAAGTCTACTGAACAGAAATCAACTTCTAAATTGGCATTAAAGATAATTGAAAAGTTAAAATTAAATTTTATATTTTTAAATGCTTTCGATGTCTGTACAGTATCTCTAGAAGTATGATCTTAAATGGATCATCCATGGGGTGGTCCCATGCAGGGCCAGGAGTTGGACTTCCATGATCTTGTGGATCTCTTAAAACTCAGGATATTGTATGATTCTATGATAAGAAATTGCTTTATTGAAATTTGGAAAATTAATTCCTCAACCTAACTGTGACATTTTATTCCTGATGCAATCCAGAGCAGAACTCCTGTGGTCTTCGCTGAACCAGGCATTCAGAAAATCCACAGGAGAGGCCACAGCAGCAGCCTCATGTGACAACTGGCTGCTGAATGTAAAACTTCCAGGGACAAGAGAACAATTCACTCTCTTTGCTGATTCAGTACTGGCTTTTCCTTCAACGCTGACAGCAATTATTACAAATTAGTGTCAAGCAGCCTGGGGCTACGAGTTAGACAGGTATCCCATAAGAGTATGGTTATAGAAGGCCTTCAGGTGAAACCAGCTTCAGATTCAGAGCTAACAAGCGGTGACCTCCCGAAGGAAGAAGGATCGATGACCAAGTACAAATCCCTGCTGTACTCAGCCCTCCTGAATATACAACCACTCAATATGCATTTTCGATTTCTTTACAAGTCGACGTTTCAAGCCCCTGCTCCTATTTCTGGCTGCATAACTTTGCATTCCATATTACCCATGTATAAAGAGCAGGATTACTGTGTACAAGTATATTTTTTCCTCAAGCTATGCATAAAGGAGTGGGTGTTCACATATGTGTAAGGCATATACGTGAGCATTCATCCATATTAACATTTTTGGTTTGTCAGTGGCTAGGTCTGTGTGCAAGTAATCAAAAGACAGGTTGAGACACAACACGGAAATCTGTCCCATCTGCAAAATTGAATCAATCATGTGCTGTCAACAGAGATTCAGCTCACAAAGAGTTTGAGTCTTACAACATGTTATTGACTTGAAGGCCAGGCTGCTAGAGAAAATTATATAAATTAAGCCATTTCTCACCACAGGATTACATCCTTTATTTAAATGTCTAACAGGGGAACAAGCAAACAAAAAACACAGCTGTCCAAAAACATTAGCCGAGAGGTCTATAATTCAATGACCACTGCTAAAACCAAGGTGCCAAGGGGACTAGAAACCTTTCTGCAACCCATGTCAGGGATACTATCTTGGGTTTTTTACCTTCCATGTCAAGGTTTTTTTGCATACAAACAGTGTACTGCAGTTGACACAATTTCTTTTCTCTGAAGAGCAGAGACAAGACAAGTCATCTGAGTTTTGCTTCTCTGCCTGCTCAGGGGATCTGAGGAAGCAGGGAGAACAGATGGGCAAAGTAGCATGTGCAAAAGTATCTATGAACCCAACAAGTCACTCAACAGAAGACCTAGAAGGGACACTTCAGCTGTCACTTTCCCATGGGTATCAGATAACATTTCTGGGGCTGTTTTTGGTTGTGTTTTTCTTTTTTAATCACAAGCATTTTGATTTATTAAGTTTAAATTGAGATTATCTGTGGGACTTTCAGCATTGACAGCATTCAGTCAGTCCAAGAAACCAACAAGCTTAGTCTGCTGGGCCACAAATTGTGACCTTCCAGGAAAGGGCTTGGATCACGTTATGACTCCAGAGCTACCCAATTTCACTAACAGAAATCACTACAATGAGCATAGGAAGGGTACAGCCAAGCTCTGTTCCCACCATGGCACTTTATTTCCTGAGTCTGGGTAGCTTCTAACAAGAAAAAGGATTTACATCCTAGCAGCATTTACCACCCACAGACCCTGACAGATTTAGCAAGAGGTACAGTGATTCAGTACACAGAGGATGGATTAAAAATAGTGACGTTGTAGCTAAATTGCCTCCCCTGTGTCTCTGAACATCGACAACCTCAAAGCAACCACTTACGATACCGGAAAACTACCTGTGCGATTGTAGTTGTGTGTCCCCACACCAAGGTCATGAAGCATCCCCTGGACATTAAGGCAACAAGGCCAGGAAAAAGACAACCTGGCCAAAAATCCTCGTTGTACACGTATTTACTGAACAAACACAGTATTTCCTAGTCCCTGTGTTATGGCTTTAAAAAGGAATGAGTCAAGAAAGCAAGAAGAGAGAGAAGCATAGCACAAGCTCAGTAGCATCACTGTGCCCCAGGATATCATAAAATGGATAGAGAAGAGCTCAAATATACAGAGAGACTGATTCTACCTCTACCATCTGCAATCAGTACGTTTGTTCTGGGATGAAACAACCACCCATAATCAATACCAAAGGAATGCCGGACTATGTCTCATATACTTGAGCAACTGATCAAGAAATAATTCATCCCTGCGCAAGGCTTACCCTTGTAAGTCTGCCAAGGTCAGTGTCACTTTAGGTTATCAGCTGTTGGAAGTGCTGGCTAAGTTAAACTGCCTAGAGCAAGCTTTAAACTTACATACCCGACTTCTTTGACAAAATGTCTGTGTCTTACTTTATCTGAATTTGCAATCCCCTAATAATGCAAGGCACATTCTTCCCCCGTATTCCCTACTCTCTGCCCTTACTTCCCTTTTTGGCTCAGATAAGTCTTCCATATGCAGCAGAACGACGCTTCATTACAGGGAACATACTAGCAGCACTCAGCTGACATTCACCATCATACGTCCTTCTTAAGAAATAATTCAAATTAGATTTAAATCTTGGTAAGGTTTGTTTTTTTTGGTTTTTTTTTGCCATTAAAAGGTTTCATCATGTGCAGTTTCCCACAGTGATTAAAAAAAAAAAAATTTTTTTTTCTTCAACTTAACATAAAACCAGTAATCTCATTATCAAGTGTGCTGCATCACCATTATGAGCTACGCTCTAGGACCAAAACCCCACGTAACCCAAATGTAGGTTTTTGCATTGCTCATACTCTTAGCAAGAGTCCCAAAGGCTGCAGCACCTCTGTGGGCTGCCATGTAACTTCGCAGTAGCTCAGGGCCTTTGTTTCACTGCAAGTTTGTGGCCTTCAAGTTTATTTCAGCACTTAAGCTAACTCTAAAGCAGTTCTTAAAACTCCAAAGTCACTTAACTGCTTTTTTAAAGTGTAAACATATTTTTTTCTTCAAATCTGACAGTACCACCAGTCACCTTTACTTATAAATTCAATGTTAGAAACTGGAACTGCTTGGGTGCAACAGAGGATTGTAATGACCAGTTATTTCCCAGGTAACCCTGGCAGAAATGCAGAGGCTATGCAGCCTGATAGGCTTTACAGCACTCTGTAGGATTAGGAGCAAAATCTTTCAGAAATCATTGTACTTTTCCGAAGTGAATATGGAGCAGTTATCCCACGAGAAAATGTATTTTTCCTTTATTATATCAGTACCACCAAATGTCTCACTTCTGAAAATTTTTCTTTAAACATAAAATAATTAGCATTCTGAAGGGAAATGCTTTGAATAGGACAAACCCAATCCACAGACTTGTGTGCTGCTGTTTCATTTAAGTCAGTCACATTTTCCACTTTGGCTGTTTCCAGCAACAGTTGGAAAGTCTACATCCAATGCAAGGATCTGTACTGTACCAGAAGAGCAGAGAGCCATTCTCTCAAGGAGCAAGCCTTTTGTGAGTAGAAACAAAATAGTTGCAGAAGTCTGGTTAAAAACAGAAACACGAACATTAAACTTCTCAGCAATATCAGATTGTTCAACAAAAGATTCAGCTGGTATGGAAAGACGAACCTTTGCTCCACTGTCTTTCCTTCAGAGCTAAAAATAATAGTGAGTCATGCCAGTAGCAGTGTTGCTATTCAGCTTTACAAATTCAGGTCATTAGGCTTAGATGTACAGAATCATTCCCTTCCTACAGCAGATCATGAAACGATAGTAAGGAACACTCAGGAAACCGGGTACCGACCAGCTCTTGGTTTCAAAACTCACTGAGACAGCCCACGAACAAACAAAATGAATACCGTCAAGTTCAATAAGAGAGTCAAGACTCAAATTACCATTACAACTACAACAAAAGGGAAGTTTTATATAAACCTCTGAATAGTACATCCCTCAATCCCCTTTTTCCCCATCTAGCACATCCCTGTCTATTTTTTTTCCGTCTCTTTTTTTTTTTTTTGTATTTCAGATCAAGGCAAATGGTTATAAAGTGTTCGTGAAGAAATTTTTTGAAAGCTAGATGATCTAGACAGAGAGACCAGATGACCTGGAGAAGGCTGAACAGGAGCCAAATTACAAAAATAGAAAAATTAAATATTTTCTAAGTGCCTTGTAGCTTCCCAGAGAATCTCTCAGAAAACGCACTAGCCTGAACTGTTTGTTTTATTTTCAGGTAAGTACTTTTGAAAATTGGTAAGAGGAGAAATATGGACTGACAAGGATATAAGGGAGAAAGAATGAGGGGTCTTCAGATGCTGAGAGGCTGTACCTCCAACCAGAACGACCAGCATCATCCTGTGTTCTAGAAATGGGAGATTTTCTTCATCCCTGCATGTAAACTGAGGAGGGGCATTGTTTTAGAACTGTTTCATGAGACCAAATCTCTTCATCTCATACAAACTCCTCTCACCTCTATGTCCTTCATTCACAAGGTCAAGCGTAGGAGATAATACAGAGGATCCAGATTTGCTCTCGTAGGAAATTTGGCAGTGCTGCTGGTGACCA
This sequence comes from Oxyruncus cristatus, assembly GCA_013399855.1. Classification (NCBI taxonomy): domain Eukaryota; kingdom Metazoa; phylum Chordata; class Aves; order Passeriformes; family Cotingidae; genus Oxyruncus; species Oxyruncus cristatus. The sequence goes on along the minus strand of VXAY01006844.1, from coordinate 844,159 downwards.
GAGTCCCCATGGCCTGGATGACTGCCTGGGAGTGAGAAAGGAAATTCACAGGAGAAGTGGAAAGCTGATGAATAGGAAAACCCCTACATCATCCTATTTCCAAAGACGTTCAGATCAGGGAAAAAACAGCAAATGGTATTTCCAAGCTAACAAACAGCAGTATCGTGTTAACATTCACAGTAAGCTGCCAGTCTCATTGGCTCCTGAAACACTGCTGCAGATCCCTGTACCGCCTCGGTTTTGTACTTCAGAGGAGATTTTATGATAACAGAATCACTTGACTGCAAGGACAGAAAATACCAGCATATGAAAAATATTTTTTGTAACAATGTATGCATAGCTACGCTACCAAAGGACTTTTTACTCTCCAATAAAACAACTGAAGAATTAAACTGAGATTAAGTATGGCATAAAGGGATCATAAACAGCAAATGCTATGATGACTAGACAATTGCATCTGGGAGCTGTTATACTGTTGCCTTGGGAAAAAAAAAGTATCTGATCAGATTTATAAAATATATAAAAAATCAGATCAGATTTATAACTATTTTCTCTCAAAGTCTGCATTTTTAAATCACATCTTTAAATCAATGGGTCAGGATGGCAAATGTCATGAATCATTTACCTGTGATACTGATGCCCTGCAGCAAAATCTCTAGCTGACATAATCCTGAGCTACTTTAAATTAGTGCCCCCTTGTATTTATTAATATTCTGCTTATGTCAGTATTCAAAAAAAAAGTTTTAAATAGTATTTTTTTTCAGTCTGCTTTATCAAGTTAGATCCCTGTAACCTTGGCCTGGCCGACATCCTTTCTGAGCTGCGTAGATCTACTTGCTAAACATATGAGGTTTCTCAGACAGGCTGTTGGAAGAACCAAGAAAACTCTGCCACACGCAGAACCCAGAGTTAAAAAATACACCTATCAGTAGCACCCAGGAAATACACCTTCTAGCACATCAAGGCTGCTGCAGAAAGGCATCTTTCATCCTGGTTTTGACAAAATTCCTCTCCCCACAGTGAATGTAATTTATCTGATGGATTTCTCTTTGAAATGAGGAATGAAGTCCTTCTCTGTAACGTTACTGTATATGAAATAAAAATGAAATAGAATCTAAATATACCCAACACTATTCTGCTCTCCATCCCTCACACGAATCCAATATCATTCTTGTGCCTAAACAGAAGCATTAGAGGCAACGCTCATCCATTTTTCAGTGTAAAAAGCAACCTTGTAAATGTTAAGAACAAGCATAAGAACCTGGGAATGACTGCCAATGAGAGTAGTTTGGTTTTTTGTTTTTCGGGGGGTTTTTTGCCATTTCATTGCTGGGTTGCTGGGGTTTATTTTAGTTTCTTACTCTTAACCAGCGTATGTGCATCTGTCTATCTATCTACCTACCTACCCATCCATCCACCTATCCATAATATTGATAAGGGCATGCTTAAGTGCATTTGTGCATTGCTGCATAAAAGACAGCTATGTACCCCTCCTTCATCACCAGATGCCCTTGCTAGCCCATATGCCCTTCCCTGCAATTTCCTGCACTGGCACCTCTTACAGTCACAGTTCAGTGGTGTGTCCCATCATGACCTAATTTCCAAGAGGTCATAGGTTAAGTAGTGTTGGGCTTCATCTACACACATTGTACAATCATTCATAAAGTTTGTCTGGTGAATATTTTCACTGGGATTTTCCCTTTGGACTAGAATAGCCTCTACAGACCAGCCTAGTCTTGACAAAATCACTCCTAGACTGTACCCTTCTTGTGCTGATCTCTAAGACAGACACACTGGACAAGGGCAGCAGTGACAGGTGACACACAGGCTATCAGCAGGGAATGACTATGCTAGACTGGAGAGGTGGATTCTTCCATCTGGGCAAACATTTCTGAGTGTCATTCTTCAAAAAGAGAAAGGGGCAAAGCCTGAAACAACATCCCCACTTTCTGGTACATGAATTGCATAGTCAAGAGAGACGGAGAGTTTTAAAATGTGGGCACTGTGCTGTCACAACCATGTCATACCCTCCAGCTCACCCATGCGACTCCAGGTGGTATTAACCTGGAATTATGTTTAAGGAAAAGAGAGGCTGTACCCTTCATACTTCTTCCCTGGACCCACAGAAGAACCTCAGATCTTGGAGAAGAGAACAAAGGAGTGCTTGTATGAGACAGTGGTGGGAAGAGCTGTCCAGAATGATTATCTCTGAACCTAAGGAGTGACAGAGCAGGATCTAGTATGGTGGTCACAGCAGTGTGGTGCTCCCCCAGATCTATGACTGTACATTTTGGGAGTCACGGCCTCCCTTCAGAGGAGAGAATATTCTACACTTTACAAAATCAAGACAAATGTGTGTGTATTCTCGTTTTTACTATTGCTCATGATAACACCATTTTATCTTAATTCCTTCAAGATTATTGCAAAGTTGTTAATTGCAATCAAGATATAAGTCCAATTTACAAGAGACCAAATTATTTATTATTTATCTCCAGTTCTAAGTGGATCACTTGTCTTTTCTCTGAGTAATATGATGTGTACAAAATATCCCTAAAAATGTCAACTAAGTGGAGAGATACAAAAAAATGACTCTTTGTCTCATAAGTACCATGACTTTCAGAATACAAATCCTTCTTACACAAACACAGGAATAGCATGGTAGTTTTACACAGAGTATTACAAATACATAAAAGACACACTGTATGCCATGAAGTTCTTTCAGCTAAAAGATTTACCCAAGCAAGTAGTCCTGTTGACTTCAGTCCCCACACCATTGCAGACCTCCAGCTAATTCAGCTCTTAATGTTGCTCTAAATCTCTCTAACTTCCATTTTAGCCTAATCAAGCAACTCCGCCCCCCACACTCTTCCTGTGCCACACCAGACTACTGAATGACACAATCTTTCTGGATACCCACAATTAGCAACCATTTTACTGGGAATGGGAACTCAGGCACGAGGGATGTCAGCTGTTAAGTAGCTGCTTCTAAAAATTCCAGTTAAAATTGTTTATTTGCAAACACACATGGAAGTCTTAAGCTATTGACTGGCTTTTGTGTGGATCTAATCTATTACCACGGGGCTATTCAGTATATACAACTTCACTCAGTCTACAGAAATAAAACACAAATTCACTTGGGTGCAATTTACTGTGGCAATAACCATACTGTTTACATCATGATCAAGTACAAAGAGTTGGTCTAATATCCCCAAGGAGAACAGACTGTGTAAATAAGCATCTTTTATAAGAGGGCTCTGAGATTTATTCCTGATCCTTTCCAAGTGTGACTTTGGAAAATCCTTGCAAGCCCTTCCAAACTAGCCAGGCAAAGTTGACCTTTTTGATAGATGCTGGGAAGACATCTCATTGTGTTTTAAATACAAACTTAGCTGTGACCTTAACTAAACTGGAAAAATGGAAGTTCCACCATTGAGAATCACAACGGCTCCTTCTGTGCTGGTAGAAACATATGAACATTGGGCAGTTACAACTAAATCTTGGCTTCCAGACTGTTAATTAATACCTAACTTTCCAAAGACACTTGCTGGACTGGAGCAGTCTGGATTCTTCCAGCCTGACCCAGGGAAGTGATGGCAGCAGTCAGGATGGCTAAAGACACAGCACTGGTGCATTTGCACTGACAGCATGGTGGAGGAAGTAACACTTGGGAATCCCACACTAGAGACGTAAATGCTCACAGTCCTACGTTACAGCAAAGATTATTCAAATTAGACTTGAGAAAGACCTTTTTAGAGGTTAAGAGAGTGAAGCACTGGGATAGATTGTAGAGTTTCCAACATAAAGCCTCAAATTACAGCATCCCTGAGGTATGTGTGTGGGTCCTGTGTGCTGGGCAGGAAGATGAACTGAAGGTGTTTCTGAGGTCTTTTTCAGTCCTATTTCTGTGACTCTGCTCTCAAGTCTTCTGTTCCACATCCTGAAAGATGGAAATGAAATTTCTGTTCCATAGTATTTTTAGTGTGCACACTCACTGGTGCTAATGACAGAAGTGAGAACAGGACCCCATGTTTACAGGTTTCTTTTTCTGAGCATCTTCCCCACTCTCCCAGCACGTATGGCAGCTTTTCTCTTGAATCTGTATGGTGTTCTCCAGTCTCCTGACAGATAAACAACTATGAGTGCTGCTGCCTTTCTGCAGTACCAAAAAAGAAGATCTGAAGGCTTTGCATTTTCAAAGACAACCCCTTCTTTTTAGAGTATTCTCTCGGTCTCTGGAATGGGAGTCCAGTGATATAATGATTCCTCTGATTCATGTGTGTGCCATACCCCATTTTTTCTTTAGCAGTGTACAAAATATTATCTCATGATACCCTTGATAACCCAACTTCTACATAATCTAACCCTTAGTAACATAACCTATTTTCTTCCTCAGTCTATTGCAAGCCCTGTTTCCTCTTTTCAGTTTCCTGACTTTTTTTCCCCCATATTTTGTAAACTTTTACTAGTTGCAGAATTTGGCTTTACACAGAAACTCCACTGCACCCTTAGTCCTGCTTCACCATGTGCAGTAAGCATCAAGGGACCAGGTACTTTACCTGTTTCATCCTTCTGTCCTTCATCCTCCTCTACATTACACCTGATGTTTTCATTTGTAAGCTGAACTCATCTTTTTATGGGAGCACATTATACATCCACTGATTTCTAAAGTGGGATGGGCAGTATCAGGCAATGGCACTCGTGCCACAGTCTGCAAAGAGCTGCCTGGTCATGTAATGCTCATTTCCCCTCTAACTGTTCAAGTACATTAGAATTATTTTAAAATCACATGCAAAACTTCTCTACAGTTGCCCTTTCATGTAAATTATGATCATGAACCTGATGATTGAACAAGGCAGAAATACCAGTCCTATTAATATGTGCTTCCCTATTAATATGTGCTTTCCACAACAACATTTTTCAGGGCTCTACCCTAACTTATAACATTAACTTTTTTTGTTGTTGTTATTCAGAAGATGTTTTTGGTGCCTGGAAAAATGCCATGTGCTATCTCAGACATAAAGGAGTCAAGCAAATAAACCACACTGGAAAAACTCCCTCTGTGATTTGCTTAAGTAGCAATTTATGTGAATAGGAAATCAGCTGCTCATCTCAGTTAGAAGACACTCACAGCCAAAGAATCCTATTATAGAGGCCATGCCATAAAAATGTGGATTAGGAATTTCCCTAAGTTCTATTTACAGAAGAAAGTGCCGAATGAAGATCCAGGAGATCTCTTCCCTGTCTATGGCAACATCTGTTTCTTACACACAACGTCTTCAAGACATTTAATCTTTCTATAGCCATTTCCCCATCTACAAAGGGATATAACAAAACTTAGTTCCTTTATAAAGTGCTTTGAATTCTACAGATGAGAAGACCCATATGAAAAAAAATTAATATTTTTATCACTATTGTTACTCTTAAGCTAACACAAGCAAGAATATTTGTCAAATTATGGGTTTAATGAGATATGCTTTTCAAAAGGAAGTAAGGATGCTGGCAGAAAAGCCCCATATACCACTTTCTAAAGTTGGTCATACTGACAAAATCCAAAATCGATCAATACATAAATGTTCCTGATAAATTCTGGAACCTCCCTAGATAACAAAAGCTTGGTGCCATCCCTTAACAACAAGCAGAAGAGCAACTCAGGATGGACACTACTTATTTTAAAAGACTCGAGGGTCACAAACCTGGAAACATATCCAAAACATTTGCCCCGCAGGATCTCAGGGCGCACAGATGGCACCAAGAACCGCTTCCGCTGTTTACTGTGCATGGAGAAAGAAACATCCCAATGCGGATAAATCCCACCGGCAGACCTGCTGTTCAGGAAAAGCCACTGGGAGACCCCTCTGAAAAGCAGGAGGCCAAACCCAGTGTTGACAGAGGCAATGGGGTAAGATAGTCAGAAGGTAAGCATGGGTATCAAAAATGCTGTTATAAACCACACCACTGTGAAATCTTGAAGATGTACAGCCTGTAATTGGTTTCATAATACCACATCGAAGAAAGTAGTTGAGAAGATGTAAAACCAAGTGAGGAGATATCAGTTTCACAGTTAAATTGCTGAATTTTGTAAGGTAATTGTACCTTCAGTCCCCTTAATATGTTAGCAAAGCAAATTTTTCCACTTACTGAATCAAATTGTACGCACTACACCACTTTATCTCTCGAGCTCTCTTTCTGACTAAGCAATGTTCACCATTAAGTGTAGCCCAGTCTTCATTCACATTTGCACTGGCATATAGCAAATAAGAACTCAGGCCACACTTTGTTGTCCTTATCATGACTAAAACCTTATGGACATGCACAGCACAAGTGCAAAGTTTTCTACTTTTAATAATGTGTATTTTGGTATAAAAAGAAATTAATTGCAATCAGAGTTAGACAATATTTGGAAAAAAATGGAGTACATGATCAAAGATGTAGAAAAAATCTCTAATAATCTGTAAAAGTAAAAAAAAAAGATAACATCTTCCTAATTCTGGTAAGAATATTTAATTATTAAACCATACATTTAGCAACAACAAAAAACATAAATGCTAAAGAACCTTCTACTTTGGTAAACTTCAGTTTGTATTTTGTTAAAATTCCTACTTCTTATTCCTGTAACATTTTCTTTGGGAGGTTCTCAAACTACTTCATAACATGACCACAAAATACATCCCTTATCTACTTTACAGAGGAGAAAATCAAGCAAAGCATAATTAATTAATTCTTCTAAAGTTGTAATCATCCCTAATATAGAGATCAAAGATACTCTATTGCAATCCTGGGAGTAAGGGAACAAAGCAGAGAAGCAAAGTTAACCTCAGCCTCCAAGTGCCACGGTACATCAGTGATAAAGCTCCTTCTTGCAGGGTGCTAAGAAACTGATTTAAGATTAATCTATCAAATATGCCCACCTCTCTCAAGGCTGTAGGCAGAAGGATGTGCCACTAAGACAAATGATGAGCTCCCACCCTACGATGTCTCTGGCCTTGCCACTTGCAATCAGAATGGCTACAAAATGGTACTGAACTGCCAGCTTAAGCCTGCAGAGAGGGGAACGGAGGTTGCATGAGGTATATTTGGGAATGAGACTAATGTCCTGTCATGGTGGGAAAAATCTGTTCCCTCCAAAGTACTGAACTTCTCCAATAAACTGAAGCTTAAAAACAATCCTGCAAAATAACTGATGACTTCATCAAATGTACAGGGAACTCAAGGCTGAAATGTCTATTCTGCTTGACAAGCAAAGCAGACGCACTGAGAGGGAGTGAGTAAAATACATTAACTACAGAACTGGTGAGAGGATATCAGAAAACATTCCAAGTTTTACAAAATCTTCTTTACAATCCCAGAAGCATAGGCAAGGCAGTTAGGGTGAATCTTTGACTGGCTTCTCTTGCCAAAAACAACTGCAGGTTACCAAAAAGGAAGCCCTGTAGTAGGCCTGCATCATCAGCACACACAAAAACTTCTATCACCCCAGGGAAATAACCATTCTCAGAAACCTGAGGGATGTGTTTTTGGTGGCCAGTACATCCGTAGTCAGTGGTTAGATACTATAACCAAGGCATAACCAAGATTTCAACCAAAAGCAATACAACCACAGAGCAGTAAAATTCAGCTTTGGTCTACCAAAAAACAACCCACTACTATTCCTCATGGTATCACTAACATTCAATATGTTTTAAGGTTTCACAGCATGCCAGATTTCCTTACCATCATGCATGATGTACAGTACTTCACAGCTTCAAAGCACCCACCGATGTGCAGGGATGTTGCCTGCAGAACATGCAACCAGGAAAACACAGCAAATCGACTGCAATGTCAGGGGAAAAAAAAAAAAAAAGAGCAGTAACATGGGATAGGAACATCTGGCCAGGTAACAGCCTAGGAGTTGCAGGGAATGCAAAGCTGAATATAACTCAGCAGCATCATGTAATGACAGTAAAGGTACTCAAGATGTCTGAACAGGAGCACAGGCTCTAAGACACAGGCAGCTATTCCTCAGGCCCATTCCGTGCTGGTGAGGCTCCTGGGTAGCACATTCCACAGGGAAGTGGTTCTGTGAGAACAAGCTCATGGTCTGAACGACCAGCAATCTAGCAAGTATGATACAGACTTAGGAAAAGTCCAGAGAAATTTGAGCCATCCAGTCTTTGGAGGAACTGGAGTCTGCATTTGTGCAGAAGATCGAAGAGATTAAACAGAGCACAAAAGATAGCTAGAAAGCTGAGGCCAAGAAGCAAGACAAGATGACAGCCCGTGGCCCCATTCAAACCTACAGAGGTGTGTGGCCACAGCCCTGAGACTCTCCGTGAGGCCATCCAGAAGACACTGCAGAAGAACAGAGTTCACCCACTGACCTAGAACAGCAAAGCAGACACATGCCCAGGAGACGTATTGATACAATGATAAAATTCTAAGACCACATGACAAACCTCAAAACCAGAAGCTTACTGAACTTCCTTCTCCCTCTCGTTTTAGATTTCTCTGTCCTCTACACGATTTTAATGTGATTCCAGGAATTCAAAACATATGTGTAAAATATATTGTTACAGCTATTATCTCCATACTACAGGTTTCACAGTGAAATCTGTACAATGCTTCAAAATTCCAAAGTAACTTGTCATCAGCTCTATCCACTACGCATTTCATTCTTCCTCATATTAGCCTTCCCACCCTGCTCCTACTTTCTCACTTTCTTCTTTTGCCTCTCCCTACAAGAAGGACATTGAGGCCCTGAAATGTGACCAGAGAGGGGCAACGGAGCTGGTGAAAGGTCTGGAGCACAAGTCTTACGAGAAGCGGCTGAGGGAGTTGGCATTGTTTAACCTGGAGAAAAGGAGGCTCAAGGGAGACCTTTATTCGTCTCTACAACTACCTGAAAGGAGGTTGTAGTGAGGTGGTGGATAGTCTCCTCTCCCAGGTAACAAGTGGTAGGGCAAAGGGAAATGGCCTCAAGTTGCACCAGAAGAGGTTTAGAATGGGTATTAGAAAACTTTTCTTTGCCAAAAGGGCTGTCAAGCACTGGAACAGGCCGTCCAGAGAGGTGGTTGAGTCACCATCCCTGGAGATACTTAAAAGGCACATAGATGTGGCACTTAGGGCCCTGGTTTAATGGTGGGCTTGGCAGTGTTGGGTTAATGGTTGGACTCCGTGATCCTAAAGGCCTTTTCTAATCTAAACGATTCTATAATTCTGCAAACAAAAATGATTAGATGAAAGCCACAAGCTGAAGGATGAGAGATACACTTTATCCTTGGTACTAGCAGAGTTAAATACATCAGGGAGGTATATTGATAGCTGAAAGGTTTGTTCATTTGAGTTCACTTCTACAGCAAATTTTTTCGCTAGATCCACTTTTGAGAAAGTCAAAGTGTAATAAAGAGAGTTATTCTCTGTAGGGTTATTGACAAGAAAAAAAGACTTATAAATAGTATTGATTTGGGGTGAAATGGTAGAACGTGACAATCAATAGAGCTTAGTCAGATATAAAATAGACGGAGTCACACAAGTCATGACAGGATTATTACAGGAGACAAATCCTGGTATCAGCTAAGGAAGGGAGAAAGATATAAATGGGATCCAAAACATAAGCTGTGGATTGCTTTATAGAAAAAATAACCCCAAACTATTCATTTTCATGTTTTAATATGTGAAATAGTTTCTATTTCAGCATATTGTCACTGCTGTTTTTCTAAAGCTTTTGAAACAAATTCTTTCCACCTCCATAGTATTTTCATTAAATGTCATCAAAGCTCTTTTCAAATCTCTGAGAGAAGTATGATTATCCTTATTTAACAGATAATGAGAAGATAGAAAGAGATCAGGGCTACATTTTCTAAAGCAGCCAGTAATGCCGTGTGCCTTCTGTCTGGATACGCAAATCCATAAAATGAGAGTCCTACAGAAACGAAATTTTCAAAGGTCCCGGGAAATCATAACTTTGATCGATGTCAACAGCTGCTTGCAAGTTCCCAAACGCTGGGTCACAGGCTGGGGAGCCAAAAGCTGAGCCTTCACAGCAAGCACAGCAAGCTGTGTAAGCGCAGTAAGCTCGCTCACAGATACAACAGAGCCTAAAATAGGAGGGATGCTAATTCACAGTCCTCTGTTCTAATTACAAAGCTCATTATTTTTACCACTCAAATGACTCAGGGTGAAAAAAAACCAACAGCCGTATATTCTACCACATGACAGAACTGTATATTTGCCAGTATTTATATAGTGCCCAGCTTCTGAGCACAACCACACCAGAAAATAATAGCAATAATAAGAACAGCAATGAATATTTTTTTGCCCATGCACAATCATTCAGCGTATTGCCTTTTCCTAGACTCTGGACCAAAGAAAAATAAATTATTGAAAGGTCCTAAAATACCTTACAAATGAAATTTGATACAGAATTAGTTACAGTACCAAGGTGAAAGGCAGCAGTGTTAATAACGATCAACACCACAAAGAATCTACTGCAGGCTGCGATGAAAACTACTCCATTCAAGGGAGATATAAACCATAGTTTGAAGAACCGCTTGCACTCATCGGCTAAATAAATGCCAACAATCAAACTGCAGGATATACGGAGCCTCAGGGAGGAGGGGGCTTTGGAACAGTTTCATTTTTGTGAATGGAGCCATAGGAAGGAGGTTAAGAGAAGGACAGGAGCACACACAACTCCAGTCGCGAGAAAGGCACAGGACAGGCAGGATGGCATCACCACACTGAAACACAAGCTGGCCAGGAAACCAAGGGTAACACAGTTGTAATAAAACAAAATAAATAATAATTTTTAAAAGCCATTGATTTCTAAGTAGAGATTCATAGCAACTGCAACAGTTTAAAAGCTTCTTTAGCTGGAATCACATTTGCAGTCATGGGATTTCTATTGGAAAATGGCATTATCATCTCCAGAGAGAAAACTAGGACTGAATCACATTAGGAGGAGGATGGACAAGATGACCTTTTGAAGTCCTCTCCAGCTGTATTTCTGTAAGTCCATATTCAGTGACTGAAAACACATCTGGATTGGAGCTGCTGGGGCTTAGGCATTCAAGTTAGAAAATTTTGGCATAAGTCTTTGGCATGAGAAGAACCCCAGGCAATCTTTATATTGGGCTCTGTCTGCCATTAGCGATGAGATTCAATCATAAAATGGCTTATTCCCCCAACACAAATATATAATAACACACCGGAGTCGAAATGTGAAGCTGCTCTCATTATCACAGCTAACTTCATTTTGCAGCAAAGCAGTTTACTTTAAGACTTTTCCAGTAATCCAAGTCTAATTATGGAATCAATTTAAAACAATTTTGTAATTAAAAGTACCTGCTGAAAATATCTCACAGGCTCAATAATTTAAATGATAGTGTAAAAAGGTAATTAAAATTAAAAAGGCCAAATGAGGCTGGGTCGCTCCTCCACCAGGAGAGTGCTGAAGGACGTTGCATTTGCAGACCCGAGCAGCCTGCTTCCTCCCCAAATTTCTGCTTTTCCCAGCTGCATAGGGATTTCGCACTAAGAGTCATCCAAGAGATGTCTGAGCGGACCGCGGCGGGGCAAGGCTTTTTTTTTTTTTTGTGGTTTTTTTTTTTTCTCCCCCCTAATTCAAAAAATTACGCTGTTTCAAAACCAAGCTGTACTTACATCGCGCCAGTGCTCCCTAGCCGGGGCCGGGGTGAGACTCCCTCCTCCCGGGGGTCCCCCCGCTCGGTGCCGACGGGGAGCTGGGGGGCGCGGTGGGGAGCGGCGCCGCGCTCCGCTCCGGGTGCGCTGGGGGGGAACTTTCCCCGCTCCCCGCGGGGTCGGGGCTGCGGGGGCGGCCGGGGATGGGGTGTCTCGGGCCGGGGGCCGGTAGGAGGAGGGGGCCGGGGCCGGGGCCCCGCACTCACTCACCGCCCGCCGCCGGCCCCGGGCCGAGGTTCAGCGCCAGTGCAGTTTTTTTAAGTCTTTGTGGTTAGAATCTGCTGAGGGACTGTAACTTCAGGATAGAACAAGTACTTTGGGATAAGTCTTAATGCCCTTCAGCAGCTTCCTCCCAGTCATTCAGTGTTTAGATCCATT
>VXAY01006844.1:677105-831654 GCA_013399855.1 Oxyruncus cristatus | reverse complement strand
CCGCGCCCGGCACGGAGCGCTGTCCCGCCGGGCGGCACCCCGGGGCTGCCGGGCGGGGAGACCGGGCGGGAGGGGGACTCGCTGCCCCGCTCCGCGGGGCACCCGAACGCTTCCAAGGGCGGAGGAGGGCGAAGTTCAGGCTTCGCTCCTGGTGGTTTCTGGTCGCTTTCACCTCAAAAGGGGGTTTCATGGTGGGCAGCTCTGAGGGAGCATCTTTAGGATGCCCTTAGGCTTCGTCACGTCGGCATAACGTTAGAGATGAGGCACAGTTTACAAGTATTGATGCCAGTGCCACATCATTCACAGTTTTTGAGAGTAGGAACGTGTATTCCAGAGTACTCTTCACCCATCAGCTGCCACTGGAGAAAGGCAGAACGCCTCGGCCTGCCGGCTGAAGCAATTTGCTGTTGGGAAGCAGCACCCAGCTGGATTTAGTCAATCTGTGAAATTCACTGCCACTAATCACTGAATCAGAGAAACTGTCTCGTGGCTTCAACAGCTGTGGTACAGCTCCTCGTACCATTCACAGTGCGCTGTTACAGATATTGCCCCTCTACCCTCAGCTGGGCATTGCAGGTCTTCCCTTGGATGCCCTCTAGCCGAAAAGGCTGCAGAGATGGTGTTGGTGAAGCAAATTAAGGTGTGTGGCACACTCCTGGGTCACAGCGAGGGGAAGAAAACAAGGGACAAGAGAGGACATATTAGTAATGAAACATAACCAGGGCTCCATGCAAATGCAGACCACAGGTATGTGGTGTCTACTTAGAGCATGTGGAAATAGCTGATGCGTTGAAGTCAATAGTCAATACTGGTGACATTGAAGTTCCTTTCAAGTGTCTCAGCTACCTGATGCTGTCTCCTCCAACTTAAAACTTAATGTTCTTCAAGAGGGATTTTAGCTCAAATCACGCATCAGTTCAAAGACCAGTGTAAGAAGTGTAGTTCTTTATCTCCCCTGGAGAAAATGGGCGTCTCATAGAGAAATACAGGTATTCTGTTAAGAAAGGAAAAGTACATGGCCAATTTTCAGCTAAGAGCATGCATTATCCCTGAGATACCTTTGCTGCTCCTTTTAAATAGGAAAATTTGGAAACTATAGAGCCTTTTCAGCAAGAATAATTTCCTGACCAGGTGAGCGTTCACCTCCCAACCCAGCTCAGAGAGGGAGTTCAGGTTAGTAATAGCTCTCTTAAGCCATGCAAGTACAACACAGGCACAGTTATATGATAGAGGTGTTCTTTAGAGGCAATAAGCCATTGACTATTATGAGTGGCAGGACAGCGCAATAATGCAGAAATTCCTATTATCTGTAATAATAATGGTTTGATGGCTTTAATTTTTAAAATCAAAAGAGGAAAAGACAATGTCCCCAGCAAGCTAGCGCTATTCTTCTTCTGCATCAATTAAAATGCAAAGAGCTGGATACAGAGCAGATAATAAATATCTGTCTTCTGTGTGGATGGGGGCACCCAGATACACACTGGCCTTCCAAGGAAAAAGACACAAATGAAATGATGTCTGTCAGCATTGATAGGTACTACTTAACCCTTGTTTCTGCCATTTACTCCTGTCCCCACATGTGTGTGTCTGTGCTTCTGACACCGTTCAGCCTGAGGAAGGACAACTAAGTGCTCCAGGCACCCGTCAGCCACCCCATGAGCGTGGGAGTACCAGCACTCCGAACAGCACCAGGAAACCAGCAGCAGTTCTTCTTCAAAATCTTAATGAACTGTAAAAATTCACCTCTTGCTGAGCAGCACATGTACGTAGGATGCAAGATGGTGGCAGTGGCTGAAGGGGCTGGGGTGGCTGGCCCCCCACAACTGAAGGAGTTTGGCAGGCATCCCTGTCAGCCAAGAGCAGGTAAGGGCTTCTGCAAGCCCAGGAAAGCCTAAACTGAGTGAGGAGCAGCAAGAGGTGGAGGAGGATGAAGCCTGAGGCAACCCCAGCCTCAGAGAGGCAGAGGGAAAGGAGCTGCTTCACTTTGGCTGGGACTTCATTTCTGGAAGGGGTAGATTGCCTGAAGGGCTACAAGAGCTCTGTGACCAAAACTGACATCTGTAATCAACTTTAGCACATCTTCCTGAGGTGAGGTGGGGCCAGAGCACTGATCAGCAGGCTGGACTTGAAGCTCTGAGCTGCCGTTACCTTGCACAGACTAAAATACAGGAGGATTTGTCCCCTGATGATCAGCCCCACCATTTCACAGTCGCAGATGTCGTGACTTTTGTACCTTCCTATACTTGGTTACCCCTCCACCACGTGTTTTAAACAATTTTACAGACGTGCCTCAAACCTGTAGGGACTAACCCTGAATTGCCTCCTGTGAGGATAAACCCTCACTGGTTCTGGCGCAGGCAGGCTGAAAACAAGTCAGACAGATGACATGACCTTTCTTTGCTCCACACATATTCAAGGAGCTGCCTCCATCTCCCTGCACTGCTGCTGCAGCTAAAAATGCCTCTTGTTAGCAGCCACCCCCAGAATGAAGATGGAAAGTGCCAGCATTCATCTGCACCCACCAGACACAGGTTCCTGTTGTTTGGGCACATGAACATCGAGGTGGTGCTGGTAGCGGGGGGGGAGATCTCTGCTTCCTCCCGGCAGGTTGTGGGTGCTGCCATGTGGTGAGAGGCGTTTCTGGCCAGCTCCACTCTCTTTGGAGGGAGAGGGCTTCAACTCCCCCCCAGCTGGTGCACACAGCCGGCTCCTGGCTGCTTCTAGCAAGTGTTGGGTGGGCATCCCAGCTAGACTGCCTCTCTGTGGGCTCACAGCTTATCTTCTCCTGGGGTTTTGTAATTGCCTTCACAAATAAACGATTGTGTGTACACTTGTAGTTGCAGGATTTTATTTTTATCTTGCCATACACACTCATCTATTTCATTCTCTTATTTTTATCTTCCCACGTGCACTCATTTATTTGATTATCTTATTCTGAGATCCGTACTGGATAAAAGGCTAGATTGAAAAATTCTGTCAAATGCATCCAACTCAAAAAGTGGCTCTTCACTCCAAGCCAAGTGACAAGAGCAGCAACGTTGACTCCACTCAGGACTAGGGAACAAGAAGACCATGCCCACCCTGCACAGCCTTAGCCCCAAGTCCTTAATACAATATAATAATTTTCTCTCTGTGTGAAGGTGTAGGAAGTGTATTTCAAAGCATCCAAGGCACTGTGAGAGTCCATGCCATTGCCAGTCTGAGCAGTGCTCTTGCAGTGTAAGCCTGTGTTGCACAGCTGCTGCCATGGCATGTGAAGGTGCTCGAGGATGCCTAAGGACACAAAACCAAGGCAAAAGGAGGACAGGAGGAACCAAACCTGCTGTAGTCTCATTCACACTGCTCATTGGGAAGGTGTCTGGACTAAGTTATTTCCAGAACTGCCAACAGGTACTGTTTCAAAGGGAACAAATTCGTTCACTTCAAAAAAGAGCTAGGGAATGAATGAGCTTGCTCAGTCCTCCATCATCCCTTGGCAGAAAGGGCAGGAGAATTGGAAAAAAAAGGAAGAAACTCATGGGTTTAGATCAGAACAGTTTAATAATTGAGATAAGAACAGTTTAGTAATCAAAACAAAGTAAAATATAATAAGAATATTAATGATAATAATAATTATAATGGAAAAGATGGAAAGAGAAAGAGAGAGGGAGGAATAAACCCCAGGAGAAACAAGTGATGCACAACACAGTTGCTCACCACCCTCTGACCAATGCCCAGCAGCAATCAGCAGCTCCTGGCCAACTCCCCCAAGTGTATATACTAAGCATGACTCTCCATGGTATGGAATATCCCTTTGGCCACTTCAGGACAGCTGTCCTGGCTGTGCTCCCTCATGGCTTCTTGTGCATCTTCTTGCTGGCAGAGCATGGGAAAATGGAAAGTCCTTGATTTTAGAATAAGCACTGCTTAGCAACAACCAAAACATCAGTGTATTATCAACATTATTCTCATACTGAATCTAAAACACAGCACTTTACCAGCCACTAAGAAGAAAATCAAA
The DNA here is from genome assembly GCA_013399855.1 of Oxyruncus cristatus. NCBI lineage: Eukaryota > Metazoa > Chordata > Aves > Passeriformes > Cotingidae > Oxyruncus > Oxyruncus cristatus. The sequence goes on along the minus strand of VXAY01006844.1, from coordinate 827,654 downwards.
TCTATCCCAGCCCAAATCTGGACAGTGTGGTAAGAGTCAGCTGTAAAGCAGGTTTTTAAGTCCAAATTTGCAGAATGGCTCTGCTCGCCTCCCATGACTGAAACACCTGTTTCTTTGCCTGGGATATACCCAAGTTCATTCAGTTCATCCCTTTTTACTGACACCTTTGGACACCCACTGCTGCATTATTCCAGCAGTGCCCCATGCTCAGCAGCTCAAGAGCCTGAGCCTGACTGGGATCAGGAGACACGCTGTGTGTGACCTGCACGTTCAGAGCACTCCTTGATGCCAGCCAGCCTGGGCTTTCCACGGAGCAAACTGTGTAAACTAGGTCAGAGAAATGTGGTTTTGCCCACGTTTGCTGGGCACCACAACAGTTAGAGCTCTCATCCAGGGGCTTGGAAACCAAATTCTGTGGTCTGAAGGAGCTCAAACCTGTATCTCTTTGCCATTGTCAGTGTACAGACACCATAGACACTGAAGCTACACATTAAACAGTTCTAGGACACCAATTCTCCTTTCTCTGTGTTGTTAAATTGTTATCACAGCATTATCTTGGGCTACCTAACCCTCTGATTGGCCTCAGTGCATAAGAGTGGTTGTGGGCATCATTAATTTGCAAGCAAAAATGCAACTCAAAATATTGGATACTGCATCTTCATGTGATTAAACGTTCGGTGTTTTTATTTATCGCATTAAATATTCCTTCTCCATATTTTACCTGCTCAAAAACAAGGTCAGGAGGAATTGTGGAGCTGTTGAGTAGGTAAGTTTCATGCTTAAATTAGATTCCAGAAAGGGTGAAAAGGAAGTAGCCAGGACTTTATCTGAGGTTAGTGCGAGAATTTATTTGTGGCACTGTCAGACTGTAAAAAAAAAGACACCAGGGATTATTAGTGGCAGTTGCATGAGTAAAGGGGTGGTCAGTCCACGGGGAAAAGAACAGCTTAACACAGAAGTCTATAATTAATTATTTTAAAATATAAAGTGGCAATGACTGGCATTGAGATTTGGCTGCAAAACCTCATTCCAGACTGTAAGTACACATTGTTGCAATACATATTCCAGACCTGCTGACCACAGACCAGCTTCCTGTTTCATTGGCCACAAGGAAGAACTATTACCTCAGGCTCACAGGTATTGTGTTGTAAACGCAGTTCTGTGTGTAAAATTAAGAGAAATAACTCAAGCATCATCTAACAAAATGCAGGGAGCTGCTAAAAGGAAGTTCTGAATGCTTTGGAAGGGACAAAACTGTTGAGGGCCAAGATTTGATAATGACCTTGTCCTTATGGAAGATAATAGCCTAAGATATGTTATATTACTTGTATTCTTAACAAGCTCAAGCTGTCAAGAATTTTCAAATAAAAACTCATTTGTTGAATTCCCAATATGTCAGATAAGACATTCAGTCAATTTCTTCAAACCTGGAGAATGCTGTATTTCTCTTTCAACTTAGAAATATTAATGAACTGAGATTTCACAAAAATAAGGTGTACATGGTTGACCATGTAAGAATAAATAGATACCTTTCAAAGAAAAGTTTTATCTGTTTATGTGTTAATGGTGATGTCTTACTGTTAATATTCAGGAATGAATGAGTTCCTGAGTGTTTTCCCGTCTATTACCAAGTGTGCTCTGGTCCCTAATAGGGTACTCTTGGAGACCCTCCTCTTCACTGTGACCTTGCCTTTGCTTGATTCTGGAAGAGACTACCCCCTCCACACACCTCTCTGAGTAGATATGTATTGACAACCTTGATTTCATTATTTCACTTTGTCCATATCTAAAAAGGCCTGCTCATCTACCTCATCCTGAAGAGGGTGATTGCTGGACACTCAGTAATTGCAGGGATTGCAGGAAAGCAATTATTCTAAACAGAATACTTTAGGGTGATTGCTTAGAAGAGAGGCTTTCCTCATAAGTGTGCTTTCAAGAACAGGTAAGCAGTTAGGTGGATAATTATTTTGATGAATTCTGAACCACTAACAATTATGACAGCTCAAGGAAAGCAGCCCTAAAATTGTTGAGTTCTGATTCTGCAGATGCTGAGTAGTGCTGGGTCCTTTCAACTCCTACCAAATTCGAAAGAGAATTGAAGGCATTCGGTTTTTCACAAAGTCAGGATTTAAGAAGAAGCATTCCCTTCCATAAACATAATCACTCCTGTTTGAAAGGAGTGGGGGGCACCCTGAAGGAAATGACAGGAATACGAAAGAAGAATTCTTTTTCCTTCACTGAGCCATTAGTATTGACAGATGTAAACTCACATCTGGGACCAATACAGAAACATTAATAACCAGCCATCAGTGTAGTTTTACCAATTAATGCTAATTACATTTCATTAGAAAAACTGGCAGCATAGGAAGGGTGGAGTTTGAACTACTTTTTTGTTTCCTACTGACCTACATAACTATTGAAAAGTTTTATTTAACAGAAAACTATACTTTATTTTTATTTCCATCAACATAGTTTCAAGGACATTACAGAAAAAAATGATACCTGGCTAATTGGAGAACTGGACTAAATCATACTTATTGGGAGGCCTATTCTTCAGCTGAACACATGGAGATTTTTGTACTTTTCTGATAGTAGCCAGATTAAACTTGTCAGTAGTCTTATGACTACGTTTGGCCTTTGCTTTCCAATAGACAGTAATTTCCCGCAGAAGAATGTAGAATGAAACAATACCAGGACATGAAACAATTTAAATTGTTTATGAGTGCCTTTCATTTCATCTTCCCAGTCAAGAAGAGGCTAGCACATACAAAATGCAATGTGTAGTGTTTGATTTGCAACACCATTCTGAACCTGAATGGTATTCATCACCCCTAAGTATAAACTCATGATGAATTTTTCTATGTCCACAGCACACTTGGCACAGTTCATTTTCTTTGCGTTATGATACCTGAAGTTCTGCATAAGAGGACCCCAGTGTGTTTTGCCTCTAGCTCACAAGTTCATTATTCACTGGTCTGTGTAAATTAAGGTGCTCAGCCCCATCCATTTACCCACTGGAAAAGTTCCCAAATTATACTTTTTGACCCTTTTCATCAGCCTGCCGAGGCAGCCAAGAGCAGACTGAGGAAACACACATCTGACTGCCGCTGTGCCTTTGGGGTGGGCAGCGAAGCCCATGGCACAGGGAACCGCACAGGGACAGCAAGACACAAATTCCTTCCTACCACTGCCTGAACTTACAGCTACAAGCAAGTCCCTTGGACTCAGCTCCACCCAAAATTGCAACCTGAAGAACGCCGCTCAGCTGCAGTTTAACTCAAGGGCACTTCACAATTTCTTAGCAAAAATTCCAAGGAGTTTGGGGTTGTGTTTCAGATGTGGGCTCAGCCTCGGCAGCAGGGGTCCTGTGCTTGCCTAGGTAGTACTAGGTTGTACCTCCGTGAACTGGATTCATAGAAATGTGTGAGCTGTCATAATGCCTCTGATAAGAAGGATCTCTTTCAAACTAGGAGGGATGTGCCTTCCTTTATCCAAACACAGCAGCTGAGCTTTCCACTCAGGTGCAGAGGAAATCAGCTTCCCCAGCCCTTGGATTCAGGCCCTTGCATCTCATGTCTCTGCAGAGTTTATGCAGACAAAGTGTGTTTGCCTAGAAGCATTTAACTAACCCATGTAGAAAAGTAAAATTGTGCACTACCTTTTCCTTGCATGAGGAGCAGCTTTATATGCTCCTTCAGGACACAAGGAAAGAAGAATAAGGAATTGCAGTGGAGTCCCCATGAGAGAGGAAAGTGAGAGAGCTGAAGCAGATGTGTTCAAAAATGTTCTTTGAAATGCTATGACAAAAATAGAGCAGCTGGCTGAGAATGCTTCCAGTGCAAATATCCATACCTTTACAATCCTAAAGGTAGAATAACAGAAAAAGTTAAAATGTCACCATTTTATAGCACTGCATAATGACTTTCTAAGTTGTTGAGATTTGTTATACTGAATCCTAACTAAATGCCATGCAAAACCTTAACTTCATAACACAATTTGGTAAGAATTAATTTACATTCACCTTATGTATTCCATATCTGCACATTTTTATGCTTCTTGATAGGCATACAGCAATTTGTGTTAACTTCATATTGTAGCAAAACCATGGAAAAACTGCAAGAGGATAGTTGTATCATAGTTACACTAGAATTTTTGTAACTTTCTTTGGTGTCTGTTCTGATGCACATACTAAAAACCACAGTGTTAAGCTGCAAAACTTTTCCTGAAGTCCACAATGTGAAGCAACACCCATATAGTGTAATTTAGTGCATCCAGAAGAAAAGGACCAGAAAGAAAAGTCTACTAGACAGCACTCGATATTAGCAGACTTTGAAGAAGAAGAGATTTGGATTTGAGCTGTTCTCATCTTTAATTTCCATGTTTATTTTCTACCTTTTTCACATAGACACAAAAACAGCTTTCTTCAGCTATAGCCACATTACCACCGAGTCGTGCCAATTGTATCAGCTGTTCATCTGGCTCTCAGTATAGGCAACAGTTTGGGTTTGTTCAGGTTTCTCCCTGCAGGTGATCCTTTTCTTCCTTTTCGGTGCTGCATTTTTGTAGTTAAATGTCTGTCATCTCCCTTCAGGTGAGATAATAACAAATCTAAAGCTGTCTAAAACATGATCACCATTCCTGCATTCTGGTGCCACCCTGAAATTCCTAGCAACAACAGGATTAGCTTGAATTGAAGACTAAACTAGATTAGTTTCGATTAGCTATTCTCCTTTAGCAAAAAAATCTCCTAACAAAACAAAACAAAACCCAAACAAACAAGCAAAAATCCAAATCGAAAATAACATCAGCAGCTCTTAAAAGGAGGTGTATAAGAAGGTCAGGAAAAGCCCATGCCAGCCCTGAAAGTATGTATCTTCAGTGGCTGTCCCACCCCTCTCTGGTCCAAAGAGGGGAAGCTGTGGTTTGAGAGCAATTGAAAGCAGGAGAAGGGGATGAGAAAAAAGGGCATTGTTGGAATTGGGGTGAGTTACCCTGCGATGATCTGGGAACAGAAGACCTGGTAGTAAGAGCAAACCCTCCATAGCCTGGAGAAGGAGAGGGCAGCAGACTGCCAGTGACACGACATGTGGCAAGAGCATGGAGTCGAAAGGTCTCCGAAATGATGCTGCCTTCCTATTTTCTTCATGTTCCTGCCTTTTTTGTACAAGGCCTACTGGACCCTCCAGGGACAACAGCTCCCCAGAACAAGGGCTGAAGCCCTGCTTATCTACACAGAGGAAGTTCTGTCTTTTTTTTTTTTCTGCATAAGATGACTTTCAGGTGTTTAGATCCCTATGGGAGTCATCTAATTGTTCATGCTTGCTAATGAAAAGCAAATCCAGCCAGGTCTAGTCTTCATCAACAGGTTAATTGTCATAGTATAAAATATTCCTTTTTATTAAGCTTAGTGCCATTTAAAGCTTCGTCCTTCTCTGTAATTGTTAAGGTTATATTATTTATAAAAGGTGATTTTTTTTATTTAAAGTGTAGAACACAAACTGAAACATAAACTAATTTTTCTAGTATAGCAATGCCAACACCTTTTTGGTGCATAAAGCATCAGGTATTATATACATGGATGGGACCATGTATGGTGGTGAAACAGCAAGATCTTCAGATGACATGCTTTCTAAACCTAATTAGATCTTCATCTGATCAGACCTTTAATGTGTCCCTGACCTCTACATTTCTCAGTTGCCCCAGTATATTCTGAAGTATATTAATGTTTGGTTAAACCTAATTTTCAGCAGGGCATACAGGTTTTTTGTGGTGGTTGGTTCAAACAGTTACTTTCCATTTGAAAATAAGATCCCCAACCATCCAAATTGCATTTGTCAACTTCAGCTCCCAAATAATGATTTCTTAGAGTTTTTTTTCATTTGGACTTCCCCTTACCCGCGTCTGGAGTACTTTTTCTGATGAAAATACTTCAATAGCACATTTGAATCACTTCACAAGGTTCTTTAAGGTAAGCTCAGCTGACTGAGATCTTCGAATTTCGCACACTGGGAGTGTTGAAAAGGCGCTGTTTGAGCAGCTCCAGGGCCACCTGGCACAGGGCAAGCTCAGCAGGGGAGGCTGACCCTGAGATGATCTAGGTGATCTTTAAGGTCCCTTCCAACCCAAACCATTCTGTGATTCTGTTATATGAAAGAGACATGCCAGGCTGCCTAATCCCAGCTGCCTGAGCTGCTGATCCATGTGATCTGGACCTGTTCAAGCCACCACTGTGCTCACCACTGTTGCAGCAGTAAAGGAAAAGCACTGCTGGGCAGGGATGGCCTTGGCTGAGCTTGCTCCTCCATCATGAGCAGCAAGAAGATGGGGGCTTCTGAGTCCCCACCCTTGCCAACCACTACCACCAGCTTGGTTCTGCTGAGCTCCTGTGTAAGGGAGGGAGAAGCCGGTGACAGAGTAGAAAAGGCTTCCCTCAGCCCTGAGAGGAAAGGGCAGGAAGAAATGGACAATCCTCTCTGGAGATGTGGTTCCTTCTCTTCTTTGGAGCGACAAACTTCAGGCTTGCTTTCAATATTGAGAAGCTTGTAGTAGCCCATGACCTTTTCCAAAGGGGTTATTCTGTGCTGGGTGATGATGGTCACCAGAGCCCATGCTGACTTTGGAGGGAGCTACCACTGTCCTGCCCGGTGGTAGCTCCCTACAAAGTCCCTGATGAAAAGCCCAAACTGCTTTGTGCCCAGCCAGAAAGGAACTGAAATAATTCGCTGTCATGTCTTTTTGTCCCCCTCTTCATTCCCCACACTTCACAAATTCTCATCTATAATTGATTATTATATTACCTTTACTTATTGATTTTACATCACTGTTTATTCCTAATTGCTGCTTTCTTTTTTTTCACAGAGTATGGCTGGCCTATCAGCCAATACTGTCATCTTTCTTGGCACTGCAATAACAGCTTTTTGGCTATTTAATGAGCTCTTCTTGAAAGAGTTCACAGTTCTTCATCACATTTGCTCCTTCTGTTCTATTTTTCTCACTATCAGTCTCACCGTTTTTTCTTCATCTGGGAAACCAGTTCTTCTGAAACACTAAAAAATGTAAAAGATGTATAGAAGTCTGTTTTCTTTTTGCCCATTTTGAATGCTAGCAAGCAGTGATTATAACTCCATGGTTTACCACTCAGCTTTACCTGTAATAGAAGGGTCCAGACTAGATTAGGTGTAGGGTGAATGTTCTAGACGAGGAAATTACCCTTGTAACTTTTAGGAAAAAAATGCCTCTGGAATAGTTTCAAAGGATATTGCAGTTCTTTTCATACACAAAGCTTGTGAAGAAAAGGGGAATTGTATTTGTGAAATTTTGTTGCAACTGATTTGAATCCAGGAGTTCTCGTCGGTCCATCATAGTCAAGTCAGAAATTATTTTTCTAACATTCAAGACTGTTTGGGTAACAGGTTGTATTTCAGCTGATGATTTATTTATAAATCTGTGGAAAAGGATTTTCTATCACTGCAAATGCAGGACAAATTTTAAAATTTCACTTCTGACCAAAATTGAGTTACAAAACTTCAGCATATATTTTATTCACAAGCCTTCTTCCTAATACATTATTTAGGAAACATAACATTATCTCATTATATGTGGTCTTTGCCCCAAAGAGTTTGCAGTCTCATTCAGGCACCAAAGATTTTTTAGCAGTGGAAGGCATAATGAAGTAATTAGTTTTGAAATAAACAGACAGCATTTCAGATTAGAGAGGATGCACATTAATTAAGGCATCATCCAGAAACCTTCATCTGCAAGGCACGTGTTCTGCACCAGCACTGGCAAAAGATGTTACATGAAGGACTTCACTGAAAGCAGAGACCAATTCCTTTTGGATTATGACAGCGAAGTAATTTTACCTATGCCAAGATCATGGGTCCCTCAGTAAAAATCAAAGGAACGTGCTTTCAGAAGCCATACATTATGTTTAACCCTCCTTACAATATACTCAGCACACTTCCCCGTGGTTTGATTTTGCTGGAAACTGAAACCATAGAAGTGCTCAGTCCTCAGACAGAGTTACAGCACCGAGAATTATTCTACCACAGTTCAGTGCAATTTACCACGCCTCATAATGCCTGAATACAGGCAGCCCATGAATGCAAATGGGAAGAATAATTTAATTAAATTATTTTTGTAACTGTGTAATTTTAGTAATTAAAACCTTTACTTATACCAATTCAGGTATGAGCAGAATATTATATTAATGCTCTGCACTTATTAAATTTTTAAAGGTGACTAGTAAATTTGTGGGTGATGCAAGCCATAGTTAAAAAGCTTTGAGGAGAAAAATGGTCAAACAGCATTTTGATTAGTACAAATATATTTATGGGAATTGTCTCCTCAAATTCAGTTTGGTGGGAACAGATGGGCTTTTTCACATACCTGATTCTATGGCTATTTTGCTGTGCTTCAGATGTTTCTGAGGCACAGGTGTTTCTAGGCAACATTTACAGAATTCCCTGAGGAAAAATATCAGCATAGGAAAAGCAAAACTAACAGCTGCCTGACCTAGACCCTGTAATGAGTTAGCATGTTGTCTAGTTCTTCAGTCATTCAAGGCTAAAGATATATGCTTGTTTATTTCTTTGGGCTTTGTGTCAAGCTTTTAGGTTATGATTTGCAAAAACAGTGAGAAACTCAGAGCACAGGCCAAGTGATTTGTAAGGGAGCACTGAAACGAAGATGCTCATCAAATACTGATAATCTTTTAGTCATCTCGATAAACAAGACATGGAAAACAAATGCAAAAATGCACATGCAGTACATTAAAATCCTGATTTTCTATATATTTTATCCTGCTAAAAAACCCTGGATATCTCACAAAAAAAGACATATGAGGAAGCAGGGCTCTGTACAGATTTAATCACAGTGTCTGATCCCAGGTTAACTTAAAGGAAAATGAGAGAAATCATCTCACCTTTCATAATTCATTAGAAATGTAATTTAGACACTACAATTGATTCAGAGGAGTACATGACACTTTTTTCATTTCCTCTTCTCTATTTCTCTGCCAGAAAGCTCTTATATATCAGCTTCTTACAAGATTGTTAAATTACTAGTCAGAAGAACAAACCTTTCAAAAGATTTAGAGGTTTTACCTTCTGGATTATGCACCATGGTAATTTAATGCTAACATGCTACAGTGCTGACTAAGGCAATTTCATTCATAAGAATTTATGGGCTGTACAGAATATACCCCAATTTATGATTTTAATTATCTGATGAATTGTTCTGTGAGCAGGGGGACCAATGTTGCATCCATGTCCTTCAAGCCCCCTCCCATTCCAGGCATCCCATCTCTCTGCTTCCTTTAGCAGCCCACGGCTGTGGCTGAGGCAGAGCTGCAAACACCCCAGCCATTGCTGCTGGTTCCAGACAAAATCTGCAATGGGCTGATTCTACAGGTAAAACAGCCATGCACAAAAGAAGAAACAACTGGTTAATTGTCCTGGTAGAGAGAGGCTTTCTGTTCCTGAAACCTTCACTAGTTCATCTACTCTCATTGCTATCCAAGCAAAGTCAGGATTGCCTGGACAGCTTTAGGCACCTGCAGGAAACCAAGATCACAGGTCCTTTGTAATTCACGGGGATTTGCCTCTGGCCTCAGTAGCTGGAGGATCGTTACTGAAATCTTCCCACACTCTGTTTGCTCCTGTTTGTACCAGCACAGGTTATCTTTATTGTACCTCCTGTGCTTGATCACAGCTAAGTACACATTCCAGCATTACAAACAGAAAAGTCCTTGGGAATACACAATTCTGAGAATATACAATTTACAGTTTCACCTTATCTGTGCTCTGCTGTGACTACAAGGAAACGAATCATAAAGAAAAAAGACACAACAACAAAAAGGAGTACAGTGGGGTGAAATTCTGTTTTCTTACCCTGGAATCACTCTCTGGGGCTATGCAGCTAAAGTAAGTGGATTTACACTCAAGTAGATTAGAGCAGATTTAATTCCTAGACTGTCACCCATATCTGCCTCTTATCTCATCATTGTCATGGTTGCACTACACTATTAAAACTGTTGAGAAATGATACCTTCATTTTACATTGTCCGCAGATCTGTAATTTCAACTGTACAACAATTTTAGCTGCTGCTGAATTAGGCCTCTGCTTTGGTTCTTTAAGAAAAAAAGATGTTCATAGTCCTAACACTTTGCCTAAGCATCATTCATAGGGCTTCTAACTCCTATCAGCACTACTTTCACTTCAAGTCTGATCAAGCAACATCTTGGATGGCTTTAGAAAAGGAGAAATACAAAGTGGCTTCTGATCTTTCTAGTAGCAGAGCAAATTAGGAACCTCCCTGGAAGTGATTAGAGTTACTGCAACGGAAAACTACCACTAAGCCAACTCCTAAGACAGGAAATAGTGTCTAATTACACCCTACTGAGGGGAATGATCTCACACACCTGCACCTTGCTTCTAGCAATCATAGAAAATAGGATTGGAAAGAACCTGAAGAGGCCCTCTGTGACTTTCTGGATCACTGGTATGCTATTCTGTGGTGTCCCACAGAAGTATGTGACATTCACTGTGGATATGGAAACCAGATTATTCCCACCATTGTTGTAACTTCACTCTAGGCAGTAGCTGAAGACTTAGTAGTAACTAACCTATATCATACTTCAGTCTTAACCTCCCCCATTCCTTCAGTATTTTCTTATATGTCTTTTTTTTTTTTTTGATCATTGTCTTTGCCTTCTTCCAGATTCTCACCAGTTGGTTTAGATCTGTTTGCACTATGGTACGAGGAGATGAACACAGAAACTTGAAATCAAAATGACAGTGTACCCCACTAGGTGTGGCTGCCTTTTTAAGGAGCATGGTCCAAGGCACACGTCTGGAAGACAGCATCATAGGTCTTCTCATCTATGTGACTTTCTTTCCAGCCTCTGCAGTATCTTTATCAGCTCTGGCTGTTACACTGCATATCCACCTGTGATAATAATTCTGGCGTCATTGTAAGATCCTATTTCTTGGAGTTCAGGTGCAATTTTGTCAATAATTCTAAAATAGAAGAGTTCCTGCACTCTGAGAGAAGATGGACTAGTTAATGCCCTGAGACTGAGTTTCTGGCTCTGAATTCTCCCTCTAGCTGAATTCTCTTGGTATTTATACTGGCCCTCCCTGCTCTCCACTGAAAAGTTTGCTGCCAGCTTTGCTTATCAGACTGCAACAATTAATTTCCTATTACTTTCCTGTGATGATGGATTAACCTGTTTAAGGATCTGAGGGAGGACCCCAGCTGTGAAGAGGAAAGCACTACCACGGTGGGCATTGTCATTTGCAGGCACCAAGGAAGTCTGAGAGTCTTCTGCCTGCTCAGAGAATCCCTGAGTAGTCATTTCCACGATGTAAAGTGCTTCACATCGTGCTCAATTGCCTAGAATTGCAGATTGGAAAGTTAAACGTTGTGCATAGACACCGGTAAAATGAAAGTTTTTTACACACAACCGAAGAAATACTTGACCACCGTACAGTATTGAGTATTTGAATTAAGCCCATTCAAAATGCAAGAGGAGGAAATCCATTAAAACCAAATCACATTATACTGTTTATGCTTATGTCTTGCATAAATGTCTTTCTCTCTATAAAGTTTGACTCTAATGAGAAGGAAAGCTGTGTTAGGAATGATTATGTGCTTATTTTCATAGAAATGATCCACCAGTCTCTGATCAAAACAAGAGAGAAGCATGCTTGAAAGATACCCGCTCTTATATCAGCTTGCCACACTCATTTTCTTCTACAAAGTCTTGAGATAAATCATAAAGTTCTTTAATATCTCAGAAAAATGTATGTTCTCAACTTTGGAATGGTAAGTTCGATACTGAAAATTCAAGAAGCTATGGAACATCTTTTTGTGGCAATATTTAGGTTTATGTCTTGTTTGGGGTGCAGTCACTGAAGAATCTGATCTATGACAGCAAAGTGGATATAATGCCCTCTATGAAGCAGTCAGACATGAATTCATTTTGACAGAGAAGCCAATGAGCTGCTGATTCTCTCTCTTCACTCTCTCCCCACTGTCCAAAACACATACAGAAAATAAACCCAACCCAAGCCCCAAAGCTAAACAAAATACAGATGTAGTTCTATATTTAATTTAAATAAGCATTTGTTTGAAACCTTACAAGCCTTCATATCCAGCAGAACTAAAAAGCCTAAAGCAGAAAACACATAAAAAAGCAATCATAGCTCACATGCAGGTAAAAAAAGCTGCTATCTATGTGCAGTTCACCAAGACTTATTCAAATAACTTCTGAAAACACTGCCCCACATTCTACTGCAAATGCCAGAACGAAGAGTAAAAAGGTTACCTCACATATATCTCAATAATCTCATCTAGTTGAAGAGAATAAGGTATTTTCTAGGTGTCTTGGACAAGATATTCAAAATTTAAATCCATATAGTGTCATTAGACATCTTGGAAAATTTTAACATTCTCCCTCTTCATCTGTAGTATTTTCTTTACAATAAATAGTGAAGATCTCATGCTTCCTACTGCTGGGATCTTGGTCTTCTCCTAGATAATGCCCTGCAGATTTGCTGGACAGGGACATAAGTCTGCAGTTTCTTGTGGGGTATATCACAGCTCCTGCTGCTATGAGGATACTCACTGAGTACATCAGTGTTTTTCTGTGTTGTAGCAGAGAATTCGAATAGCTCAGTACTCAGACCATTTATTTCCTTTCAAAGTTTGTATGGCTGAATTATATTGCACAGAACAAATATTTTATATTTAAATGAACAGGGAGTGCTACAGTGGTATGATGACATGAATTTGTTTTTTTTAACAGGAACATTGTTTGCTACAACCATTTCAATAGAAAGATAACTGGATGAGCTTGCATGTTATTAATTCCTTTTCATTGTGAAAAAAATTAATGATAATGTATTTTACTTTGCCTTTTTTAAAATGAGCTTGAGTTTTCTTTAGTTGAACTGGTCATGCTGAGTCATAACAATTCAAAAATTGAGCAGACAGAAATCTAATTATCCCCTGGCTCTCACAATAGATCAAGTCTCTCTGGGCAAAGGTTGGTGAGTATGACTAAATGACATCGGAAATCTTATCCATTCTGATCCTTCTACCTAGTTATTTTGCTAGGATCAGGTAATCATCCCAAACTCTAGTTTTCACATTGCCTCCTGCACTGTCAAAGTAACTAGATGAATCTGTATCCTTTTTAAATGGCAATGAATCTGTATCCTTTTTAAATGGCATTGTGCAAATTATGTCTGCTTTATCTAAAAAAATTGCAGCCAAGAAGAGTCATGTTCTTATAATTATCAAATTAGTGTGCTGCATCTTCGAGGTATGTGTATCTGATATGCCAGGCAGATAACATCAGTGGAGCAGTTCCCTGTAAACCAAGTACTCCAAAGTGTCCATGCCTCCCTGTGGCTGTTCAGCAGGTGAGATCAGGCTTGCTTGCAGAAATCCTCTGCTCTCTCTTCAATATTGATCACCAGACCTGGTGTGCAACCCAGCACTTAGAGTAAGACTGATGTACTCCCAGTGGTTTCCCTGTGGTCTGGACACTTCTATAAGCAAAACCCTAAGAAAAAGGATCACTGACCTTGAGAAATTTCAGACTCTGGGGTTGACATGTCTGGAAAACATGGAGCAAGGCAGTTTTGAAAAGAATCTGGGAACAAAATCAAGCAAAGCACCCTCTGAACCTTTTCAAGAAGACACATGGCTGTTTCTGAAAGTGGGAGCCTTGGCTCATGTCACTCAGCCCAGCAACCTGGATGCTGCCTCTGTCACAAAGAAGAGCAGAGTGGAGGTCTGTGCACTACATCCTTGCAGTCCTTGCTTAGACAGAAGTGAACCCACTCTATTCATGCTCCAAGCTAACACAGAGACCTGGTGTTATCTCGCAGCAGAGTTTGATAATACAGGTCTATTTCATTAAGCCAGACTTACAGACAGGTCTGGACACAACACAAGTTATCTCCTAACCACCACCACAAGAGCAAGTACTCTGGCCACATCAAACATGAGAAAAATATTAACTCGCTCAGAACAAGGACCTTGAGCCAATGCACTTATTTACCACAGAAGCTAATTTCCTTGGCATCTGGGGTTCACTAGGAGTCTGACTCAAGGAGTCAGCCATGAACTACCCTTCACTTGGATGTGTAATGACAAGACATCACGACAAAATTACATAAACATCTTCAGGAGAGGAGCTGACCGTATTACTCACAAACTTTGCCTGGAAAGTGATTTTGTGCTCATATTCAACATACACAGACATAAGGGAACAGTGGAGTATTAGCAAGATCATCATTCAAACTCAACAGCTTCACGAAGCTCAGTGCAGAAGAGTAGTTTTTGTGACTGAAATTTTAGATGACACAAAATGGAAGGATGCGAGCAAGAGAAGAAAAACATAAAATTAAAAATTTCTTCCCACTTAGCTATCTCCTTAGATTCCTCTCTGTTTAACCTTGACTAGTTGATTAACTTCTGTTAGTTGTCCCAGGACAAGTAAGGCTAGAAGATAGATTTGGAGACTGATAAATCTACATTTGGGGACCATCCAATCATCCTGATGTGGTCTGCTGAAGGTCTGAGAAGGTGTTAAGACCCTTTAGAGACAAGCAGATAAACATTTCAAATCTGAAGTAGATTGCTGATACCTAATTAGAAAAACGGCCCATCCCGAAAAAAAGTATTTTTTATCACTTCAGCAGTTTCCTGAGATATCTGTGATGTCTGGCATAGCACACAGATCACGACTTGATGTCTCACTATGTGATGTCTCACTCCTAAAGGTCATTGACCTTTAATTAATATTTCACTGTACATCCATCTTTTGAGGGATATCTCCTCAGCTTGCCATCTGGAAGGTTGATAATAGACAGATTTGCAGACCGTGCTGCAACACTCAGCTCCAAAGATGAATTTCAGACACTACTGATTGCTGCAGCTGTTCAGAACTGCATTTTGGATGGTTTGGAGAGAAAGGGCCCCTTCTGAAAGTTGGGTTCAGTGTCAAGGCTTTAACAGGTTCCAGTGCTGGAGACACTAATGTTGATGACTCTAATGTTGGGCATGTCAATAATAAGAAAGAGTCATGTGAAAAGATAACAAGGGAATCTCTGTGGCCATCTGAGTGGAGAGAGCAACTGAGTCTCCTGGATGGACACCACGTGAGGCTGCTTTGACAAGCAAACAGCTTCAGCCAGCATTTGCTATCATCTTCCCTTACATGATGTTGAGCCTCAAGGTTGGAATTCAGGTGCAGATAGTAACACCGGCAGGTTACATCTTCTCTTTTAGCATCAGAGAGAGAAAGATTAGCAAAAGCTTCCTGAAAAGTGGACTATTATAGGTCCTCAGTGACTCTTTGGAATTCTGAACAGTGGACTATTATAGGTCCTCAGTGACTCTTTGGAATGTTCTGGGGGAGTTGCTGATGATGGACTTACAACTGTGGTGCTGGAAACACATAATCCCTGTGATGGCATTCATATGGATGTGTAACCCAAACTCCTTCAATGGTCTCAGCTCCCTCTTTTCCAAAGAAATCTCACTTCATTATATCTCTTAACATTAAAGAACTGGTGTTTTTTTGTACCTGGCATTTGTAAAGGTCTCTGAATCAACAAATCCTATGCTTCAGTATTGGTTTGTTGCTCTGGCTGTGTCTTACAAGCTCAACTAATTTAACCGTTTTTTGCATCCAAGCTATTGTCTAAGAGGTGCAGAGGAGCACAATGACATAAGACCCAGGAATGCTGTTCGTGCTTGGAAAAAGATGTTGCACACTTCACCCTATAACCCATGTAGGGCTGTAGTCTTTTACCACACACAGATTATCAGCCACTGAAGGGCAAAGATGCTTGATCAAGCTGAATCGTCCCATGTGCATGGAGTCTTGTTTCCTGGTAACATGTTACAGCCCATATAATAGAAAAACAGCATCCAGAACTGTAGGCAGAGTTCCCCGGAGAGGAAGAATTTGTGACAAGAGAGAAAGCTGCTATTTGGTACATTATTCTGGCACTGCTTAGCATTTTGATCTATTTCTGCTTGCAAAGACAGCTCGTGATGAAGAAGGTCTCACCTTATCAGCAATGGACAGCAGCTGCTGCACAGGGAAGGGAGGTCTTTAGGTGATCAGCTGCACTGGGAATAATTTGAAGAGATGAGAGTTAATTAGTCTAGGATAAACCAAGAAGGGATCTGATTAGCCGGAGTACTAAAAGCCAATTACTTACAGAACACAGCGAAATGGCTTTACAAAGCTAAGAAAAGACAGCATCTGATAGCTTTTCCAACATGTGAGCTCTGATCACCAAAAAAATCACCTCTTCTTGCCCTCCCTCAGAAAATTTAGTTCTGGATGAGGGGAGATTTGGGAAGGGTTTTGCTTTGTTTGGTTTTGTTTTTTTTTTTTTTTTTAATGAGTAATTTCTACAGGGGGTTGTAAGATACCCAGCTACTTATGGGCAAGCTTTAATGCAGAGAAAGACTCATCACCACAAAGCATGATTTTTTGGAGAACCACTATTATGAGCAAACTGATCCCCCCTGTGAATCCAAGTTGTGCCTTCTTCAAGTGGAGTTGGCACTCAGGCAATCTGGCCACTGTGGTAACTGCGTCAGGTCAGCCTCCTACCAGCTGGTCCCCTCTTCTCTGGCAAGAGGAAAATGTCCTGTGTATAACTAATGGCATGATGATTTCCTTCCCATGGGTTGTGCATTAATACTAGCTCTGCCTGTGGTCTTAGCCCACAGCTTAAGGGCTAAGAAATGCATCTATGGACATTCGTACACATTCAGTAGCTTGCATAACATTTATATAAAAACAAAAGGATGATCAAGGCAGGCAAAGCTAAAAATGTGAGCAAGAAGCAGACCATCTGTGGGCTGGTGTGTGGCTGCCTCTGCGGCTGCTAACACTCAATTCCAGCTGGACTGTCAGCTCCTTTCCTGTAAGCATAGTGTCAACGTAAATTGACAGGAATCCCCACGATTCGAGCCTCAGAATGTACTCCCTTATGAAACACTAATTGTTCGCAACAGGACAGATACCACAGGAGAGGATGTTTGACTAATTGCATATCAAATTGCACCCAAGCCGAAAAGCGGTCGCAGAAGAGGCAGTATGCAATTTCAGATAGGGTGAAATGGGATCATGTGAATGCATGAACTCAGCCACTTAGGTTCTGCTTATATTCTCACTGTAAATACCCAGCAGAATTTGGAAGGCCATAAGCTGCTGCTCTGCGTGAATGTGAATTGCATCCATAGCATGTATGAACCGTATCTTGTATAATTCATGAGAATAGCCACACGGGGTCATACCAAAGGTTCATTTAGCTCAGCATCCTCTCTCTGAGTCTGAGTCTCAATAGTGAAAGGTGTGTAGGAAAATAGCATAAAAAATGGGATAAGCATAGCATGCTCCTTCCTCTGGTGTACTCTCTATTTGCTGACAGTGACTAGTTCAGGGACGTCTGGAGGCTGTTACTGCTTCCAGGAGCTTAATGGCCCATGAGAGACCTTTCTTACTGATTCTGTCTAATTGCTTCTTCTGCCTATTCTTACTTATATCCAAAACATCCTCTGGCAAGGAGGTGCACAATTTAACTATATATTGTGTGCAGATGTTCTTCCTTTTATTTATTGTGATTAATAATTTCATGTGTTTCTCACTAATTCCTGTGTTATAAGAAAGAGTGGATGATCTTTCCTTACTCATTTTTTCAATTTCCACTTCTTCCCATAGATTGCTCTATATTATTTGGAGAAAATTAAACCTTGAACTGTGTGATCTCAAATATTAAGGTGATAAGAGATCACACCTATTCGTTAACTTCCAGCTGTATATAGTGGACCTGCTCTGAATTCCAGGTACAAGAAATGGTCTCTCTTTAGTGTTCAGCCTTTGAATACAAATCACAGCATAAACCTGCCTCCAGCATTGTTATCCATTGGGCTACTGGGATTTAGAAACTCTTTGTACCTTGTCTGGTTACTATGACCATTCTCAAAGTCTGCTGTGTCTGTGCATTGTACCAGACCTGTAAGTGTAAGGCTGGGCTTTGTGTTGCCTTAAAAGGTACAGCATTTCAAAGAAAATCTCTCCATGTTCAGACACTGTGGTTTCAGCAGGTCCCTGAATGTGAAGACCAGAAAGAACCCAAAAACCTTGGATCTAAAAGAAAAACAATCCTGTTTCCCCTTTTTCCTCATCTTCATGCATAATATTGTGCAACATGCTGCTGTGAAGGTCTCCCACTGCGACTGCTCCACCCATCAATGGCTTCTCCATCCTATTCAAAGTTTCACATGTATCTAGAGTCATTTTATGCATTGTACCCATCTCCTAATACTGTACCAGATGCATCTTCCTGATTGCTTGCCATGGGCAACAGTCATTTTTCCTCTAGGGAAAGCCATATTCATACATCAATTCTCCACCTTCATGCCAGAGACTCTCTCCCTTCCTTCTTGTTTTCAAAGCCCCTCATATGAAATGCACAATGGGTAAGAAATGACAGAAAATCAGAGTACTTGCATTTTGTATTCATCTGGCACTACTTTGAGTGGCTGTGCAAAAACACAAGCCTGGAGTTTTTAGGCCCCCAGCTCTCATCACCCTCATAGCTCTGTTTCTGTTACAGATCTTCTCCCTTTGCCCTGTCTGAATTTGAGTCACAAAGGCTGGAAAAAGTGATATTTACAGTGCTCCATTTCTTATTGCCAGTGTCTGGGAATATTAACAAGTCAGTACACCCTGAGTGTGGTTCTCTTCAAGTGTGGAGCATTACCATTCTCATCAAGGGCAAAGAACCTAGCACGGTTCACAAGAGCTTGGGTTTTTTAAGCTCCTTTGTAAAATTACACTTCTGCAGGCAACAGAACATTCAGTTGAGTCATTCTGTGCAACTGAATGAATCTTGCAGTTGCAGTTCTGTGTGATCAGTGGGGGGTGCGTAATCTGAGGGGAATATTTAAACCACCCCACGTGGAAGTTTATCTCTGGCAGTGGCCTGGCAGGAGCCTGGGCAGAAGCAGATGGGCTCCACTACAGAGCAAAGGGTTAGGGCAGCCCCCTCCTTCTCCTCCTGCTGATCCCTCCTGCTGCAAAGGAAAAGAGAGCAAGATCCCGTCAGTGGAGACCACCAGGCCAGTACCTCCAGGGCCTGCACAGCCTTCAGCACAGGGCTGAGCTGTGCCGCAGGACATGCCCGGAGCTGGCAGCTGAAACCATGGCTCTGGCTTGGAGGCTCCTGAGAGATGGCACACTACCAGGGGGGCCTGTCCCACCCCTTGCCTGCCCTCCTCAGAGTTGTGTGTCTCCCCAGAACCACGACCAGCAGCCACTGCCCAGCAGATGTCCTTGTTTTTCTGGGTGACCCCCTCCATTGGGGTGCCACACCTGCATGGCGACACGCAGGGGACAAGTGAACCCAGCTCCTCATGGCTTCAGCTGAGGAGCAGGGACCCATCTACCCGAATATGGGGACAGAGCTGAGGCAGGCAGCACTTTGAGTGCTCAACACTATTGAAGGGTCCTGAGGGCTCATCTCTCTCCTGCTGCAGCATGATGAGCACCGACTTCCTCCAGGCGAAGGGCAGCAGCAACAGCAGCATTCTCATCAGTCCTGCAGACGTGCCAGTTCAGGAGAAAAAAGGACCCATCCTGCCTTTTTTTTCCAAAATTCACCTGGTGAGCAGCAAAGTCCCCTACCATTTCCAGACAGGACCATTGGAAACCCTTGCTTGGAATCATCCTGCAAGGACCAGGCTGCATTTAAAGAGCAGCCCTGCAGCAGAAAGGACCACTGGAGAGCTGCCGCCCAGCACCAGCAGCCTGATTGTGGCACAGCTGGGACCTTCTGCCCTCTGGGGCTTTCAGACCCACATGTCAGGTTTCCTCCCAATACCACTAGGAAAGCTGTGCCAGTATGTCTGGTGGCTCCCCAAACCTCTCTATGGTTCCTAAGTGTCACTGCAGAACCCTCTCTCCCTCCTTCCTACACAAGCCGACCCCACTGGCCCCACATTGCTGGCACCCTGACAGAGCCAGAGGCAGATGAGAGACAGACAGTCTCACCTTTACCTAGTCCTCCAGGCTCCTGGCACAGAATGTCCTCCACTGGGCAAGTGAGAGATGGTGGGAGAAGGGGAGCAGTGATGCCTCTGCTGCTCAGTTGGAGCAGCAGCGCTCAGGGACAGAGTCCAGAGCACTGAGACACTCGCAGCATAGCAGCAGCTGTTTCCTTCTCCACAAACTTGATGGAGGTGAGGGGATGGACCACTCAGGCTTTCTTCACTCCTGACGGTGTGCTGTGCACCAGGAAGGGTCAAGGAGAGAGCTGTCTGAGCCCCAAGCCGTCTCTCCTCTCGTCAGGCAGCTCTGCCCAAGAGTTGCCCGCAGCCAGAGGGGCGCCTCTTCCAAGCTGGGGATCTGCGTTCCCACCTCCAGCTGCACCTGGAACATCCGCCTGGATGGCTTACCCCAGCAGTGTGCCTACCACAGCTGCAGAAGGAGAGGAGAACCAGTGTTAGGCCCAGCTGCCCCCCAGGATGTGGGCAGGCACGTGCCTGCACAGTCCTGCTCCATGCAGTACCTCCAGGGCCTGCACAAAAGCCTCATGGTGAGGCAGGACAGAGGCACTGCGCAAGCCCTAGGTCCCTCTGTTCTGCTTTTTCTGTTCCCTTCTGGGGTGAGAAAGGTGACCAGGGACTACCAAGGTGTAGGATGTGGAAATGTCACCATCCCTCCCTGCTGGCACGCTGCCCGCTCCCTGTTCAGGGTCTGCACAGAGGGCAGAGCCCAGTCACAAGGTGGCATGGGCATGGCTTGGAGCCTCTCCTGACTGCAGTTGCAAACCCCAGGAGGACAGGGGCCATCACTGCACTGCATCACCCAAACCTGCTGCAGGACATATCACCCTGACTCACTTGAAAATGGCAAGACAGGAGCCAGTGGGCCAGACAAGGATGAGGGAATTGCTATCCTTGCTGCTGCCATCATCCATCATTTCTTCTTCCTTCCCCACCTCCTCCTTTCCACTGCTAAGCAACCACAGTTCTCAGGGCAGAGCTCAGACCAGAGAGACACACAGCATGGTGGCATCTCATCTCCTTCTCAAGGAATGTGATGGATGGCAGACCCATCAGAGGGGAATCAGCACACAGCCAAGGGGAAGGTTCACCTCCCTCCACCTGTTGGCAATGCCCCTTGCCTTGGGCTTCCCTGCTGGTTCCTTTGGGCCACCACCCTTTGGATCCAGCCACTCAGACTGTTTTCCACCCACCTCCCAGTCTGCTGAAGCAGCCCACGAGGCTCCTCCATGAGGCAGTTCTGGCAAACAGTACAGAAAGTCTTCCTGAAGTGGACAACAGCCACTGCACTCCCCTCATGTCCCAAGCCAGTCATTTCACCACAGGAAATCATTAGATTGGGCAAGCAGGATTTCCCTTGCTGAATCCATGCTGACACCTAGTTCCAAACACCTTCATGTCCTTCATATCTCCAGGATGTGCTGTGGTATTCCCAGCACCTCCATGAACATAGGAACCCCTTTTCTTATCAAATATGGTAATAAGTTCAAGGTACCTGGGGAGCTTGGTCTTATTTTTTTTGTGTTTGTTTTTTTTTTTCCCAAGGCTCTCCAAGAATGTGGCTGTGCACACTACAACAAACATTTAACAAGATGTGTGGGGTCTGTCCTCATTAGTCTAAATAAGAGAGGAGAAGCAGCAGATGCATGCAGAGCAGGCATTGCTGAATGACACGAATTTGAGCTTGGATGAGGGGAGCCTTTGACTGGCAGACAGCCCTACATACTAAAGGGCACTGATGTGAACCAGCACATTTGAGTCCTCAGCCACATTGCATTGCCTATTGCTCCAGGGCCCTTCACTGGAATCTGATTCTGAAATACCCCAAAAAGCCAATGGCAACTGGACAAGAAATTTTATATCAACTTGTCATCAAAGCCATTTTAAACCTGAATTTACCTTGTGTTTGAAAGCGTGTTTCCTTAGGCTGTGTTCACAGAGCTCCCTATGATAATGTACATTCAGGGCATTTTTTCCTTGAAGGCTTGCTGCAATATCACCCACATTCTACAGAAAGAAAACAGAGATACAGGAGGAGACTTGCTCAAGGTCAGAGCAGGCTGGTGTGGTGGAAATGAAAAAAGCACAGAAACAGTGTGGAAAAGATGGGTCTGATGTGTAAAGGAGGCACTTGAATGACAGTGATTTATACAAGTATTTATACCAAGTTTGAAATGAAAACACAGTATCAAGACAATTTACATTATCTCTTGTCTTTATTCTTAATAATGGCAATGATGTGGCTGGAAAATAGAATTACTTTGACCTTAAACATTGAGTTGATATTTTCCTTAGGGATTTCTAACTTCTGATTATCATTCCTTACACTTCTCATCTCCTCTTTCCCCTTCTCAAATTAACTGCCATTTATTTATGACACTACCCACATCTGAGCTGCCAGGATGTCTCCTCTGAGCAATATTCCCAAAGCATTTTCCAACGAGGTTTAGGAGCACACCTCTTCCCTTAGTCAAGCCACAACAGCCTCTCTTTATTACAAGAAGATCCAGATTCAGTCACTGTTTTCAGAGAAGTTCATGAACCCTAACCAGTTGCATGGAGCATTTTGTACAAGACCACTAAAATAGACAGCCTCCTTCACCTGCATGCTGTTTAGCTTGGGGGTAAGTTGAAGTCAGTCCCGTACACAAGGTAGCACACCACAGTTCTCTCCAGCTGAACAGGATTTCCCAAGGAACACCCGGAGTTAGCCAGCACTGTTGCATGTAACAGTCTAATGCACAGTGGGGGAAGAAAACCCACGTTGCTGAAAAGAACCAAAGATACAGGCATCAACTACGAGGTGCTTTGAGTCCCCCTGAGAGCCATTATGCCCCCAGCAACAGTCCAGAGCCAACAGTGATGCACATCTTGCCCTCAGACCCTTTGTAAGATGACAAAGATCTGAATACAGACTCCAGATCCAAGTGGCAAGACTAAAACTCTCCCTGCTTCCTTGGGTAGATCTGTCTCAGGGAAGGATGATATGACAAAAATCCCATTTGAAAAAAAAGATGAGAAAACTATGTAGCCCAGGGAGGAGAATAATGAGAAAGACCCTAATGCTACAGAGAAGACCACTGTGCCTGCGTGAAGCGAATGAGAAAAAACGTTCATTTTAGATTAGTCCCTTGGCAAATGTATGGTTCTTGTTCAGTCCTACTGCACAGGACATAAAGCATCTGCCTGGACTCTGTAGTTCTTCACTGTGCTCTGTAAAAGAGCTGTTTGATGAGTGTCCCTAACCTATGTCAGCAGAGAGAAGAAGTCAGAGCTGAAGGTCATGACACCTCTCTGTTTCAGTTCTATTCCTGATGCAGAAAGACAGCAGGATTACATTAGCTTGAACACAAGTTAGGGCAGCTCCTACCACATTTTGGTTTCCAATTAGGAGTATTCAGGCTGCCCATGAACTCAAAAATCAACAGATAGAAGTGCTGATAGTATGTTGATTTGCATAATTTTGGCTTTGATTATACTGCTGTTGTGGGCAGAACGGGAGCTTCAGACAAAGCTATTATTAGAGAAGCCCTCCTGTTGAGTCACAAGATGCAGAAAGGACCCTCTGCTTTCTAAACTCCTTCTCAGAGAGGAGTCTAGCTGTGACTGGTCTAATCTCGGCCCCAGACTTTGTCAGTGATTTATGACTAAAGGATTATATAGGTGTAATTGTCCCATAGGATTAAGGATGGCAAACCAAATATACCAATATAAAAGTAAATAATTATAATAAGACTAAAAGATCTTAATCAGAATTACTTGCTACACAGCATAGGTAGCTATAACTATTAGTTTAGTGTGATATTGAAGCAATTATATTGCAGCTAGCAAAAACAGTTAAGTAGAGATTAATGTTACTCTCTCTATACCAACAACAATGGGAAAATCTCTTTTGCTCAGCCTTGAGGAGTAACCCTGAGGGGAGTCCCCACTCAAGGGAGGAATCTCCACACACATTCTAAGAAGGATTATGTCAGAAGACATGGGCACCGGCACACTTTGCCCAGAAAAGCTGTAGATGCTCCATCCCTGGCAGTGTTTAAGGCCAGGTTGTACAGGGCTCTGAGCAAAGTGGTCTAGTGGAAGTGTCCCTGCCCATGGCAGGGGGGTTGGAACTAGATGATCTTTAAGGTCCCTTACAGCCCAAGCCATTCTATGATTCTAAGAAGACCATGCCATTAAAAAGTGGGTCTGGGCTTTTATACTATGAAGTGATTATCTTCAGTCATGTCTCCAGGCCGGCTGTGTCAGCCCAGCATCTTTAGATAAGTTATCAGTAGTATCACTTGCTTGTACTGTATCAGGTGCTTTATCAGGTCTGCCACATCTTCACTATTAGGATGCTTAACTTTGGGATTGATGAGTCAGGCTGGCTTCAGCATTATTCAACACCAAAGGCAGCATGATGCCCCCTTCTGCATTCACTACCGACACTTTCGCACACAGGGTATTGTTCCAGTTGTTTTACCCCCGATTCCAGGCAGAGCATCCTGCTACAACTGCCCTTCTGAGCAGACACTGCAACCTATTTACTTTGTCTAGAGACTCAAGTCTGTAATTCACTCCAATCACTTCTATCAACCTTGAACTCAGATCAAACTTTTTGAAAGCATCGAATAGCAGTTGCAGATAAAGTCATTAGGCTCAATTATCTTAAACAGATGCAAATTTTACTGCAAAAACTATAAACAGCTGTTGAGAGAGGAGATCTCTTATACTGCAAGTGATAAAATACAGCTAATCCAGCAATGTTTCATTTTTCTAGGGTGACTGCTGGGAGGATACTAATCCCAAGGAACTTGATCTGATTCCTGCAGCTTCTTCTGAACTCCTGTGCCTCTTGAACTTTGCTACTTTCTCTCTTCAGAGAAAAACATCTGCAAAAGGGAAGAACATTAGTTAACCTGGTGCTTCTTTTAG
This sequence comes from Oxyruncus cristatus, assembly GCA_013399855.1. Taxonomy (NCBI): domain Eukaryota; kingdom Metazoa; phylum Chordata; class Aves; order Passeriformes; family Cotingidae; genus Oxyruncus; species Oxyruncus cristatus. Next base: position 802,627 of record VXAY01006844.1, on the reverse strand, counting down.
ACCTCATCAGCAAGAGTGGTACTGGTCTGACGGGAGAAAATCCTTCTTAAAATTATCCCAGAGAGCGACTTCAAGGATTGCTGTAATGTAGTGTCTCATACACAGTTTGTGATGGCAGCTACTTGCTCACCTTTGTACTTAATTACAATTGAAATTCATGTCCAGTTTGTAGCATACCAGGACATAATTAGTGGGCAATATTTTGCTGCCCTAAGAGATTTACCATTACTTTAACTATCCCTGCTTCTCCTTTATTCTAAATCAAGGATTAAAAGGCAAAACCACAAGGGCTTTTGCTTGAAGATTACATTAAAAGTATGTCAATATTTTGATTTCAAACACTTTTCCTGTAAATTAAAATTTTGAGGGAAAAAATTACATTGATTCATTGATATTCCCATTCTGCTTCAGCTCTCCTCTGAGACTGAAAATGCAGTAAAACTGATTTGTTTCAACACAGAGGCACTTTCTGACAAAAAGAGCATTTTGAAGAATTGCTTCTCAAGTAGCTGTTACACAGGCAGGCTGAGAGCTTTCCAAGATCTCCCTCTGCCCACTCTGCTATGTGACTATTACTGACACCCTCCTCTCTCCAAGTTGTCAGTGCCATTCATATTATCGGAATATCAGAATAAAAGGGCTACTTTATCAGCCAGCAGACTCTGGGCTTATCAAAATGGTCAAGGGAGCTGCTTTGGAGCAGTTGTATATATATAGAACACCTGAGTCACAAGCTCCAGGCTTGCATTTGGGTTGCACTCCTGTATGCCTTTAGATAATCTGGAATAGCTGAGGTGCCCGTGACAACCTCAATGGGAGGCGAGTGCAGCTGTGGGATGGCATCAGGCAGTGCTAAATGAGAACAAAAACCTTCTCTGGCTTTCCCTGCACAGTGAGTCTTGCTCATCAGGATTTCAGGAGGTCAGAGAGCTGCCAACAGCAGGTGACACAAAGAGACACTCAGCATCAGCTGGTGGTCAAGCACACACAACTTTATCTGTAATATATTCAGTCCTGATAGAGTGATCCAAGATAAGATAGGAGACTATCAGGGCTGGTTTTATTAGGCTGTGATGTAATTAATTTAAAATTACTTATTTAGTGAGATTGTGATGATCAGTGTTGTGTTTTCTCTCCAGATGACAGGGTTATTAGATAGCTTCAGGCTGCCTGAGCATATGAAAAAGGAAAGAACTGTATTTAAATAGCAGACATGTACATGTCACACACAGTACATTAACACCTCTTCCCTTTTTTCTTCCCTTCATACCCTTTGGCCAAACATACTTGTTCTTTTACTTGTTTGACCTCTGACATATAGTAAAAAACCGCTGACAATCAGGGGTCAGTACAGTCACTTACTACTGCTTGTGAACAATATTAATCAGAATTCAATTTCAGCTCCTGCAACACAGTGTGAAATAGAAGCATTTTCTTCAAACACGTCTTGAGTTTTCCCTCCCAACCTCCTAAATTTCGTTAAAATTACCCAACTGAACTTTATCTTGCAGTGTTCAGGTCACATAACACAAAATGTGTAACAAATAAGAAAAAATAAAAAAAGCCCCAAACCAAGCCCAAATAAAAACAGACTAAGAAATTAATATAATAAAGACATGAAATGTCAGCACTGGGGTACAGCAAAGGCATAGAGAGGGATTCAAATCAGCAATAAAAAAGCTTCTGTTTATTCTTCAAAATGTAAACATTTTTTTTCATAGTGACATTCAGCTGCTCATAAAAAACAATAATGCAATCCTAAGAGTTAGTCTAATGGCACTCCTTTGTATTCTGAATGTCTAATGGCTCATCCATGTCCATGCCCCATGGTACCTTTCCCCATAAAATGACAAGTCTTCCAGGAAGGCCCCTGGCTGACATGTCTCTCAGACTCTGGCTCCCTGCCGTGGGGTGCAGAGCTGGAGGACCCAGACAGGGGACCAGTGTTGCCCACACTGCAAGTGAACATGCTGGGGCCAACCTGCTGGGAAGCAGCTCCACGGAGAAGGACCTGGGGGTCCTGATGCACAACAAGCTGTGAGCCAGCAGTGTGCCCTGTGGCCAAGTAGGCCAATGGTATCCTGGGGTGCATTGGGAAGAGCATTACCAGCAGGTCGAGGGAGGTGATCCTGCCCCTCTACTCAGCCCTACTGAGGCCACATCTGGAGGGCTGTGTCCAGTTCTGGGCTCCTGGAGTGAGTCCAGCGGAGGGCAACGAAGATCTTTAAGGGACTGGAGCAACTCCTTTATGAGGAAAGGTTGAAGGAGATGGGCCAGTTCAGTCTTGAGAAGAGATGACTGAGAGGGAACCTCACCGATGTCTATAAGTATCCAAAAGTGGGTATCAAGAGAGTGGAGCCAGGCTCTTCTCAGTGGTGCCAAGCAGTAGGACAAGAGGCAATGGGCAGAAACTGATGCACAGGAAATTCCAACTGAACATGAGGAACAACTACTTTACTGTGCAGGTGACCTCACACTAGAACAGGTTGCCCAGAGAGGTTATGGAGTGTCCCTCACTGGGGATATTCCAGAACTGTCTGGACACAATCCTGTGCTATGTGCTCTGAGATGGCCCTGCTTGAGCTTGTGGTCCCTCCCAAATTGACCCATTCTGTGGGTCACCCAAAACCTGTGCCTGGGTAGAGGTTTGCCTCAAAGCAGTTGATGTGAGTTGGGTTTGGGGTCATGCTTGGGATCCATCCTGTGCTGATAGTTAATTGTGCACTCATGTCTGTAGGACAGTTCCAGCACTGCTGGAAATCAGTGGCAGTGTGGTTGTGTTGCATACAAAAGGGCACCACTTTCTAGCTGGAAATAAAGGATACAGCCACCTGGAAAGCCAGGGGCAATGCTTTATTCTAATTGACTTGTCAGACATCATTGAGCCCCCTGTTATATCACTTCTCTTTTCCTAAAGACAAAAAGATATGTATCTCTATAATATTCAAATTTGGTTATCATAAGATTTATGTTATGTTTTAAATGGTACCTACCAATTTTAACATGTTTCAATGAAGTTGTTTTTTAGAACAAATTCAAAACCTTCTTTACATGTGCTCAGAAATTATCTCTAATTTAAAATCAATACCTAGTAGCTTTAGCAATCTTTCCGTGTCTCTTTAAAGACAGAAAATGCTACATACAAGAAAGAAATGGACATAATGAATTCCACATGTGAAAAAACACTGAAACCAAAACCAAACAAACCCAACAAAAACAAAAAACAACCAATCAAAGAAAAAAACAAAACCCCAAACCCACTAGAATTTCAACCATTGAGACCATTTCAGCAAGGATAGATCAGACTATGTCACTCAAATCTCAAGTCTCTCTGGGAGAGGAGATGTTTACAACATCTCTCCATCATTTATATATATTTGGCTCATTCAGGCCCTGTTTCTAAATCAGGTTTCTCAGTAGAGGAGCTTTAAAAGTGGGTAGACATTCCTGTGAGGGTCTTTGACCTTTACTCTCCTCTGATACAGCTTGTTCTGAACTCCGAGGCAGCTCATATCTCTGCAGTAGCACCATGCACCAGCTGAACAAGAGCACCCAGCAGCACATTGTGGCAGAGCCTTTGGGGAGCTAAAGTTCTCTTCTGTTTGTCAGTAAAACTTCCAGAAAAGTTCTGCTTGAAAATATCTGGGCCCTGCCAAAAGGAGCTGACACATTATCATTTCAGTAGTCCTGCCATGCACAAGTACTCATTGAATCTCTACAGTTAAACAATTCCAGCCTTGAAATTGCTTTTGAAAACAAGTGATACTAACTCCTTCATCTGAGTATGTAGTGGTGACATCCCCTTGACTCTTCCCTGTGTAGCGAGTCATGATCCTCATAGTTCAACTCCCATCCAAAACTAAAATGAATCATGCCTATTATTTTTAGAGCTATGCCATGGGCACTGGCATATGTGAGTATATTCAACAAGGTTGTTTTGAGGATTAAAGCACCCTCCTAATCTGCACTGGAAAGAATGAACTGTTTTATTAGCTGCTCTGACCTTTGCTTGTATTAGAGTCAAGCTTGTGACTTCAGTGATAACTCATGTTTTATTGCTTTTTATTCCTGTTACTCCTATAAACCCTGAAAAGTGTGGTCCAGATTTTATTTCCCTTCTTTATCACCACGGAAATCATGTGCTGAGTACCCAAACATTTATACTCTGTAAATTTACATAAAGCAAAGATGCCACTCAGGGTCCAGGCTGAAAAAAGCATCAGGGCCTATTTTGTTTTGTGGAACTTGTATTCATCATAGTGGACTGAGACATCTGCCCAGATTGATGAGTGTCACTGAGAAAGTTAACAACTCACTTGTTCAGAAACTGAGCATATAATTTCATACGGGTATCATGGGTGGCAGAAGACACAGAGCTCTGCCAGCCTGCATGCAGAAGAATTTTTTCCTTTTAAAAGAGGACTCTTTTCTGAAACTCAACACCAAGAGGCATGGTATTGCATTTCCAGTATAGCAGACTGTCACACATCAAGAGAGATCCCAACTGATGACTGAATCACAGTGTTTGCAGACATTTTATGCCTAGTTCACGTAGATGGAAGACCCAACCTGTTGAAGAAAGACAGCAAATAGGAGAGAACTGGGGACCTCAACAGAGATGAAATTACTTTCTCAAAATCAAGCCAGTCAAATGTGGCACAACTGAGGGTTCACCCCAAATGTCCCAAGCCTCATTCTAACAGCAACTTCATAACCAGCCTTTGCTTTCACAGCCTGCCATCCTCCATCCATGCACTCAGAAAGCGCACTGGTGGGAAAGCCACTGGCAGCATTCTCTTAAGTGCATTGCAGAGGGCAAGCAGTAAAATGGATCCTGAGGCCCAGGCAGCCCTTACTGCTGTTTCATACAGGTTTTAATCAGGCTGTGCTGAAAGGCAATTTTTGGATTTCACTGTTTGTTCAGCGCTCATAGATGTGGCACCTGGTACACGTCTTATCCAATTTGAAAGCAGATCTGTCTCACAGATCTTGGTTGCTGGAATGGATGACAGGGAAAATCTCAGGCCAAAGCCATGTGTTGCTGTGATTGTGTTAAAAGGGCTAGATGAAAAGGAATCATTACAGCTTGTATATCATCACTAAAAAACATGTTTGTGCACAGATATATTTATCCCTTTGGGCACCCAGATGCTTCCCCTTTGGGGACTGATCCCTGTCAGGATAGCTATTTAAATTCTAGTGGGTTTTCATTCAATCCCACAAGTAATTTTCTAGAGCTGTTAGAAAACAGGAGTTAGGAAGGGATGTTTTCAGGTGATCTGGGGACTCTAGTCAACATTATCATCAGATCTGAAATTCAGAGCCATGAGCTGTCCCCATGCTGCACTTCCTGAGGGAGCCCTAGGGACCATGGGAGGTTTTTCTCAATTGGCAGAGAGCATGATTATGTGAAGTATTTTTAATATATATCTTAGTGTCCTCAAGCACTAATTATGCTTCTATAAGCTTTCTTCTGCTTTAGAGTGATTGTTACTTGTCAAACATTATTTCAGCCAATTCAATAACTGGCCACAGCTGGGCTTTGCAAATACCTTTCACAGTTTCCATTGCCTTATAAATCTATAAATAAAGAATAAATGTCTAACTTACCACTCAGTTATGTTTATTTAAGTTGCAGTAAAAGCACCAAAGGAAGAAGAAGGGAAATCTTTTTGACAGGGAACACTTTCCTTCTCCGCTGTGTGACAGTAAAGTAGAAGCTTTTTAAAAAGGCATGGAACTACTGGCAATGCAGAGTGATAAAGTATAAAGCACTCGTGGTGCCTGCATAGCAGATGGGTACAAGTCTATTTGATGCAATGTGAAGCAAGCACTTGTCCCCTGGAAGTGATCTGTGGTCAATCCAGTGGATCATCCTATCTCAAAGTGTCCAGGATTGAGTGTTTCAGTGTAAGCACACAGATGGAAGGTTATTTTAAACTCTACAGCAGGTTTGCTTTCAATCTCTAATATTAGTGGTCAGCTCAGAGTCTGAAACCATGGTGTTTCATAATTTCCCAAAAGATCTTTTAGCAATAATGATTTAAACAGAAACACTGATTGCCCTTTTTGTCCATACAGATGTCTGATCCCTTTTCTCATCTTGCCAAATACTGTAGACCAACAACATCCAGTGACCCTAAGCTCTGCATTTTAGTTAACATTTTGTAAAATATATTTCCTTTGATCAGGTTTAAGTGTGTTGCTTCAATGTTATATTGAACAACTTCTCCTCCCAGAGTGAAGCAGATGTTTTTTTGGGAGAGCTCCTGCTAATCCATTGGCTAAGAAGTCAGGTTTTACAAAATTTGAAAACAGGAGATACCAAGCATTAGTATGAAATTTTTGGTTAGTTTCAGCAAAATATGGGGACAGGGCAAAAAGGACTCCAGTTACCTCCCAGTAGTGCTGAAAACCCAGAGGCACCAGTGCTGTGATGAAGCACATCGGTGCCGTTGAAAAATGGGGAATAAACTTCAGGTACTTAACTTCAGTCATGTACATAGCCGAGTGAAACAGAAAGTGCACCACTACCTGGCGGATGTATTTGGCAGCGCTGGGATGAGTGTTCCTTCAAAACCAGACTCCTCACACTGGAATTTTGGTTTGCCTGTCTTTTTACTGCTGATTGTAATTACTCTTGAATGGTCTTACTATGTACCTGCTGTGGTAGTGCCACACTGTAGTGTATTCCAGTTACAACAGTGGGATAAGTGGAGGTGTCTGAAGATATGTCATTTATATCAGCGTCAAGTGAAAATGGCTAATTCAGGGGCTGACTGTGCTCCTTGTTTCAGGAGCATGCCATCTACTGACAAGGACTTAGTTATTCCCCAAATTAGGTGGTACTCAAGATCACACAGTCTATCTCCTGGGTATTGTAGGACCAATAAAACTGGATGTGTACTGCCAATGGCTTCCTCTGGCTGTTGTTTATAGGAGATCTTAACAACACCCGTACATCACGCAGTAAGTGTCTCCACATTGATAGCAATGGCACGACTCAGCTAGTAACTCAGTGTGAATAAGGGCATCCATCTGGTCCTTGGAGATGTAGCTGCGTCAGTTGAAGGATCTGCCAAGCATTCCCCAAGCAGTCTGTGCGCATAGACATACGGGCTAGCACGAAATTAGGCTGGGGAATATGCTGATACAGAGACAACCAGAATAATCTGAGCAGTAGATAAAGACCCTGTTACAATCCAAGAGTGGTTCCCCAGTGTAATTAGGAAGTGCACTGTTATGCAATTAAGAAAATTAATTAGATGTAGACATAGGGAATGCAGGTTGAAGGCATGTTGCAGCACAGACTTGTCTAGCTCTGTGGTACTTCTAAGAACTGTTGGTGTTATAATTGGTTTTACAGTGTCTCTGAATGAGCTGTGTTCCCAGATTTCTGTATTGACCACTCCAGTGGCATGGAGCACAATTTACTACATACAACAGAATACTTCAACCTATCAAAACCAATATCAAGACATATTGAGCACTTTTCGCTCAGTACAGTGAACCTCTTCAGTCCAGCCAGCTTCACTCATCTTCTAGCTAAGTTCTGATTTGGCTGTCTCCATCCCTTCATGCTTATCTTCTACTTATCCATCATCTTCTACTTAGGGATGGAAACACCAAGTATCCTCAAACCAGTTATCACTATGTCGCCAGCCACTTTGAAATGAAATGAAGGAGACCTGGTCAACAGTATTTTACTTACCTTTTTCTCCCAGGAATCCCAAACCAGAAGTATTTATTCAGAGGAAAACAAAACAACAACAAAAAAAAAATCATCTGAGGAAATTTCATCTGTTCTGTGTGTAGGAATTCAGAGAAGCAATACTATGATTTGATGAATACTGTGTTTTTCAAGACATGATCATGTATACGCTGTTCCCAAAATGTACTTTGTTTAAAAAAGACGTACCTCCCTAGTGACATCACCATTACATAGCTCCATTGTATCACAGAATGTGGTAGGACATCAGGTACTGAAGAGAGATATCCTTTAGATCAGAACAGTATTCGTAGCCCTGTGGACAGAGATGGCCCAAGGATTCTTACGTGGATGGGCAAAATGAAATCAGTCAGTGCGAGGGTCATCTATTACTTGGTACCTGGTTAGCCTTGAGTCGGAGACAAAATCTGAGCCAAGTCTGAGTCTTCATGCCAAAACCTGAAAATTGCCAAACCGTGAATATTTTTCCACATTTAGAGAGACACATTTTTAGGGGACCTCAGCAGCTCCAATACAAAATCTACGGCAGCTCTGACTGGAGGCAGGCAGCAACTGAACGCAAGCAAATATGAGCAGTGCAGCTTTGGAGTCGGGGTCCAAATGCAGGTGGGGAACAGCTTAAGTGAATGCCCCAAAGATAATCTGAAAGTCACTAGTGAAAAGAAATGAACATCAAGTTCCTAATTCATAAAGCTGCACTTAACTTTCCTACTAACTTGATAGAACACACAGGAAATCTCTGGTGTGACCCACATAATTTTAAAGATCATAATTTTTTTCTTGTTACTCATATTACAGATATCACCATACAATGCAAGGTATAAACTGTGAAATTAATTTTATTTTCTCTCTCCATAAAGCTTGTTCATTGTTTGCTCTCCAGTCAGCTTGGACACTAAAATTTGGTTAGATAATTTCTCATTCAAGTTTTCATGCACCAGACCAGCATGTCTGAAATTCAAACATAATCAGCATGTATAAAAGCACACACACAAAAAAATCCCAACCCAAAACTGAGATGAGTTCAAATTAAATTAACATGTACAAGGCTGGCATTCTCTGCTGGAATCAACTTCATTATTATTAAGTTCACTACTGCTGTTTCAGATGGCTCCCTCTCTCAGGGTTTTGGCTAAAGGTGCTTTACAAATTAGAGGTCAGGTTGGTACTCTGTAATTTTCTCATTTTTTCTTTAATCTCTTTTTTTTTTTTTTCCTGTTTAATAAATTCTGCAGTGATTCTTTCTGAAACTGAAAACATTTTCCTAGTTTTCAGTATCCAAAGTTCCCCTCTCCCAGGCAAGGCTTCCTCAGCAGAAGATTCTTTCCCCCAAGGCAGAGGGGAGCATCCTTCATGTGGCACAACCTGCACACACCGGAACACCCCCTGGTAATGCCACTACCCTCCATCACAGGGATCCTATGGGATGCCCCACTGCTTCCCACAACACCTACGACCAGCAGTAATCAATCCCGTGTTTGACAAGCACAGCTTTTCCTGAGCTTCGACTCCTTGCAAATTAATGAGCAAATATGGCAAGCTTTTAAATAAAATGTAGCAAAACACAAGTTGCCATAAACAGTGTTGGTCACAAAGCCCCTTTAAAACCCCAAGAGATCATACCTACTTCGCCATGTGTACTGGGTAAATTTACACAGCAGTCTAAGAGTGTGATTACAGCTTGGGAAAACATACACAGTTTTACAAACACACAGAGTTTTAATCTACCTGGCTTAGTGACAGCACCAGATATCTTACTCATATCAATCACCAAATAAATCCCTTTAAATAAAAAGAAATATTTTCTTTTCTGATCAAGCATATATGGATGACATTAAAGACAGAAAACATTGAATTCCAGGTATCCAGAGAGCTGTGCCCGAGAACTGGCCTAGGAGTGCTGGCTAATTAAGCAGATCAGATGTGCAGAGAAAATCAGACACAGAAATGAAAAATCTCTGGATATGTCAAATCCTGTGCTGTCTTTAACTAAGCTATGGCAAAAGGATTCCATTTATTACTAAAGAGAGCACTGATGATTTTATCATTAAAGCAATGTCTCACTGCCTTGGTCTACTCTTTTTCTCCTTTGAAAGCTTTATCAGACTAACAAGTAGCCCGACTTCTTTCAGAGGTGTCAAAGGCAATGTGCCTAGAAATAAATCAGTTCTTTTGCTTTTGTGTCTAGATAGAGGTCCTTAATGGCAAGGAGGTTGGTTGCTTATCTTCTCTTCATAGTCTGTGATGCCACTGCCAGGGCAGCAGCATTTGTAGTGTGAAGTTCAGTGGTGTTCCCATGGAGCCACAGGGTTGAGTAAAAACACAGAGAAAACACCCACTTATACTGAAATGTGTTTAATGGACTCGTGTCTATGATGCAATGAAGACAAATCTTTGGAAAGATCTGTGGTGATTTCTACATGGACAGACTTAAAGTTTCCATCGGGACTCTGTGCCCCACGTACCTGTGTTACGTGAGTGCCTTCAAAGTGGCTTGTGGCCTCAGCAGAGCACCTGGGTGATGTTTGCCAGGGATTGTAGCTATTCCTGCTGCTCCACCTCAGCAACTGATGGTGATGTGCTGGGTCTGGAGCAGTACGGACCCTGTGATCTGGGTATGGCTTGTGTCCTAACTGGCAGGGAGCGAACAACTGAGGATGATAATAAAAATTCCCCTTCAAAACCTCAGTTAATGAGTGGCCAACAGCAACAAGTGAAGTAATTTGCTCTATTAAAGAAAGAGGATTTTATGCTGTACGTGCCAGTTATACAGAGAGAGACAGACACCATGGCAACAAGCTTGTCACGCAGTAGCAGGGCACTACTTTAACTATCACTGGGGACATCATTAGTTGTGGAGAAACTTCGAAAGCCTTGGAATTTGCGTTCCTTTTGCACCCAGGATCTCACTTGCTTTTATGGAATCTGAATCGCCAGTCTATAAGCTTAGACTGGGGTAACGACAATAGGAGGCTGGGATGTTGGATGCATACTGAAAAACAGGGAAAGGAAAATTGTGACTACAGCATCTCAGTGCTTCCAGGCCTGCCAATTTGTTGGAACTGCATGGAAATGAAGAACGAAAACATACCATTGAGTCAGGTTTAGCAGGTTCGTCTGAAGTAAAGAATGAAAAGGAATTTGGAAAGGACTGCTCCTTCTGTGCTTACTCATACACCATGGATCTGATCATTAGCCTGCCGTGATGGAAAGGAGAGATCCCTCTGTAAATCTCCCATTCTGGGAGGGTGAGCAGGTGATACATGATTGCACATACAATGTTGATTCTTTTTATTCTCGTAGCTCATAGGCAGAATTCCAAATACTCGTGATTGTCTTGTACCTGGTGCAGACGTTTACTCAGGTGCAAAGCTGTGTCAGATGCTGATGGGGTAGGATTTATACCCATGGGAAGTTTCTCTATAGACAACTACAAGGCAATTAGTGCATAAGGCATTTGGAACTCTGAATGTGGTCTAATTTGAATCTCATTTTGCAGGAGCAACATACAGAGTTCAAGTTTCCAGTTCATGAGGCTGCAGTGCAAAGGAAAACATTTCCGTGGGAAAGTGGAGAGAGAAAGGAAAGATTGAAGAGCTGTAGCAGAGTTTATGTGGGAGTGTCTTTTGCCCCACCATATCTACAAAGTGCTGAGAATGCCATGCAGAACAGTTTTCATAGTGACAGGGAACATATCACAAATTCATGAACCTTTGTGACTTGCCTGCATTATAATTCCCCATGACTGAGCTGCTCAAATCTAAAGAGAGCTGAAGTGCTTCACAGCTCCAAAAACGAAGCACAGCCAACGTGCAGGGTATAAGAGTGCAGAGTCCAGATGCCCAAGCCCCGGCTCGGCTCACCGTGCCCCACTGCTTCCACAGGAGCTGCTGCAGGCATTATGGTGAAAAGCTATTTTAGCCCCATCAGGAGTAACTGGGACAACTGATGAGTGCAGACATTTGCTCAGCTTGCAGCACAAGGAAGGAAAATCAGGACATTAAGGACATTAATCATCTTTTTGCAGATGCGTCAAGTAAAAAGGAGGAGCGCATTCAATCCCATGAAAAGGCTTATTTTTGAGCAGTTGTTCTCTCAGGCCTGATAGCCAAGTGCTATGCTCAAAGAACAAATGAAAGAGGACACAGCTCCTCTGGAGCTGCCTGCTTCCCAAAGATAAAGGAAGATGGAGTGCAGCACTCTGCCCATCCTGTACAGGATGTCAGTGAGAGCCACTGAGATAACTGTAAGAATTATTGTGGTGGGGGCATCTGGCTTGATGTAAAGGGAGAAAAAGTGGAAGCATGCAGTGGAATTCTGCATATGTTTGCATTTCCCAGTCCTATGGAGAGAGGCCTCTCTGACCGTAATTGGAATGAACTCAAGAATAGCACATGTGAGCAGAAAGCAAATCTGAAGCTGCAAGCAGTCGGCTCACCCTGCTGCATGGTTAGTAAGGAGACGTGATGCATACTCAAGGTATAGGGCAGGAAAGGACACGTTCATTTAACTGAACAGGCAGAGCATTCACCAGAAAATTCTCTAGGTTTTGGAGACCTCAGCTTGCCCAGGGTAACTCTGTCTTCCAGGCAGGTGGAGGTACGTAGATGTCTGTTGTTGGTCTGCAGGCAAATATCTGCCTTGAAAAACTGATGGCAACCTATGACAGCTGCAGGCAGGTCTTGGTCAGTGATATGGGCAGAGGGACAGCAGGGGGAAAGTGGTTCCTACACCGGCTGCTTTTATCCTGCAACCTGCGCTGGGAGAGGACATCTAAATGAGCAGCAAATACCATCTATTAGAAAGGCAGACCCGTGCACTGAAACAGGTCACACATCCCTTTTAGTCAGACAGCCATAGCCAGCAGCAAAAAAAGGGCTGGGAGATGTCAAGTGGAGATTTGGGGTTTGTCAAGAGGAATTCTGCATTCGGAGATTGGAACCAAACAACGGCTTTCTTTCTGCTCAAAGAAAGAGCTTAGGAACAAGCAGGTGCGGAGGATCCTGTGTCCAGGATTTTTGAACGTGGCCTCTCAGACACAGCACTGAAGAGAAAAGGTTATAGAGTCTTGTCCTCACATCTGTCTTGGGGACAGATTTCTGCCTCCACTCCTTCCACTCCTGGGGAGAAGTGTCAATACATATCATGACCATGACATGCATGGGTTCATCAGATCATTACTGCAAGTTACAGAAATATTTTCTGATTGCTAATAAAGACTGCTAGATTATCTTGCTGGCATTGCTATGCTATTACTCTTTAGAATACTGTGAAATTTAATGTAGAGAGGTTTTTTTTAAAGGACAAATGTTTTACAAGCTCTTAGAAGAGCATAGCACTGTTAGCCAGTGTAAAGTTTAAGGCAGTTGAAGCCAGTTAGCTTCAGTTTCTTCTTTAAATAGTGATCCACATTAGCACATTCCTCACACACTCAAGCTCCTAGACCCCAAACATTTGCATTTTATGTTCCTCCCCTCACCCTTGTATTCTTGAGGTTCTGAGCTCCAGTTAGTCACGAAACTAAAACTTTAACTCCCATCTCTGGGCATGCATAGGAACAAGTATTCATAGGAGAAGATCTCAGCTGAAATAATGGCAGAAAATTGCACACGACCTACCATCCTCTCTCCTCCTCCTGAGAGACTGAGCCAAGACTTGTGGAGGGGTGCCATCACATTTTGCTGATTCCCATAGACACAGCCCATGCCCAATTCCTCTGTGTGCTCAGCAGCTCATCATCTGCCTCCAAGCTCCTCACCCACAGCTTCTGCGGACGCCTGGCAGAGCCAAAGAGGACAACTGGCTGCTGCCAGAGCAGCAACACAAATTTTGCCCACGCTCTTGAGCGTGAGTTTCTCTCTGTAATGCATATGCTGGATGTTGCAGGCAGTGGAGATCCCTTCCAGGATTTTGAACGCTGCTGAACTTTGATGCACAGTCAGAAGTCAAACGAAAGCCCCCTGGGTCCATCTGTGCTAAGTCAAAATTTACGAGATTTCAGCATGACACAGAGCAGTACTCTTCAGGCATGAAGAGTAAAAGAGATCAGTTTGGGGTTTGTTTGTTTTTTTGTTTATCTTTCTATGTTTAAGAGTGCGTTTATTTTATAGCTGACAGGAGATCACTTCATTTTTAGTGGCTTAAAATAACTTGCCAGTAATATTTTTTTTTTTTTTCATAACAAGGAGATGCCAAAGAAATGGTTCCAGGTTCAGAAGAGCCTCAGAGGTCTCTGCGGAATTGATCGACTGTGGTTCAAACCAGTGTGCAGCACAGCCACTGAGGGAGAAACAGAACAAGGAGTCAGGCCATCTGGAAGGGCTACAGAATTCCACTGGGGCACTCTACCATGGCTCTGGGAGAACAAGCTGGGAAAGGCTGGAATTGCATTTTAATCTCTTGTATGTGAAGGATCCATCTGCTCTGGAACTTCAGGGAAATCTATTGCCAGGATCAACATCAGACATTGCAAGTGGGGTCTCTTCCAAAGGAAAACCAGTTTTCCAGGGCAAGCTGGAGAAAACTTCAACTTTCGACCTTTAAAAATTCTAAGGTGGATGTATGGAATGTACAATTTCGGCTAGATGTCACTAATTGTGACTGAGGGTCATGGGGCTTCCTAGCCATCCTCCTCCTTTCAAGCCAGTCTTCAGCTGAGAGGACTAATTGGATGGACCACTTGGGGCTCCTTCCAGCTGTTTCCTGAGATATATTTGTATTCTGCAAAGGGAAGACTCAAGCTGATGGCTTTTATAACAGCTTCAACAGGATAAATTTGCATTAAAAACCATGTGGGGAAAAAAAGACCTGGCTTCTTAAAAGGTTTGTTCTAATTCTGGCAGGTTGATCAGTACATTTTCTGCCAGACAAGAATAGTTCCCTGCTGTGTGTTTTCTAATGAACTGACCACTGCCCTCTAAAAAAAGATAGTGAAATGCACTGTGTAAGCATCTTTTCAATCAGCCTTAGGAGCTCTGACTGTATCTTTACTTTTTTGCTCATACAAGGTAAATGTTCAATCTACAAGTTCAGACAGGCCTTTACTTTATAATAGTGATTAAAACACTTATAATAGTGATTTTGAATAAGTGTATTTTAGTGTGGTCCATTGCTACAGCTTGACAAGGTGGTATTTCAATCTGACCAACCTTACCTCAGCCAGAGAGAGCCGGATGACTCCATTCTTGTCTTTATCCAAGAGATGGAACACTTCTGAAATGTAGGAGAGGGAAGTAAAAACTTGGATATAAACCACAGAGTTTGGCACGTAGAGAATCACTGTCTGACAAAATGTAAAGGTCTGGATTTTTGCCATGACCTACTGGAAATCTCGACTGGTTCTGTGGGATTACAGCTGTTCTTCTTTCCTCTTACAAGTTATTTCTAAGCTGCTTCATGGGGTAGAATAGATCTACAGCAGCAAACTAAGAGTTGGCAGCAGGACAACTAGAAAATCTTACGTGGTAGCATCTGGTATGGTCTGGGGACAAACCTGTAAATCTGGTCTGAGTAAGGACTGTAAACAATAGATGGTACCATTTATAGGAGCTGGGACAATGTGGGAGCCAGAGCACTGAGGTTGCTGATGACTCTAAAGCAAAGGAAAATGGTATTGTATGTTATGGAAACGTGTCCATGGTCATTCAGACAGAAGGGCTTTTGCTGTTTCTCTGCTGATTTCTCCAACAGATGGACCCTGATACAATTTTGCTGGCATCCTGACATTTCCATTCAACTTGCTAAGTTCACTGTTAAAAGACACCAAACACTGAACACAAGGCCAGGGTTTTCAGGAATTCCCCTTGGCTGATGAACAGAGGCACTTACTGAACAGGGTCTCCAAGCGGATCATACAGGACACAAAGCCATCAAAGTCGATGGTCAACTCGCTGCAGGCATAGCGGGTGACGATGCTGTGCTGCACCTGATCGTTGAGCATGAAACCTGAAGGCAGGAAAGCGCAGGAATCTCTGACACAGCACATTAATATGCTGTCTTTGATGTGACTTATCCATGGGCTGCTGCAGCTGCAGGCAGACCCGGTTGAAGGTCAGGATTATTCCTTTCAAAAGGTCTGTGGGACTCCATCACCCATCTCTGTGGGTCCTTTCCAAAAGGAATTGTGCCATTGTGCTGGGTGAAGAGAGCCATAAAGTTCTCCCACAGCATTTTGTCAGACTGCATATTTCACATTGTTTCACAGCATAACCAGTCCTATGTTCCCCAGATAAACCCCTAATTAGTGAGTCTTGGCACTGCAGCTGAATAGCAGTGATTGCAGCAGAGCCAATTGCTCACATAACACATTGGGCTCTATTCAGGCCCATATTAGTGCTATTTCTGTCTCTGGATCATTCACATAAACTCCAATGAGCACAAGACAAATCAAAAAAACAGTGCTCCTCTCAATGCCCCCGAGCTGGCAAGCGCTGCTACAAAAGTTAATAGTACACATCACAGAGGACATCATTGGGACATGCCTTGATCAGGCTTGCACCTTCTCTAGTGTAGAGAGAGGTGGTAGGAGGAAATGATGGAAAAAGAGAGTTTGGGCACAGCTCTGAAAGAGGACAATTAGATTAGGAAATAATGAGGCCAAAAATAGAGCAAGTAATAATCAGATGGATAAGCAACCGTCACAGCATGGACAAAAGTATCGGTGGCTCATAATGCAGAACAGAGGACAGGGTTTGATGTATATAACGGCAAAAGGATATAGCAGTATGTGACTGTCAGGAAGGGAGAATGGCACTGGCAATGCTGTGATCTAGGTGACGGGAAAGAAGAAAAGCCATTAAAAGTCTCCACTGTTCTTCCAACTTTTGGTGATCTGGCAGCGTCCCCGAGCAGCACACTCACCTGCCTCTCTGAGGGCATTTCGCATCTCATGGGAGTCCATGGTACCAGAGTAGTCCCTGTCCACTTTCTTATAGATTGCCTGCAGCAGAGGGGAAGGAGGGAATACAGAGAGGGCACTTTGGTGTGTACCCACGCAGCAACATGATTCTGTGGGCACAGTGAAGCAGGCTTGGGCTTTCCCAGCTGGGTCACAGCAGCAGTGAAGACATGTTAACACAAGGCTCATCAGGGGTTAGAAGGCAAAATGGACTAACCAGAGGGCTCCTGTAGGGTTTAACCTTGGTTTGCTAATCCACCCTGCAGCCCATGTCGTGCCATCCTCCCTGCTCATGTAGCCAGGACACTCACTGCTGGGCAGACACAGCCTCGGGTTTCTGAGGGCTGGCACAGGGGTGCCCCTACCAGCCCAAGCTCCTACTCTTTGAAACATTAATGAGCAAGGGAAACACTTTAAGCAAAGCAGACTGGGAAACATGTTCCCATGGGCTGGCAGCCTGCCTGCCTTCATATCACATGGGATAGACAGGCCATTGAGGAAATTATCTATCATTTGGCAAACACTGCAAGAGAGAAAGTCCATTTTGCTCGTATTTTAGACAGGATGACAGATGCTTTCTACTGCCAGTGTGTTTATTATCCAGAATTAGATGCCACCTAGACCTACAGATAATACTTGATTTGAGTCTCAAGGCTTGCTTTGCTGACAATCCCTAGGACAGAGCCAGAGCTTCATCAAACTCTAGGGCAGATGCTCTGTGATGACCAGCATCAAGTCTGATGGCAGCAGGCTTGTCTGAAAGGGTTGTCACATAAAGAAGGTCCAAATTTGACCTTCCTTTAGACTGCTTGATTCTAGGTGAACTTCTTGGGATATTAAATGCTCTGCCAGAAAAATAATTCAGCATTTCTACAAGGTTCAAATAATAAAAAGCCAGGTTTTTGTAGGTCCTAAAAATGTGTTTCTTGTGTTTGCTTAAGCTTAGCCAGCAATGCAACATATTGCAACAGCAGAGATATGTTCATATGAGCTTTAATAGAGCAGGCAGCAGAGAGAGCTGTCTTTGCCAACAATGAAAGAGGGTCAATCTGTCTTTCCATAAGGTATTGCAAATTATGGAGAGGGGTGGGGCCAAGGTGAAAGAGAACTTGCTTGTGCACTGTTGAGTGAGAGGTGTTTCAGAGGCCTGGAACAAACTCCAGCCAGGAGAAGGAAGGCTGCAAAATATTTCTGCCTGTGATGGTTTAACCCTGTCTCAGGTCTGGATCTGTATTTCAGAGCTGAGCAGGAAGGTGAGACAGTCAGAAACATTATGTTACCAAATACTTTTGAATCTTCATCCAAAGTGTCTTGAATTCTACGAGTCCCAAGGTGCCGGTCCCATCAGTCTGGGCCATGTTAAGGCATGGTTCAAAAATCAGGATTCCTCTACCCTTAACAAAACTGGGGAGCAATCATTTCTGATAAAAACATATTACCCATCAGAGTGTCATCTTAATGCCAGTTTAGTTCTAATTTGTAATGCGTCTCCATCTCCCACAGACATGCCCACAGCTTTACATTTGCTTAGCTAAAGGCATGCCAAGAATTTCTAGGCTATCTGCACTCTCAAGGAATGATATATGGGATTGCTAAATATATAAGCATGATTAGATCCACTCACATTTTGTACAGTTAACAGTAGATTAGAGTCCTTAGGGAAAAAAAGAGACTGGCCTCACAATGGGCAATTTTTAGAAACCAGAAGCAGGCACTGCAGAGAGAGTCAAGAGGAGGCTAAAGTCTTCCTACATGTTCTTCAGGGCTTTGAACATCCCTTCCAGTGGGAAATTATGCAGAAACAGGGATTTGGAGTCCATGGCACTGTACTTACTGAGTTTCCCATTAGGTTGGGGAGCCTGTGGACTGCAGGGAATGGCATCACTTCTCCTAACAGCCAGTTATCCATGAGATCGACAGCTAATCCCTGCTGGCCTCAATATGACCCTGCCATGAGACCAACATCAGCATGATCCTGGCAGCATGGCTCTTGACTCTCCCAGTGCACCTTCTCAGCACATCAAAGGAGCACTAGCACATGCGTTTGACCTCTCCTTTTCCCTCGGCTACTTAAACCTTATTAGCTCCCAGGTGTCCTCTCAGCTGAGCAGAAGGGAGGGAGGCACAGCATCTACTTGTAGCCTTCCCCCTGTGAAGGGCTCCCCAGGCTGCCTCTGCTGGTGCGAGTGCAGTGCTCCATAAGCTGGACCTGCCTTAGAGACAGCAGATGAGGATGTGCTTAAAACCTGTGTCCCGCCAAGCATCTAAAATAGCACAGGTGCATCCTGGCAGAAAGTCCCTGTTTCTCCTCCCTCCTATTTTTAGGGAAAAGTTTAAGCGACGAGACGTGCAGAGCAGGTGAGGGAAGCAGCTGATGGTTAAATGGTTCAGGTTTCTGCCACCCTGAGCTGATAGAGCTGCTTGGCTGAATTTTTTGCCTTCAGCCATGTGGCTGAACAATTGAAGTGTAAACTTAGCCCATCTTTCTCAAGAAGTTTTGCAAAGGAGATCATCCAGAAACCTTAGAGGTAGTGAAATGACCTTCAAAGGATACATCCAAAAGGCTGATCATCTCCCTGCAAGTGTTAATGTTGAATCCATCACTTTTAACATCCTTTCCTGTACAAAAAGGAAGTAAAAGTCCAAGTCAGAAATACTTTTAGAGAGAGGTTTTTCTGCAGTCAGCCTTGGAGATGTCAGCCACCTTAAAATCTTGGCAGCAAAGCAAATGCTCTGCCATTTCTTCCACTATTTCCCTTCAGTTGATTAATACGGCTCCTCTTTATTTTTCTTTTTTTGGCATAGGGGAAGGGAATGCTATTGGGCTTGGTGATGCTGAGCCCTTATCTGTCCACATCTCCTATGGTGGTTCTCCGAAGAAAATACAGGGAACGTTGTGCCCCCGCAGAACATCTTCTGGCAGCACTCGGAAGGGGAGTGCCAGGTAGTATTACCTCCACTCCCACCCCCCTCCCATATTTAGATTTCAACAATCCAGGACAAACTCAGCTGGGGGCAGACACAAACTCAGTTTTTCATCACCCTTAGCTGATAGAGCTGGCGTTTGTCAGCAGAGATCCTGCTCCCAGCTCCATCCAATGGGAACTACACAACATTACTTACTCTTCGCCAAAACTCGGTTTAGGATAGTTTGAAGTTCAATTGCAGTCACTTCACAGTCCTGGACAGAAAGCAAGACATACTTCAGGTATTAACACAAAAATTATTTGAAACAAGATACATTGATTTGCTGTCAGATGTCCAGAGACTACTTCCCTTCCATATCTAGGGCATGTAAACCCTTTAAGTTTTTTCTAACACTATACATTTACCCTCAGCTATGAGGGAGAGAAGATCTTCAAAAACCATTAATATTTGCTAGGCATTCAAGTGGGAAATAAGTGGTTAAGTGCTATAGTGACATGACCCAGTAAATGGCAACTTTTTAACAAGTTTGACTGAATAAAGAGGTTCAGGAGAACATTTGAGATTTTCCAGGCTGGTGAAAACTACAACCAAACAATACTAAAATTGCCCTCTCAAAACTCAGAAAAGTCTTTCTAACTAACTACATGTTTTCCCTCTCCGATACCAGTGGCCACCTGTTCATTAAGAGAAAATCTGACGTGACAGCCACAGGCTTGCTCAGCAGGGCTTTGTAGATACTGTTTTTCAAATACAATAAATAGAGAAAAAGCTCAGCCAACAGTTTTCAGATTCCTGGGGCTAAACAAAAAGGGAGGAATTGGCCAGCTAGGCAATTGTCAGAATTATACGATAACTCCACAGGTAATTTATTTCACCATGGGATAATATTTTCACAGTCCTCACTTCTATCACCCCTATTTTCAAAGTTATTCCCTGCCCTGCATTACTGAGGGGAAAAATCACATTTTGCACCAATAAGAGGAACAATGTAGAAAATCTTCCCATTGTAAAATAAATTGAACTGAAGCTGTGAGTTAATAAAAGGGGAGAAATACTTGATTTTTTGAAGACCAGTCAGCAAGCGGAATCGGCAAGTCAAATATTTGCATAATCATAACAGACAGGTCTTCGTCTTTTTCTGTCACTTAATCCACTTACCTCTCCAGAGAGCTTTTGGAACAGAGTCTTGAACTCATCATCTATGTCTTTGTTATCGACATGAGGCTAGAGGACAGAGATGACCGAGAGTGTGGTTAACAAGGTGGCTCTAGAAAGCGAGCTGTGGATATCGTAAAGACACTGTACAGGGGCCTTTTCACAGCAACAGCAAATGGGCACTTGCTCTACAGCCATGGCAAATCAGAGGCACTACATACATCACGACCAGCCAGGGGCTGGCTTCACTTGACAGTAAATACTCCCTAAGGCTGATGAAAAAGTTTTCTCCTGCTACCAAGATAGTTTTATGAAATAGCCGCAGGGAAAATGTTGCTGCACTTGGCCATAGCAATTCAGCAGTTCTTTGGAAGTCTGGTTTTGCAGTTTCTCTCAGGCTTCAGGAAGACTTTGCTCTTATGGGAAGGATCATTCTGTGCCCTTCCCCCCTTCTCCTACTTGTTCCAGAGGGAAAAACAATCAATGTGTTCCAGCCCAGACTACAAGGGTGCAGTTTCTGTGCTATGTGACCCAGGTATGTGAATGTAAAACTAAGACATGGATATATGAAAAGAACCTCCACAAATAAAAAATGTTTCTCCTGAGCACAAAAACATACTGTAACCCCAGATCACCTAAGAAATTAAAGTCTTGCTCCTGTTTTACCCCCCATTATGAAGGAAAAGTCTGCTAGGAAAAAAAAAAAAAAGAGATCTACCCAGTTAAGTCATCTAACCTCATATGGTTTTGCAGACACCACATCACCCATCGTCCTAAGGGGAAAAAAAAGAAAAAAAAAAAAAAAACAACCAGAAATTCTGAATCTACTATAAAATCCTACCTTTAAAATAATTAGCAAAACACGTTGTTTGACTATAAGGTGTTAACAAACGCACAGAAAAAGCCCCCAAGTTTCCTGCTTCCCGTGCTCCCCATCCCCCACCTCTGCTTGCCCCAAACTCTTTGAAGGTATTTCCCTTGGGAAATCCAGCCTTGTTTTTCTTGTCTTGCATTCCAACTCCTGTTTTTTTGTCTCGTGGCTGCTATTGATACAAACCTTTTCCAAACCATCTCCGCATCGTCATGCCCCCAAATCCTGCACTCTTTAATTGTGGTAACTTCTACTTGACAAACCTGAGGGACATAGTTACCACCTGAGTGCTTTGTGCAGGCCATCTGAAGAGCCATCACTCTCTTCCACGGGTGTGTGTGTCACATATGGTAGACTATGTAAGAAAATTAGCCCCAGAAATGGGCCTGTTTTGCTGGTTAAGAGCAAAGATTGAGCACAGGCGGTGGGTTTGCAACACCTGAGCTTTTCCTTTATGTGCCTCACCAGGAGAAGAGGAGGCTTCACAGAGAAGGGTACCCACTGCGTTTTAGCCTGTTTCTCAGCAAAAACTCGCAGGCAGAACTCTCCATTTTTGTAAGGCTCGAAAGTGGACGGCACAATGAGATACTCTCCCCGGGGCAACTTCATGCGGCAGGAGACTTCACGCAGGTTGATGTAAGGATCAGTCCGGGCTGCTGGTTGCTGCCTTGCGAAGAATGCACGGCTTGCATGAATATCTGTGTCATTCTCCAGCTGTGGGAAATGTGTTTTTGTTAGAAACCATTTGGCAATTCCCTGGTAAGCCAGCCACCCTCTTTCGATTTCAGCGCTTTAAAGCCAGCTCAAGTTTTCCTTCGCACATAAAATAATAAATCCGTGAGTGATGGCACAAAGATAACCACCAGGGTTCTGCCACGGGAAACAGGCAGATAATTAGAAAGGACAAGGATCTTTCTCTGTAAAGATTATCTTTTCACATGCCTTGTTACAATTGGTAATATAAAATAAATAGAACTATCATAATGTGTGATCATATCTGATCAAATTAGTACACTGTAGGTTGTCCATGTATTGAGTATTTTTTGCTTTCATAGGCTGCTTGTTTCAGAATATTTTTGAGCAATTTATGGTATGGAATAAATCTCCTAATTGCACAGGAATTGTAGTCCCTGATTTCTTTAAACAGACAGGAAAAAAATAGCAAACAGGACAGAGTACTAGTCACAAGGGTGAGACTTTTGAGGCCACATTAGATGATTTACCCAACTTCTATTAGTTTTGCAGAAAACAGTACTTAATTTTTCCTCAATACGAATATACTCTTAAGGAAGTGAAACATTGCACAGCTCATAAAATAAAACACTGACATAAGAGGAAACAGTACTTTAAGAATAACATCTCTGCTATAAAACTCTTATTCATGACTTTTGCTCCACAAAGATGTCTTTCAAAAAGTGTGATTCAATGACACAAGGAAAGTGCTGTGTGGGATACAGGATGGGAAGCATTGCATAGGGATAAGGTTTCTGTCTAAGACCAGAACATACCAAGATGTTACTAAACATTGTATAATCACCAGGTTTTCCTGTTGTAAACTGTATAAAAATATGCATTTTTTCCTCTTTTGTTCTGAAGATAAGACCAAATTTGGTATTTATTTAACAGCCCATCCTTTCCCTTTACTCAATATTATGCTAAGTGGAGCTGCAAAGATTAAGAAGACAGATCCATATCTTTTTCAATATATAAAGTTCATTTTCCCTTTGCATTTGCAAGGTTGCTAAAAGAACACAGTTAATTGCTACACAGCCACAGATTCATTTACTGAGAGAGGAAAAGGTCTGAAAAGACAAAGAAAAATTGGCAGCATAGGCTGCTGGACCTCAGTAATGAGTATAGGCTATTCCTGCTGCCAGACACCCCTGGGGTCTCTTTCTTCAGCAATGAAAAGTCTCTTTGCCTCGGTATTGACATCTGGGAGGATTAGGGAAGGTTGAACAGGGTTTGTTCATTACCAGGAGCCCCCAGCTCAGAACTGCAAAAGGAGTGGATCCACAGAGTTTGGGATTTCTTCTAAACAAAATCAGCTACATTTTCTCAGTTCTAGAGTGCAGAGATCCTGTTCTGCTTTCACCTGAACTAAACAGACAAATTCTGACCTCTGTTATACAAACTTAGTGGAAACCAAATTTCAACAAGTATAAATGAGGTCAAGATTGGGAGTCAGATATCTGTAATAAATCCTTGTGCCCCAGTCCCTTGAAAATGGTTAATCAGAACTTGAGATATTGGTCCAGTGAGATGTCATCAGTAAGGAAGAAGTCTTCCTGGTAGCTAAATTCTCCAGTGCGATAGGAGATGCCCATCTTGGGGCTAGAAGTCTTCAGCAGAAATTACATACCTCCTGAGGGATCTGAAAGGAAGGGAAAGAGCCACTGTTAAAGGGCTGTTGTACCCCTGCATCTAAAAGTAGCAAAAAAAAAGTTGGCTAAAGCCTCCTTCAGACACATTATTTTTCATTTTCATTTACAACCACATATTATAGTACCAGATATACTTAGAGTTCTATCTTGTCCTAGAGCTGTTCCAAAGGAAAACCAGAATTTTCATCCAGAGGAATCTACAGAATATTTAACTGTTTTTCTCCAGATATGGTGGTGAATTACACTGTTCACTGGAAATATTTGAGTAAGCCTTTAAATGCTCAGTCGGGAAGGTCAACAAGATAGCCCCACTTTGTTAACCAAAAGCAGAGAATTTATTACAGCAGATCTAAAATCTACTAGTCTATTGTTACTGGAATATGACCAAAATACAAGGCTACTGTCGCTAGCAACCAGTCTGAGGATGATGAGATTGTTGTGAGGCGATTAGAACAAGCAGCAGTTTTCAAGATTTGGCTCCTCTTAAATTACTTAATTGCTGTGTTAACTTGTACCTCCAAATATAAGGTAGCTTTTTGAAAAGAATTAGTCGTCATGAGAGCACAGATTCCAGAGAGAGCCAAAGAGAATGTACTACCAAGATCTGAAAGAGCCTTTAAAAGTGTCACCCACACAATGATTGTGGGACCCGAGCGACCCCTAGAGACCTCAGGTGTTGTCCCCTCTAATTGGCACACTAGAAGGCAGGAGCTGGGTGACAGGTACACTTACAGTTACTGTCAGTAGTCATTTTGAGCTCCATGATTTACAAAAGCATCTTAAGAGTCACTTAAGTGACTTAAGAGTCTACTATGGATAAGATTTACAGAGGATGCAGATGGGATGGATTAGATGTAAAGCACAAAAGGTTCTTCAGCATTGTATTCAGTGACACAAGCAAGCAGACGTCCATAATGTGCAAATTCAGGATGCCAATAAGTGAGGGTGATTGGTACCACGGAGGTGGCAGCCCCATGTGCTCAGTGAGAACCATGTGTGCATGCAGACCCTTAGGCACCAGGGAAAACCCTTCCTAGTTTTGAACCATCTAGCACAAGATCTATTAGCAAAAGTCAGCCACTCCCATCTGCTCCAACCTGTGCTGGCTAATGATCTTCATCCAGTGGAATCTATACAACATCTAATTGCTTTTCTCCACATATGATATTGGGAAGAATAATACTGGCTGGAAATTTTTATGTTTGCTTCTGTCCTCTCACATCTCAGAAATTAGAGGTTACAATGTAGATTTTTTTTCCCCCCTACATTATATTTTTAGAGACAGAAGCAACACTGGGAAAATCAGGAAAAAAAAAGCCCCAAAATTACTGAATCAGAACAATGGCATATGGTAGACAATGAATAAAAAAAAAAATTTGAAATTCAACGGACAAATAATAATGAAAAAGAAAGTGACTATTGAGTGGTAACGATAGGCTGTAATCAGAAACACTTATCTGGAATTGCCAGGAACCCTGAACATGCCCCCATTCAGATTCTGTAAGAGAAGACTCTCAATGAGGCTGTAGCTAAATTATTGGCTCTAATTTTACATTGCCATCCTCTTAAAGTGGGACAAAAATTGAGCCTAGGTTTATTTGATTCTTCCCATATTATGTGGGTCAGGAAGGAAGGAGAGAAGAAATTGAATAATTTTGCGAAATCCAGCTCTTATTGAAGTTTAGTGCTGAATGTCAAGATGTAAGAGATCGCTAATTCTTTTCCAGCGTAACAGAACAGGGAATAAAGCCTTTAAAGTCAGGAACAAACTTTACCTGATAGAGTGAATAACCAATACTAAGCAGACCTTCTCCCATTCTCTTCTGTCTCCTGCGGTTCTTCTGCATCAAGCCCACCAGTATAGTACAGCATGGCTCATTCAAACTCCCTTCGTGGTCATCATCTGGTTCATCCAGCCGGATTTTAAACTGGGGATTGGTCCAATATGTTGCTAAGGATTCCCAAGGCAAAGACAAAAAGGAGAAGTCTTTGTTGCCATTGTAGCCAAGATGGCTGTCACTAGATCTACAAGGAATATCTCTTTGGACGGACTTTTGCCTGGAGTTTCTCCAGTTCTTTCCATTGAGGGATATGGGTTTATGTTTTCACGGCTACACTGAGTATCAGCTGGAGCCATGGGAAATCAAAGCACCAAGGTATTTCCTGGGAACTAATGACCAAGAGGGAGGAGCCGATATCGTTAATTCCAGACAGTCATTTATCTCCAGGAAATGTCCTCGGCTGAGGCTGCTATTCTTGCAAGAGGGCCAAATGCCAGACAGCCTCTCCAGAGGTCTAACCTGAAAATGAATGGGAAACAACGCTGCCACTGAACTGTGTCACTTTCCTGGCCTACCCAACCCTTCAGAGGATTAATCCAGCCAGTAGTAAAAGCCATGTAAGCAGGAAGAGCAGGCAGAGGAAAAAAGAAGAATATAGCTACAAATTAGTGGGTTGGTAACCCCCGATGAGGAAATAAGTGTGAATTAGATCTTCATTTAGACTGCCAAGCTTTTGCTTACTGTCTAAACCCTGCAGAAATTGCTGCGGCTCCAAGCCCTTCCCACCAAAGCTCCCTTCAGCTCACAAGCATTTATTTTTCAAATGTTTTGTTTGGGATTTCCTCATATACCCATTTGTCTGGGTCTTCACCTTGGTAATTCTGGCAGCCTCCAGCAGTTGAACCCCGTCTCCACTGCCCGTTGAACAGGGTCAGGTCCCATTTATTGACCGCGTTGCTTGTCAGAGTGTCAGGAGTCAAGTTGCAGATCTCAAGGCGGGAGAACTGCCTTTGAAAATCTGAAAATGCCATCCTGGCACACAAAAGTACCAGGGTTAGTCCATCAACCTGCAACAGATGAGTCAGCTGCAACTGGGCACCTCTCCGAACAGGGCAGCAAACGTTGGTGCTACAGAACTGCCCAAAGCCTCAATTAATTGAACTCTGGAACCTGTAACTGGCTTTTGGGAAACAAAATTACCCACTCCCTCAATGAGCTGTATCTTCTGGAGACAGTCTTTCTCAATGGCTGTTATGTGTTATGGACTCAGGCATACCATTTTCTGTCATCCCCAGTTGGGGGAATCCCTCATGGATCATAAGTAAATTCACTGAAACTGGTGAAATAATACGTGCGAGGAGATTCCATTTAAAGGGAGTAGGACTTGGCCCTTGTGAAAGCATCCCTCTGTAGGAAAGCAGTCTCAGTTTGGTGTTTTGCTTTAGTCCTATCGTTGATGTTTGTTTTTACCATCCCTGGTAGGTTTGCATGAGTGACAGACCTTGATTGCTTCATGCTGCAAGCAGAGGTCTGTTCTCATTTCCCAGTGCCTTATGGCCCACATCGCTGATTGCACTGGAAAACGGTGGCCGTTTATCTTTCCAGTCTGGGGCAGAGTGACATAGGTTCGGTACTGATCCATATAATCAGATAACTGGGATAGGATAGTCTTTCTATTGGGTCTGAGTAAACAGACTCTTCCCAAGCTGGTAATCTGAACTTTTTCATTAGTGTGTTGCATTTAGGCAAAAAAAGAAAAAAACAAACCTCAAAATGCAGAGCAGCTGAGGTTCATTCTTGCCACCTCATTAATTTTATTACCATCTGGTCTCTATATTTTGGATAAGCACTGAGTTATGCAAGCTCTAATAAAAGGTAATATTTGAATAGAAAGGGAGATAAATAAGAGGCTAACAATGCACGCATCTCATTTTTAACCCCCTTCATGCTGGCAGTTTTTCTCCATCCAACTGAAAGGACTGCCTAAAGCACATAAAACGTCCAAAACAGTAAGCTAAATGAACAATTCTCACCAAAACTCTCCATCATCTACTTGCTTATCCAGAGCCTGTTTTTGTTTGGGATCAACATAATTCCATTCAGGAGCACTGCAGACAAAGCACAAAAGCAAGTTGTTCAGTTGTTGCATTTTATTCTGCAACGAGATCAGAGTTACATTCTCTCTTAGGCTGATAAAAGAGTATATATTTCTTCAACAAATACACTTTGTGCCCCTCCAAATAACAGTACACACTGCAAACTGACTATGCTGGGCTGGAATCAGACTACAACCACATTTGCAACAGATAAGCCTTAAACTGAATCATCCCTGCCAGGTGCCAGAATGTACAAACATTGCAGATGGGCTGGATTAGGAGATTCACAGCCTGAAAGTCAGTCAGAGCTTCTCCACTGTAAGATTTATTGGGGTGCCAGATATTCTCCCTAGGGAAAAGGTATAAGTTCCATTGTTGGGGTCACGAAAGAACAGGAAAGCAAAAAGATGGAATTAGAAAATATACTGCAGAACACAGCATTGCTGTCTTCCCATTCTGATGTTAATTTGCTCAAGATGGATTCTGCTCTGATCTGCTTCCACATGACAATGCAGTTCTGCACCTGTCTCAGCAGGGTTGTCCCATGGTAAAACAAGTGTGACAAAATCAGGATATGGCGTGTGCGTGTGTGCCTGAGGTACCTTATCCTGAGGTTGAGCAAAGCAGCTCTGATAAAAGTAAGACTAATTGTAATGTTTATCTCTATTTTCTATCCTTAATTACGATACATCAGCACTCAGGCTGCAGTCAGTCAGGACAGGAAACTGAAATCTCAAAGTGTTGCAGAAAAAATATATTGTGGCCCAAATGAAAGTAAAATTTATGTCATTCTAAAAACAAAAATGAAAGAGGTGTTGTCACTGTCACACTCCTGAGATTCCAAGGTAGTTGAAGCCCAGGCAGTTTCTGAGGGATTTTCAAAGTTCTGTGTCCTTAGGTTAGTCAACCTCCCTATTATTTCAAGATTCCCAAGTAGATACCAAATACTGGTCTGATTTAGAGCTGAGCAACCTTAGAGTTGAAGCAGAGGCACAATGGTTTAACCTTTCTCTAAATCCCAGGAATGGGACTGGTTTGTATATTTTACCAAGGTCCTGGCACCATCAGTAGGATCAATTTGAGAAAAATTGTCCAGCAAAATGAGGTGGGTATGGTTTGCATTGGGCTGCTCACAAATAAAACAAGGGCTGTTAGAAAGCTCTGCCTGAGGCAGGTAATAATGCCCACTGGACAGAATGGATCAATAGCTAACCCTGGTAATAAATTAATAGTGTTTTATTCCAACTGATTTAGTATCTCTCCTAAATGTGCTTTGTGATTGGATTAACTGCATAGTCCCAATTTAATTTTTAATAGATTCCAAAATACACCAATGACAGAGAAGCAGGGGCATATAAAAACCTACTTATCACTCCAAGCTCCAGTCCATTCTACTTCACCCCAGGGATTCCTAAGCCTCACTAGTTTCTCTGGCCGTCCTCGGTAATATACCTGGAAGATCCACAACAAACAGAGCCTGAGCACTTCCATTATTCCAATCATTACAGGGCAATTGCTTTTCACACAGGATAAAACATGATCTGTACTTGAGTGATGCAGTCCATTACAATTCGCATTAGTTAAAAGACACCTAGATGCCTTCCACCTTTATTTTACATTATCCTGTGCCACCAAGTGAGCCATTAGCTCCAGCACTCCCCACTTCATGTCATGACAGCAACCTGCAAGGAAAAACATCAGCTACAAAACAGCAGAATATCTACATCCTCAAAAGCAGAAGACATTGCACAACACAGTAAGGTTGGAAAGAAGTTATCTGCGTGGACATCTCTGTAATGATTTGGAGGAGCAGGAATATCTGCAGCTCGCTGTGAAGGTGAGACTAACAGCAGAGATCATGAAAGAGGCTTTTACCCCTTTCCTATCAACACTGACTGGCAAAGTATTTGCTCCCACACACAGTACAAACACGTGGGAAATGGCTGCCTACTCTCCTGCTTCTCCTTTCTGTACCTTCCATTTTGGTAACAGCTTGGTGCACCTTTACATGATGTATCCCAGCCTGTTGGTACCATACAGGTTGCTGACTGCACATTGTACTACAAGAACAGAGCTTCTGACCTGGCTAAGTACTGTAGGTACTTCACTTTTTTTCTCTCTAAGAGGGTGCATAAGACAGCAACATTTTTATTTGGTCAGTCACAGGAAGACATCAGAAAGTTGAAGGCACTGCAGTATTGCACCCCCAAGCTGTTTTGCATGATGGCCCTGGAGAGGCTGGCTTACCTCCTCTGCTCCAGTGATAGAATAAGCATGTCCTTTTACCAGCTTCAGACTTGTGATTGCTTCTATTTCAGCTGCAGCAGTTATCTGGGGCAATAAAAGTACGCACATTTATGACCATATATCGTGTAAGAACTCGACTTCCATGAACAACTTAATACGGGGGATGATATCCAAAGTGGTATGCACAATGAATACCAATATTCTTGATGCAAAGTATATTAAATAAGAGGTGAGATCTACAGCAAAAACTCACCTCTACAGTTTCATGCCTCTTAATATGCAGCCCTAGTACAGAAGAAATTCAAAAATGTACAATGGAATCTAAATCTAAATCCAACTCCTGGCTCAGGCTACAGACCCAGTCATCTGCAAAGATACGTTCATATGAACATAGGCCTAGCCTGCCTCAGTCGAGATCTAGTATATCAAAATTTGAACTCTGGTAATTCTATATGCCATGTACCAGGATTTCAAACAACACAATGAAGCAGGAGGTGAAAGGTGTGAAATTTCCAAAACATGTTCAAACATCCTCTGTAACTTGAGAGCGTTTGTATTATAGGTGTCAGTAACCTTTAGGACTGAAAACCAAAGCCAGAATCTGCCTATGGGCTCCAGCCAAGTGTCTCAAAGAGTTTGTCTCTGGCAGTTGAGTGTCTGGAGCTGAAATTACACAAAACTTGAATGAGAAAAGATACTCAGAGAATGAAAATGGGGTTCAAGGAGACCAGTACAGAAGAGCAGTTTGTGGTTCTAAGTATGATCCTACACTGTCTTGTAAATAGGGAGTCACAACAAGAGATGGCTATTTAGAACCTCATTTAAAGTTTTTGTTACTGAAATCAATAAAGATCTGGCATTAATCATGGTTTGCTTTTATATTAGACCTTCCTCTCTGTATCTAACATTGGTCTGGGCTTTTGTTACAGTGCGGACCAGAGCTCTGAGAAGAGGAGGAAGGATAGTAAAACTTTGTCAGTCTCTTACATCAATGGAGCAGCCAAGAAGTGACCCAGCTCTCAGAGCCTTCTGGATGATTTGGTACAGGTTTGAAGGAGCCCTCCGCAGCTCATAGGACTCAGAGATGCCTCCAGTAAAATCCTCAAAGCCCTCCATAGTGGACCCTCCTGTGAGAGCTTCATAAGAGCCATTCAACCTGTGGGAGAGATGACAAGACCTATTCAAGGGATCATCTCCACCTGTAAGCACGAGGCACCACAGAAAGAAGGATTTATCATTTAGTATCTCTCGGTCTGGGCGATCATCAGGGGCACCAGAACTAAAGCCCCTTGAAACAGACAGTCGGCAACACGCTTTGTGGACCTAGAGGGAACTGTAAATAATGGGTGGAATGGGGGCTGCATTTGAATGAAGTGTGTTGTGACTAACACCACAACGCCTGGCCCACCAACAGCTGCACCCCCAGGAGCGCTGCCTCCTGCTTAGCCACCATACTTGGCATAGGCCTTCTCCAGCAGCGCGCTCCAGAACTCATTGCCTTCCTCCGAGTGCACGAAGACCAGCTTCCCATTCTTGGTGGGCAGCCTGTCGTCCACCACGACGTCCACCCACTCCCCGTACTGCCAGAACTGGTGAAAAGAAGAAAGGAAAGGATGATGAGTGCTGGTGTGCCCCTAATAGCTCCACACTACCATCCTCATACCCCTTCCCCTGTCACCAGTTCCTCCTGCATAAGTCACTGCATGGTTTCATTCCCGTGTTGGATTCCTCTCCTTTGTGATAGAGACAAACCCCTCCCATCCCTGTGGAACGTTCAGCAGGCTTCCAAATGCTATATTAAATTTTGCTGATTGGCAGTATTAACAGCATCTTGTTGCACATAAAATCAAAAACACTCACTGTGCTCCATGCAGAAAGCTAGTGTGTAGACTGGTTACTCTAAACTGTCTTAAGGCTCAATCCTTCAGAAGGAAAAACAGTTCCCCTGCAAAAATGTTGCAAGGAGGGGTCATCTAAAGGGGAAGCACTCAATAGTGCTAATCCCTTCTGGAAATACTGGGAAATGTGTGAAACGTTGCTAATGCTAAATTTTGGCCTCAAAGCTAGCAATATTTACTCCAGAATTTGATGCAGTACTGAAAGGAGAGAAGATAATTCACACTGTAACACTCTAAGGTGAGCTGGTAGAAGCGATAGGAATGTGTTCTACAAATTCTCTCCTCACCAGAACAGCTCCTTTAGCTTTGCAGGGTGAATCCACACTGCTCACACCTGAGCCTAACCTCCAGTCAAAGCAGGTTGTCTAAATCCCAACACACTGGGTCTGCAGACAAGGAAATACAGGCATAACCACAGCGAGGGGAGGAGAAGGAACCGCATCGGCCTCAATTCACTCTCAACAGTTGGCAGCAACAGAGCTTGGGCTGGGCTCACATAGCCTGATGGTTCAGCTGAGTTTACACAAACTGTTTAATTCCCCAGAGCCCTATCAGCTGTAAGACAGCAGAACCTAGCCAGCGAGCAGGTCTCATTTAACATTATTTAAAACTGTTCTTCTTTTCTTTCTCTCTCCTCCATCAATTTCACTTATACACTGGAATTCTTGATTATTTTGCTTGTTACAAAAAAAAACCCACAAAAACCCCACAAAAACAAACAAACAAATGAAACAAAAACAAAAACCTCCTTCTGACTAAATACTAGAATTTTCCTCTTTTATTCTCAATACCCTGTTCATACAGGTACCCACATCACACCTGGAAATGAAAGATTCCAGCATAGTCCTTCTGGAAACTCTGATCCTTTGGAACAACGCGGTACAGAATATCTGGATTCAAAGTGAGAGATGCAATGGCAGCTAGGAGCCAGCAATCACCTAAAAACACACACGTTACAAGGCAGGAAAGTTCATTAATAAATAAGGATTTACCAAGCTGACCCCACACCAATAAGTCACGCTCTCATCTAGACTAGAATGTCAGCATTAAGAGCTATGCAAGGTCCTGCCAGACTCAGTACTGGTTCAGCAATCCATTCTTCCTTTGTTTTTTATCTCTTTTCCTCATTTTCCACTCTCCCAAACTGCATAGGTACCTTGTGCCTCTGAAGCTGACCGCGGTGGTAATTTCGATGGTCTAGTTTGTGCTTTGCTATTTTAATTTTTTAATGAAGCTGTGAAAACAAGCTGCTTTGCCTAAGCTTGTCAATGCCCTCAGGAGACCAAGAATGCAGCCAGAGGGGGAGGGCATTTGGGGCATGTGGGTTGCCAAAGCCTGGCTGTGCAGGACACAGTTAATGACCTGCGGTACTTTGACCAGACTCAAGCCAGCAGACCTGGGGGAGACAAGGACTTAGAAGATGTCCAGAAGAGGGCAAAAGCTCCTTGTTTATAGAAGGACAGAGGGATTCCCATTCCTATCTTTTGGAGAATATCCAGTGGATAGCAGGAACATTTGGGGGGCTATTTCTTCTTAACCCTTTCTTCGAAGGTCTGAACTTGAACCAGCACACCAGGGCTACTACTCAAGATTTGCCCAGGAGTGTAATGGAAGCTGAAGTCTCCTGGGACCTTTGCAAGGAGGTGAGTGCTTTCTCTGGCCCACTCCTTATCCTGGAAAGGCTGGGCATGCCCAGCCTTCCCTGGAGCCTGTGTGTCTCGCAGCTGGAGCTGTTTGCTGGGTTGGTTGCCCTGTAAGCAGAAGGTGGTGCCCCTGGGAAACTCCATGACTCACAGGTTTCTTGCAGTGTTTGCACACTGCAAACAGCAGGAGGAACTTTTGTGATTCTGTATTATTTCTGAGGTGTGCAGAAAGTCTAGGAAAACAAAACTGCTCTGAAGGTACTACTGTTTTCCTGGTTCCCTGTGGATTATCTGTGCCAAGACATAGTTTCTTTGTGCAGGTGCATATTCTGCAGAAGGTATTGGCATAACAGCTCTTGCACGAGAGGAAATAGGCTAATTGAGAAACCAAGGAAAGAGTTTAATCTGTAGTGTGATTGAACATCCTAGAGCAGCACATAATTCTTTATATTGACTGAGACTTTATGATTTGGTGTCATGACGAATACAACTGCAAAAGCAAGATATGGGAGCTGGGTGCTCTCTGCTGCCTGTACCCCACTGGGAGGTACCCAGATGCCTCCTGTGAGCTGAGCAAGAAGCAGCTGTTTTGAGTTAGGCAAGCAGCGACTTGAGAAACACCTTGTGAAGAAGTGCCCCTGGTGTGATGACCTGTAACTACCCGAGCTGGCTGATGGCATTATGGATCCAAAAGCGTGACCTACCCAGTGTGCCATGCCAGGCATTTCCAAAGAGGAGGGAAAACTCAGGATTAGTATGTGAAATGCTGCTTGAGCCCTCACCCAGGATTGCTTTGCCTTATCTTGGCTGCCGCACTCAGGAAAGAGGACTCAAGCTGGAAGGGGGCAGAAAATGGCTGGATTACCTGTGTCTCCCCATCCACCTGCATTTCTTATGAGACGAGGTTAAAAAAAATTGTCCTGCTCATCCTACACAAGTGGTGTTTGAAGAAGAAGTGTGAAGCAGGTTAAACGCTCCTTTGCAGAAAAGCTCTTTGAGGCAAGACCTCTTAGTTGAAAGATAATATTTCCTTTGCAGAAGAGAAGATAAAATAAAAGGGTTGTGACATGTTTAAAGTGGAAATTGAGAAAAATTGATGCTGTGCATAAAGAGAGTCCAGAAGACTCAGCCTCTAGAACAACTGTGAGCAAAAAACCTTCTCAAGCTCATCTTCAAACTAATTATTTTACAAGCTATTTTCCATTCAGTGGGAGAGGAAGCTGGCCTGGAAGTGTTCTCCCACCCTTAGGTACTATGTCTAAAATGAGAAAAGTTATGAGAGCACGAGGTGTGAGGAAAAAAAGGCTATAAGGACCTCCTCTCCCAAGGAAACGTAGATGTAGGGCAAAATGAGACTAAGATCAAATCTACTTTGTATTTGTTTCCTTGAGGCTTTCCTTGGTACAGGTGTATGCCTTAAGCTGTTACAATTTTTGTTTTCCTTGGAGAGGTAGCAATAATGGTGACAAGTCTGAAGCATGGATTTTCAGAGGAGGAAAATTAAAAACCTTATCAAGTTAGAACTGAAATCTTCATTTTCTCTACCGCTCCAGAGTTTTCTTGCTTCCCTGGCTGTTCCTGGTATGCTGTGAAGTGCAGAAGATTATTTCTGAGACGGTGGCAAGATGGGGGACCCTGGTGTCCCTGTTGTGTCCCTCCACCCCCATTGAGACCAGAGAAGGCCTGCAGCAGCGACGTGTTGGTGCTCTCCTGATGTGCAACACGTGGAAGGGTTTTCCCTTCCTTGTCCAGGCCAGGATTTTATAGTCAGTGAATAAGAAACTACTGCAGGCTTTGCTGAGGATGGTGTATGATGTGCAATTAGGCAGAAGATTCAGTGAAATGAGGGGAGTTTCCTTAAATACGTTATTCACTTCCCTGACTCAGAATCTCAACCCTGTAAGACGCCAAACGCAGCGTGAAATCCTTTAAGGCTATCTTACAGCATGAATTAACTTCTTATCGTCTGGGAGAGTGAGTGATGTGGGTGCTCCTGCCTCTCTCAAACACACCATGCAGTCCAACCTCCCAGGGAAGCATTTAGGGGCAAGTCTGCTTGAAGCAAGCCTGGAAGGAATTGTGTTGGAAGAATTGCAGTGGCGAACTTGGCCTTAAAAGTAGCTATGCCTGCCTTAAGCAATGAAGAGTCCCGTCTAAATCTTACTTTGGGGCCTAATATCTTCGACTAAGCTTGTGCCTGAACAAATATCAACCATGCCTTCCAAAAGGAACCAACCGGGAATTGGCTGCTGTGCAATAACTTGATAAAAATGAAGGTTTGCACGGGGTGTCTGAATGCAGATGGTTTGGGGGCATCTTTATATAGCAGTGATGCATGACATTCAAGCTCCTGTGATATTTACTTTAAGACAAATTAAACAGGATGTAGAAATCTGTCCATCAAGGAGCTTCCATGATGGAGCCTAAACTGCACAGTGTGCCTCTTACCTTCTCTTACTCCGCAATGGGATCATGGCCTACTAATAAGCCTTCTCAGCCCCACTGGATAATATATTACTAGTTCTAAAAAAGTACAATTTGACAGTGCATGTTCCTTTTTCTCAAAGTTTAACATAATTTTGCGGGCAATGAATTTCAGAGTTTTGTTTGTGGTTATGACAAAAGGACAGTGCAACAGCACAAGTTCCCTAGGTAGGCAGATTATGTAGGACCACTCAAACTTGCCCTGATTCAGCTGAAGGTTATGAGTAATCTTTCAAACTGTAAGGAAATTTTTTTATTCCTTTCCAAAAAAGTGGTTTTTTTGTTGTTTTTTTTTTGAGGGAAAGGAAAAGAGGTCAATTGACCAATTAATTAAATTAATTATTTAGAATGTATTTCCAATAAACTTATAGCCAGAAAAATGACAATATCAAAAAGCATTTCTGCTCACTGCATGAGTTCAAAGTTGTAGCCTTTTAGGGTAAAAAAAGAATTATATTTCTAAGAAAACTTCTCAGCATTAGGCCTGTGAAGCCATATCACCCATGGCTGTATAGCTGCTTCTGCTCAGTCTCATAGTTCATGAGCAGAAGTTTCAGAGAGGTGCCAATTACAGTGTTTACTGTTGCTGCTGAATGTCCTAAAAAGGAGCCAGCTTGATTCCTGGATCTGAAGTTATTTGAAATGGTGGTAAAGTGCAATTTATTTATTTTTTTTTTTATTAAGCAATTCTGACCTTGAGTTTGTGGTGGAAAGGGTAAACATGAATCCTAGCTGTGCCTAGCTCCTGTGTCTGTGTCCATATACAGAGAATTGCTTTGACTGTTAGTGCACTTGAAATGAAATCACTTGCTGCTCACAGATGTACTGAGATGGCTCGTGCTCCCAGTGCTCCACAGTCACCTCCTGGTTTACAGAGATAATCGAATTGCTGCAGAGAATACCGAACCCTCGGTGACCTGGGAGCTGAGCGACTCCTCCGTATTGATGATGTTTACCCAAGCATGCTGCACTTGCAGAGGCCATAAAATAAATGAGAAATTTGATTAGTTTCAGTTGCTACAGAGCTGTGCTCAGCTTCTGTTTAGCTACCATTGAAGTGTCTAGACGCAGAACATCTAAACTCTTCTTTGACCTAGAGAGGGTGAGTTTCAGCCAAAAGTCCAAGTGTCTGGTTCCAAGATCTAACTGGACAGCACAGAGGCATTTCTGTATTCTGACTGTATTCTGGCTTGTTGTTATTTCAGCAATGGCTGGTGTTCAGAAGGGAGCCAAATACAATGCTCTGGCTCTTGCCTCCTGGATTGTCAAGCAGCATTGACTCCCAGCTTTAGTCTCTGCTGGAAGCCCTTCTTCAGAGCTCGTAGCACCTGGGGCATCATACCAGACATCAAGGAAGCACTGACCCACTAGCTTATCATTTATAGCAGTGCAGACTGCCTCTGCTTTGAGATTTCTAAAGGCTCCCTGAGGTTTTCTACGGAAATGAATTATGCTCTGCAGCTGTGTACAGAAAGGCAAAGGAGAACCCAGCAAAGGAACAGGCTTTCTTCTCTTTGGGGTCTCAGAGTTCTCAGTGAATGTATTTTTTTACAGCTACGAGATATATCTGCTAGAACTCCAACGCCCCTGAGCCATGGGACTGAACATGAGAAGGGCCATACATTAATGTCTAACAGCAAAACAAGTGAACAAAGCCAATAATTTTAAGTACTGTCCTACCTACAGCCACTTCATAGGTTCCCTCCACAGGTATCAGATCTATCTCAGAGCTGTCAGGCTTTGGTTTGTTCTGTACCTGTAATCTCCTCAAATCTGCCTGTAGGACAAGACATGCACACAGCATGCATGGGGTGGGTTCCTCAGCTGGTGTGAACTGGTGCATCTGCCTTGGCTTCAGGGGACTCCTCCAGCTGACAGCCCGGGCCAAAGGAGCTGCAGTGCCTGGAGTAGCCTCTGAGCATTCAGAACAAAAGGCAGCTCATGAATATAAATAGTGTGGATCTGGAAAGCTAATATTAAACTGAGGGGGTTTCAGTATGTTTTATATTATTAAAATTGAATTTATGCCACTTACTTCTTAAGAACTTCTGCAAACAGTTCTCAGGTTAACTTATTCAGATAGCTGCAAGAAAACTTCATAAGTCACCTTTAATAACTAAGACTATGTGACTGCATTTCAAGTTGTTACTAGGCTATCAAAAAGATACGGTTCAAAGAGCGTTTAAAATATTTCAAGTCTTTCAAGTTCCCATCAAACTTCCCAAGCTGATATTCATCTAGCTTACGCTGTTGTCAAAGAAATAAGTTTAATGGAGTGAGACTAACTCTGTTTTTTCTTGTTCCTTTTGTTCATATAAACCCAGACCTACAGTGTTATTTTTAAAAGAAAAGAAACATGTCAGAAAAGATTATTGAAAATAGGCTCTATTTCCCTCAAGGACTTGTTAACCGGTCACATGCGTGGCTTATGTAAATATGTAATCAGGGTCTCTTTCAATAGAAGTGTTTTACATGAGGGTTTTACTAACAAGGACTTTGATATTCCAGGTATTAGATCAAATACCAAAAAAGCTGAGTATGCCTCAGAGGTGTAAAGCAAATACCTGAATGCTAGAAGGGAAGTCCCATGCCTGAAGTTTGTTTTCGTGAAGGGTCAGTGTGTGTAGAAGCAATTTTAAGCAGCCTTGCAGAAACAAATTGGATTTTTTTTTTTTTTTTTTTTTTTTTCTTGGTGAGAGAGTAAGAGAGAGAAAAGCAAGCTCCTAATAAAAGCAGAATCAGATTTTGGGACTTTTCTTCTAGGTTTGGAGTAGCTTTCAGAACTAGCACTTGGGGTGCTGCCCACCAAAAGCTGGCTTCAGAAAACCCAGAGCCAGAGACTATCCCCAGATTCACAGGAGGTTTTTGGGTCCAGTTCTGTTGTTACCACTATTTGATGGATTTTGGCAGCAGTCTCTAATGAAAGCCCATTTAGCACAAAGAACTGGGACTCCACAGAGACATTCAGCAGGTGACAGAAGTAGAAAAGGACTCAGAGTATTTGTATTCAGTTTCCAGGCTAAACACAAATAACACATTGACCTCTTCTAGTTTAAGAACAGGTAATATTCTTCAGTCCTATAGCTTATAAACTGTCAAGGAAAAGGAGGTTTTACATCAGGCATGTGATCTTTTTTTATTTTTTTTAATCCTATCATAGAAACTTCCCAAATAGGAGGTGACCAGAAATGTCTATTTTATTACTTATCTGAACCATTTTCCTAAAATACATTAAGTGATCTCCCCAGCACCCACCAAATAAATATCCGGGAGCAAGTATATGATTGGGCATCTTATTTTTAGCATTTGGAGTATAAGCCCACACACCAGGGAATTTTTCAGCAATTGCTTTAATGGTGCTGTGTTTACAAGACCAGCATTGGTATTATTTATTGCCAATGACTTGCAGAAATTGTTGGAATCTCATTTGCACAATGGATGGCTGGAAGACCAGTGAGGTCAGGAGTACTGCAGTCAGCAGCACAGGAGGGAGAAAGGCTGATTTCTCTGTGTCTAATCTATCAAATTCTTATTACAAGAGCTTCAGCCTTCCCCCCTCTATATGTAGTCAGGAGAGGTTGCTGCTGCTGTCTTCTGCAGCTGGATCTTATCAGTGAGGCAGGCAGGGAAGGCGGCTGCTGCAGCAGCTATTGGAGGGGGAAATTAAGTCCCTTTACAGCTCCCTTCTGGCCGCTTGCACAGCAGCTCTGTTTAGCCAACAGCAAGCACTGGAGAAAAATGTGTAAGAAAGTTTTTATATGATGGATCTCCAGGAGAGGATGAGTGCTGCCTGAGAGACATCTCCTCTGCATCAGGCCTTAATCTGGGGAGCTGAGCAGCACTGTCTTTTCTGTCTGAGCTTGCATGGTGTGGCTGGTGCCTGGTTGCTCCTGTCCCCACTCACAGCCCTATGCCACATGTTGTACAAGCAGAAGGAGCATTCAGCATGAAGGGCTTGGAACATTTTGCTGTTGTGGATCGTATTATGAAGTTTATGTGCTCTGTTCATTTTTTATGATGTGGTCTTTTTTTTTTAACTCCTGCCTGGACCATCCTGCTCAGCATAAAATGGTCACAGACCCAGCCTCTCTACTA
Organism: Oxyruncus cristatus; assembly: GCA_013399855.1. Lineage (NCBI taxonomy): Eukaryota > Metazoa > Chordata > Aves > Passeriformes > Cotingidae > Oxyruncus > Oxyruncus cristatus. Next base: position 762,420 of record VXAY01006844.1, on the reverse strand, counting down.
AACCAGTTCCTGCTCTATTCCTTGGTTGTTGGGTATTTGTTTTATGTGAAACGGAGGCTGCAACTTGCTCTGCCTCCCAAATAAAAATCCCTAAGGACTAGGCTATGGGGGAAAATATCCCTTGTCCCCTGAATCTTTGAAGCTGCTCTTGCTGGGATGGGCACACTGTCTTGCTTCAGGGCAAGCGTCCTCATGATTAAGTTGGTGTCCAACTCTATCTTAAGATGTCAAGAGCAAGACAGTCTTCTGCTCCACATAATTAGCTTCCCTCCTCCAGGAGGCAGTTCGGTGTCTTCCACGTTTGACATAGCTCTTAAAAGCCCACATATACACCCTGTCTCAGGCAGCAGTGCTGGTACATGCATCCCCTTCTTAGATATCTGCTTCTCTCCATACTATGTCTGGGAGATAGCCAATAAAATGGTCTGTGTATGAGGAACTTTTAAATGAATCTTCATTTTTTTTTTTCCTCTTACAAAACAAAATTCAGAAGCGCTCTACATACCCAGCTCTCCTTGGCAGACATCTGTTCGGGTAGCTCCTCCAACTATAAACTGAGGGTTGGCACATAATTCCTGAAAAGACATAATTTCAGAGTCTGCATTACCCTTTCTGGTCTGAGAAGTTCTCTTTTCTTGTTCCTTGTTTCAAAAAATATTAATCACTTTCAACATTTCTTAGAAAATATATCCTTTCTCTTCTCTCTGATTAACATGGTCCCAGAACAATGTTTCTGTACAAAAATGAGGACTGCTTGTATTTTTTGAGGCAAATCCTGCTACTTGAGACTGTCAGTGATATCAGTGAGAATTTTTGCTACTGTGGAGACAGGTGAAAATTCAACTTCAGCATTTACAACGATTTTGGTTCAGGCAGTGCAAGTGAGTTTGTGACTGTTGCTGCTGCCTGTGCCACTGGAGCTCTGCTTAGTTTCCACTGCCAACAACGTGGAGGATGTTCTCCAACCCTGACCCCGCTTCCTGGGAGGCCAACCACGCAAATGCTTTTATTAGCAACAACCCTCCTTTCTTCCTGGCCCTTTGGGGCCAGCCAAGTAGGTTATGGCAATGACTGTCACTCCTGTCCCAACTCTGAGCTCTCCAACAATTCATGGCCTATATTAGGAAGTTAACATTGTCTCTCTAGAGACAAAAGCCTTCTCTGTTTTCCTGAGCATTTTCCATGAGCTTCTGGATGGCAGCAAGGGGCAGTTTACAGGAAGCCTAACTTGGCAAGCAGGGCTGAGGACAGTTTAGGCAGTCACTGGCTCTCCCAGAGAGCAGCACTTCTCAGCTTTGAGCACCCTGTGGAGAGATGGGGCAACCCAGGACTAAATGTGTGTGACAAAGAGCCAATTTCCTCTTGTAATAGATGGCATCTCAGCTACCTCTTTTTTTGCTTCTGTTCAGTGGATAGGAGTCAGGAGCAGGTTACCCATCACACAGTAATAGGGTGTTTGTAGGTTTTTCTCTCCTCCCTCCAAAGCAGTGCACCTGGTGCGAGTCAGCTGCATATGACTTATTACTCACCTCGACACCTGTCCTTTCTGAGCCACTCCCAAGTGCCACATACACCTTTCACACAGCTGACTCTCCATCTTTTCTCTTTCTATAAACCCACTGCTGAAATCAGAAGATACGTCCGTGGTGGCAGCGTCTAACCCTCGCTGTGCACAAACCAGCAGTAGCAGTGTGACGGGGGTTGATATTAGCAGATGTTTGTTCTGCAGGGGGGCACTTCCCCAGCAGACTTCCCACCACTTACCCACTGGTTCTGGTTTGGACGCAGACAGGGAAGTGAATGGTGATCCTGTCAGCCTGCAATCACAGGCAGAGTTTGCAGATGGAAACCTGTTGACCAGTTGAAAAACTCCTAGAAATGAGCAGGGTGTGGCTCCAAGAGGAGTCATTCACAACACGTAAAAGTAGATCAGATTCAGGTCCCTCCGAAAAGGGCAAAGCAGAGAGTTTGTGTCACCTTGCAGCAGGGTTGGGCTCTGCCCTCTGCATGGGGATAAGCCAGTGAGTCCCAGTACTTGTGGATTAGGTGTCCATGAATTGCTTGTGTCTCTGCTGAGTGCCAGGAGGGCAGAGGGGACCCTTGAGGGCAGGTCTGTAGCAGGCAGGGCTGGGACATTTAGCCCTGTTGGATCTCAGCCCTCAGTTATTCCTTACCTTGACACATTTGTGGGTGTCTCTGCCTGCAGCAGGTTCAGTGTTGTAGCCCAAGGCTAATTTAATGAGTTTCCTACGGCTGACCTTCTCCAGAAGCACAGGCAAAGCCAAGAGACACATCCATGGTACTTATTTCTGTAACACCTGGGTGCCAGAGTAAGGTGCTTATGGACAAATGGGGTTGCCAGGGTTATTAGGCCTGGAGTTATTAAACCTGCAAATTTCTGATTCTCACTTTTCAGGTGAAAAAACCCCAATAAAAATCAAAGCCTGGAAATCTTTTGTTCTTCTCATTTTCCTTGCCCCCATCAGAGGGAAGTAAGTAGTTTGGAGATTTTTCCTTCCTTCCTCAGTTTTTTAATATTTCTAGATGTTACAAGAAGGGCCAAAATGACAAAGGAGGAGCAAAGCAGGGAAAGAAACAAATGACTGAAAAATGAAAGTGCAAAAAAATCTCTGATTTTGCAGTTTAAAAAAAAAAAATCATCTAATCTTTCCTGATGAAAATTACTTTCTTAAAATCAAAGGCCATTTGTAGGATATATGTATTTGGGTAATAGCAATTCCAGTCAGTTGCTATTTAACTGTTACAGGTAGCGTGAAGTGAGACAGAGGATTTTATTCACATATTAGCCTGATTTCCTGAGGTGCACTGTGGCAAGACCTTGGTGTGGGTACTGTTACAATTGACAGTCGATGGCTCCTGGGGTGCCCCACGGTCTGTCTGGATACACGTAGGGCTTTTCAATCCATCTCTGCATTGCACCCTGAACTTGTAGCTCTGAGGATCTGGGATGGGCAGGGAGGAAGCAGGTTCCCATGAAGCAGGCTCCCATGGATTCCTTGCTTTATAACAGGCTTAGAAGACGACAAGTTCTTTTTTCCCCACCCCCTTTCCAGCCTTGTTTCTGCCAGCCGAGGAGGTAAAGCAAGAGAGAATTAAAGAAGAAAACATACAGGAATAGTGGATATTCAGGCTCACCACTGATTCAGCATGCTTGTTCAGGTGGGCTTTGATTAGATTTGAACCCAGTAAAATAGACACTCTTACCGTGGGGCGCTTCCAGATTATTCCCTGGGTTTTGAAGGAGTATGGTCCCAGGTCCCGGTAGCCCAGAGCAGAAGGACAGGCTGGGAACTCCTCATCCTTGAACAGGGTGCCGGTCTGCAAGCATTGCTGCTGTAGGGCTTCATAGTCCTGCTTCAAATACTTGATGGCATTCCTGTTGGATCCGAGCCCATCCGCCACTGCTCTTTCTTGACACAGCCTCGCTGCGACCCTGGACATGGCTGCCCAGCCTCCCAGTGTGTGGTGCAGCTCTGCCTTTGCCTCCTGGGTGAGAGGAGGTCAGTATAGGAGGTAGCAGGCTCGGGTGGAGCCAAGGACTGCTGTGAGTGCTCCAGCAGCCCTGGAGGAAGGAGGCACCAGAAGTGCAAATACGTACCTGAGAGACACAGGCGGGAGCTGGCGGCAGCCACAGCCAGCACAGCTGGGATTGTGGTCACTGCCTGGTGCTACTCCCATGCTATTTGCTTTTTTTGCAGTCCCTTTTCAAAGTACTTTTTTAACAAGGAACAAGGGAAAACAGTGGTTTTGCAGACACACCTGTTTACACATGGAAAGTGATTATGTGAGTTCAGTGTGCGGAAAGTCAGGCTTGAGGATCAGTGCTTTAAAAATCCAGGTGAAGATGGTTTAAAGCTCCTTTCCTCCTTCTCAGGTTGGACTCTATGTTGATGGAGGGTTGTACAGCCACAAAACCTGGAGCTGGGTATCTATTGCTACAGCTTACATGGCTATGGAGATGCCATGGAGCTTTAAAGCTAGGGAAAAGTTGAACGCACTTTTGGTTTAAGTGATGGGTATTTTCAAAAAGACCCCATTTTGTACTGACACAGGGGTGCACATCTCCCTGGAAAGGTGGCTGAGAATGCCTGTAGGTTCAAGAACTGAAGGAAGAAATATTTTCCATGGAGCACAGCTGCTCTCTGCTGTCTTCCTATATAATGGCCAGGATTCCCCAGCGAAGCCCACTGCGTGTCCAGCAAAAAGCTGAGTAAACAGTGACTTTGTTTGCCAAAGAGCATGTTTGATGACTACCCCTTAGTAAATTTAGACAGAAGGTGTGGGGAAGGGAAGAGAGGATTTTTAAGGACTGAAACCTGTTGAGATAAGGTGTCCAAACACAGGCTAGCCCGGTTGCTTGTCTGCAAATATTTGAGGAGAGGGAATGCAAAGGAGGAAACAAAATTACTTGGTCAGCTCCAGGTGGGCACAGGTAGGGAAGGCTGGGATGAGGGAATTAACATATCAGCTATTCCAAAATTAAACTGTTACTCTTGCAATTGAGTAAAGGAAAAGGATGGCCAGCTTGTTATCCCTGTTGCATTTCAATACTTCTGTGCATGTCTGTGCACTGAACCAGAGTGAGGAGTGGAATAACAAAGTGTTGAGGTGAGGGTTTTTTTCTTTACTGGGTGCAATTTTTTTCTTCCTGATAAATAGACCCACTCTGAGGTACTCACTTTCTTTGCTGTAAGTGGAAGCTTTGGCAATGTCCTTCATGGAAAAGCCTGGTGCTCCAGCAATTGGAAAAGGCCATTTTGATCAGGAGTCTTCTTTTTTTCCATGTATTTTTTCAGACATACAACTCGAAACACTAAGTTTTCTTACAGCTGGAGTTACCGGTCTGTAACTCCAATTGCCACCAGACATGAGTGGGCACAGCAGAGGTGAACATCACCAGGGTATTACAGTGTAAGACAGAGGAATTGTAGGAGCACCTCTTCTAGGAAAACAGGCTGAGAGAGTTGGGGTTGCTCAGACTGGGAAAAAGAAGGCTTCAGGAAGACCTTATAGCACTTTCCAGTCCCTAAAGAGGGCCTACAAGAAAGCTGGAGAGTGACTTTTTACAAGTGCGTGTAGTGATAGAACAAGGGGGAATGGCTTTAAACTGACAGAGAGGAGGTTCAGATTAAGTATTAGTCAGAAATTCTTCGCTGTGAGGGTGGTGAGGCACTGGCACAGGTTGCCCAGAGAAGTTGTGGGTGCCCCATCCTTGGCAGTGTTCAAGGCCAGGTCGAATCGGCCTTTGAGCCGATCTTTGAGCCTGGTCTAACGAAACGTGTCACTGCCCACAGCCCGGGAGCTGGAACAAGATGATCTTTAAGGTTCCTCACAACCCAAACCATTCTATGATTCTATGAAATACAATCAGATTTTAATCATAAATTTCAGTAAATGTGCCATAGGAGTTTTTCTGTCCTGTACCTCACATTTGGAAAGTGGCTGAGGACAACCATTTTCTGTGGAGAGGCTTGGACCAGATAACCACCCATTGTGTCCACCACAACCCTCTGCTCCTAGTGATCTGTAGTACAGCGGTTCAAATCCATTTTCCAAGCTTGATTAACAGCAGCATGAGTTATTTTGTGTAGAAAGTGATACACAAGCACCATCTAGAGGATATAAAGAAGAGGAAAAGATGGTCATTGTATAGTTGACTACAGCAACAGCTGTAGATGTAGTATAGGGGGAAAAGCTTTCAGGTTCCCCATGACTCTCCAAAACTGCTGATGAAGTGACATTAACCCCTAGGGATACAGGAACCAGAAAAAAAAAATAGCTGTAACAATTAATCTGATTTTTCTTGCTTCTAGGATTTGCAAAATATTTTTGCCTGGCTCTTCTTGCTTTCCTTCCCCTCTTCCCCTTTCTCCACAATAACAAGAGCGTGAGAAAATTAGGGAAGAACAAAATAAACCAGGAAAATGCATCATCTAGATTTCACAGAAGAGTCTGCAAATTCCATGCAGTCAAGACTGTTCTGTATCTTTATAGAGGAAAGTGGAAATTTTTAGAAGAAAATAACTGCCAATTACCTAGCAGTTCTCGATATATTTCTGATATAGTGCATTAGAGAGGACTGAAATGGCTCTCCTGTACTGCAGCACTTTGCTAATGAGGATTAAATCTGCTTAGCTGTATTGTAGACCCTGCAGCATGAAAATGGATTAGTTTGATTTAGAGAGCTTGCCTTCTCCTATTCTAGATGTATGGGCTCCTACCCACCCTATTACTGTGAAAATGGAGTGACTATTAGTAGGCAAATTAGCGGGAGCTGTGAAAGGTCCTAAATGTTGCCTATAATAGTATTGTTTTAGAGGTTAGCGTGCTACAGGCTGAAGCCTAGTGGGCTCCCTATAGGGAAACACGTCTGAAATTAGCTGTGATCCTGCCTGATTGTTTTATAAATGCCAGAAAATTGTTGGTGCCTGAAGAGGAGGAACGTGACATACTACAGTGGTAATGACTTCATGCCAGGTGTGAAGCTCCACAGCACAACTGAGCTGATCCAGGAGTGATGGTTCAGTACTGTAAGGAGCTGGAAAGGACAGATGCACTTTTCAGGATGATCCAGGTCTTTCTGACACCTCACACGGTGTTGGCTGGGGCTGCAGCCAGTCTTGTGATGTTGAGGAAAGATCAATACCTCTCCAGATCCCAGCTCCAGCCAGGAAAGCAATTCCTTTCCTTGTGAAACATCACTACTGCTACTGCAAGCCTGGGAAACCATCCTCCTCCTAGTGAGGACAGGGCAGTTCCTGCAAAGAAGAACAGAAGTCCTGGAGGTACATAGCCCCATTTCTTCCTTCCTGAGCTGTTGGCAAGTTGCTCCCCATTGTTCCCCGATATCTGAGTACAGGGGAGGGCAGATGAGCAGGAGGGAGGAGGGATACTGCAAGGCAGAGCAGCCCTGAGCTACTCACAACTGCTGAGTGTGGACATACAGGGAAGGAGAATCCCATCCTGTCTGAAAATCCATGCTGCAAGTGGCAGCTGGATGCTCCTTATCAGGCACCAGCATGAGCTGCTGCAGTACCAGCTGAACCCACTTTACTCCTGAAATGTGAGAGCTGAGTGACTTCTTTGAAGAGCTGCAGGTGTGCAGGAAGATTAAGGAAAAAGTCAGATTTCCTTCTGAAGTTGCCTGGTTTTAGGGGGTGGGTAACTACTCTTGGGACTGCTGTTTTACCTCAGAGCATTACACTGGTCTCACAGTCAAATGGAAATCACCCCTTTCTTTAAAGAAAATGGGCAAATTGTGTGAGTATGTAGAAGATCAAGGAACTGGCTCATGTAGTGCTCGAAAGAACTTCCCTCCCTCTAACTGTGGAGTTATCCACATCTGCTGCTGCGCTGGAGGTAGGTGACTTGTTGATTTAACTGCAGAGGTCTTTGTGGGTAAGCTGTTCAGATGGCTGCTGGGACAGCCAACTTCCCATATAGTAAGAGAATTTCTGTATTACACCAACAATATCCCTGTATGTTTGGGACCAGTCTAACAAGCCATGGTGTCAAATATACCTCTTCCCTGCATTGCCCCAGGTACCTCTCCCACTGCCTAATCGAATCCTTACTTGTTCAATTTCTTTCTGGCTTTGCTGCCATCTGTTCATCTCTTTTTCTGTTTGGCTCAGTCTCAAGTCCCATTGCACCACAGAGACTCTAAGAAAACTCTGGTAACTCTGACTGAACAGAGCGACCACATAACATGTTTGTACACGCTTGATCTTCTTGATTGTTGTCCAAGCAGAGGCTGTTGACATGCAGCCAGCAGACCCCAGAGTGGTCTGTGAATATCGTCTGTGGGATGCAGGCGAGATGACTTAAGAAATCAAAGTAATTACATTACAAACTTCAACCCAGCTTAAACTTCTGCATCTGCTGGAAAATGGCTAGACTAGTTCACAAACCAAAATTGGTTTTGTGGGTCACTGCTTTGAACTGACACTGTTTTCCTTTTACCCTGACTCTTGAAAAAAAACAGAGATGTCTGACCTGTGGCAGCTACACAGATTTGAACCACTGCATGGAGCCAAATAAACGCTTTTTGAGCAGCTATACGGCTCCCAGATCTGTCTGGGATGTTGGGATACAACACTTGTCATGAGTTACACTCCTGCATGGTGAGGTGCTGTTACCTTCCAGTCTCCTGGCTCAGTAGAAAGCCTTGCCTGTGAGATGATTCAGCAGTGCCTAATGAATACAAACAGTTGAGTGAAACCATCCTGCAGTGTCATACTGTGTCCTGGTTGAGCTTTGGCACAACCATGGTGTTGTTAATGATGTACCAGTAATTGGGTGGACACAGCATGTCCCAGCTCCACTCAGAGAGCACTTACAGCACATAACATTAATTGGTCTGCTTCCAGTTCTCCATGTGTTATTGATTTGCCACGTGCCTCAATATGCTGCTAAAAATACCACTACCCTCTTTATTCAGAGAGCCCTTCTGACCCATGAGGAGGAGGAGACACCTTCAAAGCACAGTTTGTCTGTGCCTGGCCAGGTTTGGACAAACAGATGATATCAGGGCTGCTTCACTGCATGGCCATGATCTACACAGACATAGCTGGCTGGTGCTGCTCTCCCCACTCATATCTAACTTCAAAAAGATTTTGGGGGCCTCCTCTGCTACATGGGGAATTGAATGAACAATGCTCAGCTTTTTTTTTCTTGTTTAATGGCAATGGCTTCCCATGAATTGTGCAAGTAGGACCCGTGTTGAGTCTAGGAAGAGGAATCCTAAGTGACTTAAGTCCAAAACTACCAAGCAAACAGACAGTGTTCCACAGTGCATTGGAGTACCATGTATCAGCAATGAAGAAAAACTTCTGATTTATAATTTTCAAGGAAAATTCCCACCACATCTCAGCAAACAGTACAGCTGGGTAATTTATGGTTCTTTGAGCATTTTTCAAACAATAATGTTCTTTTTTTTTCAGATAGAATGTATCCAAACCACTATTTTGTGCATCCAGTGCTTGGGATACCATATGCAAAAAGAGGTGCCTGTCCTTCCAAGGCAGCTGGGCAGCCAGCACGGGCAGTGGGTGCAGCACAAAGGGCTCTCAGCCTCTTCTGCATGCTGCCCGGGACCGCTGCCTGGTGCCCAGCGCGCCCTGAGTCAGACCTAAAATATGAAACAAATGGTTTGAGTTATCCCTTGGAGGGCTGCTGTACTATGCGGGTGCCAGCAGCAGCATTTCGGCCATTCTTGGCAGCAGCTGGCTGCCAAAACAGCGACACTCCTTTTCCCCCGCAGTGTACGGCGGGGGTGCGTACTGGGGGGGAACTCGTTGGGTGCGGTTCGGGCTGTGCGGGGGTGTAGATTGTTCCACGCCGGCAGTGAAGGCAACACGTGCTTTGGTTACCAGCAGCAAATCAAGCTGTAAGTGATCACTGTTGCATGCACTGTTCACGGCTGTAACAGGGTGACGATACGGGGTACATGTGTACCATAGTCATATTAGGTTTCCCCCCTTCCTTTGTCTTTGTTTTTCTAAACTAGCAGATTTGGCTAGCTGTGGTTTTTACACGGGAACTATCGGTGTTTTTAAATGGATGAGTCCATCTGGCACTACGGGGGCCAGGGCTGGCGCAGGTGTGGAGCTGACGAGGCGCCCAGCTGCGTGGCAGGGATGTTCTCTGCGGCTCCACGGAGCTGGGGAGGGGAAGTTTCTTCCTCAGTGACTCCTGGTGTGGAGGGACTCGAGCAACCCGGGGGATGCCGTGAGCACCGGCGCGGCCCCGCTGGCGGTGGGGGGATGACGGAGCGGGCCGGGCGGGGCCGGGCCGNNNNGGCCGTGGCGAGGGAGCGGGCGGCGGCGGCGGGCGCGGGGCGGCACGGCCACGCCGTGCCCTACCTGGGGCAGCACTTCGGGGCGCTGCGCCGGGAGTGCCTGGAGGAGGGGCGGCTCTTCCAGGACCCCTCCTTCCCCGCCGGCCCCGCCGCCCTCGGCTACCGAGAGCTGGGACCCCGCTCCGCCAAGACGCAGGGCGTCGTCTGGCGCAGACCCACGGTAGGGCGGCGGAGGGTGGGGGGATCCCGGCAGCATCCTTCCGCGGCACCGCCGTGTCACCCGACTTTTCTTCCTCCCCCACCCCGTATATTTGGTTTAATTTAATTGTGCGGGTGCGGCGGGTCGGGGCGCGGTTGCCTAGCAGTCCCAGGCTCAGACCTGCTCCCGCAGCCTCCCTCGGCTGCAGAATCCCGGGGTCGTGAAGCTGCGGATGCTCAGAGCACCGGAGACTTCCCTTTGAGACGGGTGCAGGCTGGCAGGGTGGCGTGCTCTGTCTAGAAAACAAACAAAGCAGAAAAGCCGTTTCCCTCTCCATCCTGAACTCTCCGTGTGGACAAACCACTTGCCTTGGGCGGCGTTCGGGGCTTTCGCTTCGGGTTGATTCTTTCCCTTAGCAGCAGAGCGTTGAGCTGACCACCGTGTGGTTTCCTTCCGAAGCAGCCCTGCCAGCCACGGGAGCCATGGGGTCAGGCGGACTGCGGGGTGCCTAGGCGCTGCTGAAAGACTTTGACATAGTCAAAAGTGCGGGGAGGTAATAGCGGAGTGGTGTGTGCACGTGTGTGGAAATGCAGTGGACCCCCTGGCACATTCTGTGAAGTGAGATGGCTGCCCACAAGCTTTGGTCACCAGCTCCCGTTCTCACTGTGCTTGGTGTGTTTGGTGCCCGCCCTCTCATTCCTGACTTGCTCCATCTCCGTGGTGTTCCTCTGCTGTGGTCAGTGGCTTGTTTAATTTGCTGCAGGTGGGGCCTTGTTGCCTCCCTTACCTGTGGCTATATGTTAACGCAAGGCTTGTTTTGTTCCCAGGAGCTGTGTTCCAGCCCCCAGTTCATAGCAGGTGGAGCCACTCGCACTGACATCTGCCAAGGGGCCTTAGGTAAGGTGGAGCCAGAAAGCTGAGTTTTCCATGCAGGTGCTGCCCCAGGACACCATGGTTTATACTGGGCTGTAACTAACCCCGTAAATATGTCCTTTTGCATCCTACCACCTCTCTGCACATCAACTCAGACCTTTCTCGCCTTTCCTTGGCATTTGCAGGTAGGGAGCATGTGCATTTGGCCACTGAGCTCAGCCTTTCTGCATGCACCAAGCAGGGATGACACAGACTGTTTTCCTGGTGACTTTTCTCATCGTGACCGGTTCCTTTCACATTCTCATCCGTGTGCCTGAAAGCAGACTGACTAATTTCTACCTTGAACAATCTGCATAGAAGGGCAGTTGCACGCATGGTGGGGTGTTTCTTTCCACAGGGGAAGAGAGTGCTGCTGAGCAGGGGGACCCCTTGAAATCTGGAAAGATGCAGTACAGAGAAAACAAGTTGTATGGGGGAGTCCCTGCTGGTCATCAGCTCTCAAGGAAAACAAAACCAGGGTGTTTCAGGAGGGATGGGCCAGCCTGTGAGCTGAAGCTTTTGCCGTGGCTTCTACTCGGTTTGTGCAATTGCAGCCTCAGTCAGGCTCTCTTGGAGGACCCCTGGGAGCTGCAGGGAAGCCCCAGGGGACAGCTGGGAGTGAGTGGCTTAGCCTGGCTGTTTGGGCACAGCTGTCCCTGTCTGGAAGCCTGTCTCCTGGCTTGCCTGCCAGAGGGGGTTTTAGGCGAGTCCCCCTGTGCCTGTCCACCCAGGAGGCAGCGTGGAGGCTGGCAAGGAGGATATCTGCATAAACAGAAGAAATAAAGTGAAGTGAAAGCAGTAGGCTCCTATTTATTCCAAAGCTGTAGTGAGAGGGTTTTAGATTAGACAGCACAGTTGAGGGAAAGCTCTTGGTGTAGGGAAACATGACTAATTTGTGCTGTGTTGTTCTGTTTGTTTGCTTTCAAACAGCATATTAGCCACATTGTGGCTTCTTAGTTTCTAGTCCCGCTGCTATTTGTGTTTTCATGTCCAAAAATACAACAGACAGGGAAGCTTATATTTTGTGCTTCTGTGTTCATTCAAAAGTTTTTTAGTTTAGTGCTTTGACAACTAGGTACAATTTGTGTAAAAAGCCCTGACATTAAAAATACTTAGATTTTCAACTTAGTTCTCCTCATGCCCCAATACCATCTGTGGCATGGGTTAGGCTCTGTTGTGTCATGGGTTGTTGGCATGTCACCAGCTTCCTTTCCGTGCCCTCTCTGCCCAATATCTTGTGTCCCACCCTGACTGTTTTGGCATAAGGCATGTCCCAGTGCTTAACACACGTGCCAGACATCTGTCTGCTCTTTTTATTGTGAAACTTTACACCTGTGGAGTTCTTCAACTTGAAATGAGTGTTTATTGTAGTGCCATTTCAACATCTGGCATTTTGTAGAGATGCTGGTTTCTGAGGGCGCTTAGTTGCTTCCTGCCGTCTGCAGGCTTCCAACTTTTCTATCCAGATGCTGTGACAGCAAGAGCACAGGAATGAAAGATTTGTAACTTCATTTTCAGGTTATGAAGTTGCTGTTGCTAATGCCAAACCCTGTTTTAGACTGATAAAAGTGTTTGTTGCCTTAATGGTCTTTGGACCAGTCAGATGTTCCTATGAGGTTGTATGGTATCACCAAAGGATGTGAACTGACTCACAGCTGGTATTGCTTGACCTCCTCAAACTATATTTCAGTTGGAAGTTGTTAGTGCTCTTGTTTGTCTTAATGTTTTCACCATGACTAAGTACTGTGATGACTCTCCCCACTATCTTTCCATGAATCTGGGCAGGATTTTGGTATTGTGTGGCAGTCCCGTGGTGGATTAAAAATTAGATGCTATTGATCTTATCTCTGTATTGTCACTGAGTTGCTAAGAGCCTGTATGGAATCTCTGCTTTTTACACAGTGAGGCTAGCAGATGTGCTGTGCAAATGCTGTTTTTTAAATTTTTGTCGCTGCCTCATCTGACACCAGCATTTATATCAATACATGTGCTTAAGCTTCCATTTACTTGAATTTTGTGTGCTGACATTGATGTCCCATGGCATTTTAGGATGTTACAGAGAAGATTGCACTGGAAGATGTCAGGTGCTTTTGAAAACCTGTGCTTTTCATTATGCTGCTTTTTTTCCACAGGAACCTTTTGTAGCCTTATTTATCTCCCAAAAGGCTTGATCACAAAGCAACAGATTTGTACCCATGTGGAGCTTCACTGCTGTTGCTAAGCCCTTCAGGACATCTGGGAGTACTGCAGGGACGGATGAGGCATGCAAAACACGTGTACCCATCAGTGCTGCAATGGGCTTCTTGTCAGGGGATGTGTAACCAAACAGCTCAGCTAATGAGCAGAGATTCCTTTTAGCACAGGAGTTTTTAGTCTATGGGCCAGGTGCATACATTTTTTTAACTGTTTTTGACCTGGGCTGTATGATACTGTGATGCATATAAGGCGTAGCTGATCATCAGTGCAGAAAAGGTTTGGGGCTTTGGTTGGTTTGTTGGTTGTTGGTTTTTTTTTTTTTTCTTTTTAGGTGAAACTTTTAAAAGCACGTATTTGGAGTTAGTTTTGCAGTATCAGAGCTGAAGTCAGTAATAGTTTTTGGCTGCAAAGGGCAGCACATCGGATGTGGTGACTCATTACAGCGGAGGGGAGGATCCCAAGCCAGAGAAACCTTGTTCACCCTTAACCGCCTTTTTTGGAGGGGGTTGTCACCATGGTATCACAACACTGGAGTGTAAACAGCACAGTGTCATCTGGTGTTTAGATGCAGGTGTCTCCTCCTTATATAAAAATGTGTGAAAAAATAACTAATTGAATAGGACGAATTTAGGAAATTGGATCCGTGGTTTTCTCATGCTGACAACCACTCCACTGTCAGCGGGTTGCCACAACCTCATGTTTCTAACCATAAAGCTTCCTGGATTCATGTGGTATTAATATAAATACATTCAGTAGGTGTTAATCTACAGCTATGAATGTTTTAAAATAGTGACTAGTCTGTGATTGGCAGAATGTACATTAGAATGTACTTTTTTTTTTTTGGTCCCATGTGCAGTGACCAGAGGAGCTGCCTTTTGCTTGCAGCCCTTCAGGCACTTCCTGGGTGTGTTTTGCCTGTTTTTTCTTTCTGGAATGGCCAATTTTAAGCCTTTAAGGCTATTAATGTGTACCTTGCAATTACTTTTTTTTTTTTCCTAACATTCTGGTTGTAGCTGGAAATTAGGTAAATGCAGAGGTAAGGGTATAGAAATAAGACTGAAAACGGCAAAAAGGAAGCATGGCAGGAAAAAAAATGTACTTGTTGTTCATATAAATATGCTACAAGTAAACTCACAGCCTGTGAGTTCCCTTTTCTGATAACCTTTTTCTACCTATTGTTCATTTACAAAAATTCTCTATGATTAACCCAGCCTTGCTAACACTACTTTCAAATTCTTTTTATAAGTAACCTGTCTGTTAGCCTCTTCTTAATTTTCCTTCTCTATCAAAGGAAAGTCACTGTCAAGAACCTTACAGAAGTACCAGTTCTGATAGTTTAGAATATTTGGTAAAGACCCTACTCATTCTTACTTAATGCAGACTAAAACTCCAAATCTGTTCTCATCCAGGCTTTGAATTATCAAGTTTACTTTTTGTGATGGCTGTTCAGAAAGGAAGAGATGATGTCTTGGCTATTGAGCACTTTTAAATGTGAAAACCAAAGGATGAGGTGTCTCCCATATATGCTACATCTGCCCTTAAACCTCAAGAAGACCTTGCCCAGAGTTGTCTGAATAAAGATCTATGTTTCTCAGACTTTAAACCAAGAGATTTTATAAGAGTCTGCTATTTCAGTCTGCCTTGATGAAGCAGCCAGAAAGTAAAGGAAATTCTTTATACACTCTCCTTCTGGTGTAGAGGTCTTCTGGGGGGAGTTTCTCCTTGAATTCCTGTGCTTCTTACCTACAGGGAAACGAGATGTTACTGAAGGGTGTGTGCTCTTAATCTAGATGCCTGATCAGCTTCTTGACCCAGGCTTCCTGAGATACTTTGGTCATGTTGAATTGTTCATTTATTCTTTCTGTGCTGCTCTCTGCCTGCCCAGCCCATGCCTCGTGTATGGAATGCTAATATTTCTTGGGAAGAATAGTTGGACAACTGCTCTCTGAGCAAGACTTGCTACTAATTTAAATCAACACAGTTTTTCTGAGGTTAGTAACACCAATGTCAGATACTCTGGGTTTCTGTTGCAGCGTGGGTCTAAGATGCCAGAGGCTTGCTTTACCTCTGAGTTGCACGAATCTGTCTATAAAAGCCTTGTGGAGCGTGGAGTGTGTGCTGGGGTTGTTCGGATGCTCGGACAGGCACCTCTCTGGGGATTATCAGTTATTTGGTCTCTGTGGTGAGATGAGACAGGTTAAGCTATCAGTTTGTATATTTGTGACTTGTCTCGTGCCTTATGGGTTCCTTCCAACTTCAGATGCTCTGTGAGAACTGCTGTGAAGGGTAGCTGCTAAATCCCTTACTTGACTGGAGGAGAGAGGATCCATGATTGTAGATTAACCCATCTCAAAATGCCTCTTAGTATATTCTGACCCCAGTCTCTTTCCCGGCAATCACCTTTGTGGTGTGTGGCAATACCCCTGGATGCACTAC
This sequence comes from Oxyruncus cristatus, assembly GCA_013399855.1. Lineage (NCBI taxonomy): Eukaryota > Metazoa > Chordata > Aves > Passeriformes > Cotingidae > Oxyruncus > Oxyruncus cristatus. The sequence continues at coordinate 746,857 of VXAY01006844.1, read as the reverse complement.
AGCACCAGAGGATGCCCAGCTCCCAGGCAAGAGAGTCTCAGCACCTTGAAGGAGGCTGTAAGAGGAGTTCCCATTTTGCAGAGTGAGATGGATGTGCTGTTGCAGAGGAGGGAGGGGAACATCCTTGTTGCTTCATAACCTGTCACAGCAGAATGGCAAGGTGACTTTCCTGTTTGAAACTCTGACACAGTGATTTTTCCGTTGCAGTACAAGCAGCCAGAGGCAGGGCTGAAGGGAAAATTTTATGGTCAGTTCTTCCCCTCTGGGTAATGAAACAGCGAAAGCACCCTGGGTTTTGAAATTGTTTGCAATTTCATATCTTCCCCCTTCCAAGAGCTGTGAAAAGGGCCATGGGACAGATGTCATTCATAGGGCTGCTACGAGGGGTCAGCTACAAAAAGCAAGGGGCAGCCTGGAGGGAGCTGCAGGTTGTCTGTGTTCCTGCTAGTGCTGTCTGAGCAGTGACGGATTTGGGCCTGAGGGTGGACCTTGAAGGCTGCTTTAGAGTTAACTTGCCCTGAGACTTTCTCCCATTTGGAGCCCAGCTTCTCACCTGTAAGCTTTGAGCCTTTTCCCGTGGGAGAGAGAAGACTGTATAGGGACTGCAGCTTTGCTGGCCTCTGGCTTGCTGGCAGCTGCAGCTGGTTCCTGCTTCTTCAACCTGCAATCTTCCAGTATCATTCTGTGGGATCTGATGTGTGATACCAACTACACTCTGTTCACAAAGCAAAGGAACAGTGGATCTGCCAGTGCTAACAAGGGGATTTGTGTTGGGCTGTGGCAGTCAGAGGATCATTCAGGTCTGTAAATCTCTGCCTTGCTAACGGGCTGCAGGAAGCCCATGGCTGAGCAGAAAGGTAACTGCCCTGTTAAAGTAACACTGGGTTCTGAAAATAATTACAGAAAATAGAGGTGTAATGTTTATAGAGCTGTGGTCTCTTCCTCCCTCTGCATGGCAGGAGATGGTGTGGAAAAACACTGTCCAGACAGCCTGTGCCCTGGAGCTGTGGTGTGCAGGCTTGGTGTATGTTGGCTCCATCCCAGACAGGGTGAAGAGGTGTGTGGGACTGGGAAACAGTGCCTGCCTTCAGGCCTTTCCTGTCTCTCTGGTGACTAGAGCCAGAGATGAAATGTGGGACTAGACAGAGAGGCCTCAAGCAAGAGCCTCTGGAGATGTCTAAGGTGAAAGGAACTCCTGTTTGAAGGGAGGCTGGCAAGAGACCTTAAAGGGAGCTTGTCCAGAGGACAGGTCTCTGGATGGCAAAGCAACAGGCATTTATTAAACATGGAGGAGGGAAATGAATGCAGCCTATGCTTGAGAAAACACTGTCCTTTTGAGGCGAAACTGCTCCCCTAAGTACCTGCTTGTGCCCATAGGCTCTTTGCCTTTTCCCCATGGTGCTTCCTAACATGTAAGCACTCAGTTGAATATGAAGTTTTCTTTCAAATAATCCCAGAGTGGGTGATAACTGTGGTGGTAGATCAGAAAAAGCCTGCCTTGGGGTTTTTTTAATGACTTCAGTCTTGAAGAAACACTTGCCTACAACGGGAGGGCATTTGTGTTCATACAATTGATCTGTCTTAGAGGTAAGGTCATGGGAGGGATCATCATATCCCAGCTGAAGGGCGTATTGGTTATAATGCACAATCCCTATGCAGTACAAAAACTATAGAATAAAGTTTAAATATTGAACCTAATTCTTTTTTCTTTTCTTTTTACAGGGGACTGTTGGCTCTTGGCTGCCATTGCTTCTCTCACCCTGAATGAAGAAATTTTGGCCCGTGTTGTTCCCAAAGACCAGAGCTTCCAGGATAAATATGCAGGAATTTTCCATTTCCAGGTATGTGGAAAACAGCCTTCTCCCCTCGGTGCTGTTGGCCAGGAGCCAGTGAGTGGCTGTGTCTCTGGGGGGGGGTTTCCTGGAATGGCTTTGTGGGACGTCAGAGAGCCAGACAGAAAAAGGGAGACGGCTAAGAAGGGTGATGGTGGTGGAAGGAACAAGACCATTAACCAAAGAGCTGGAAGCAGGGGCAGCCTTTGTGGTCCCCCCTCCATCAGCAGAGCCAGCTGGGTACGTGCATCCCTGAGCAGGGTGGATGAAGGGAGGTTGCTTTTCCTCTGGGAAATCGGTGCTAGCAGATAAAGCTCCTGGCGACTGGAGTGCACAGTGTCATGTGGTGACAAAGTGTCTGTGCTGTCTTTTCAGTTCTGGCAGTACGGGGAGTGGGTGGACGTCGTGGTGGACGACAGGCTGCCCACCAAGAACGGGGAGCTGCTCTTCGTGCACTCGGCAGAGGGCAGCGAGTTCTGGAGCGCGCTGCTGGAGAAGGCCTATGCCAAGTGAGTCGAGGCTTACCCATAGCATCCTCAATCGTATGAATACTATGGATTTAAAGTGTCAGCCTAATTATTAGCCTTTACAGCTTCTGGGGTGCCCCACAGTGGCTGCTGTAATGAAGCTTTGTTGATAGGTGCCCAAGACAAGTAGCTGAAGTATTGGCTATGTTGCTAGCCAAAAAAGGTAGCTCTTGCATCTCATGGTGAGGCTCTTCCTAGAGTGGTCTCCTGTCATCAGGGCCTGGGAAACTCCATTTCTTGTGTTCTGTGCACTTATGAGAGCTTGCAGCTGCAGTGCTTCAGTGTGCAAAGCACATCAGTCCACGTGCTCGGGTCCGTGTTAGTGGCAAAGACACTCTTATCTGAATCTCCATTTTTGTGTTGGCCAGAGAAGAATTCTTCCCTCTGACATTACTATTTTGAATTTACTTAAGAAATTTAGATCAGCTGAAAGTCAGACCCCTAATTGTTAAGGAGATTAAAAGGCTGTGGAACTCGAGAGGCAAAATGCTGGGTCTTGATTTTTTTTTTTTTTTTTAAATACTTTTTTTTTTCTTCAAATAGGGCTCATGGTTTTTGTCACTGATATGACGGAACCTGCAACCGTGATTGTATGGGCTTTCCAAGTACGCAGGTCTAAGATGCAAAGCTGAATGGAGGGTGCATTTGTAATTTGTAGCTGCTGTAGCGCTGTTGAAAGCAGAAATTCCGTCACAGCTGGCACATTGAGTGCCTCTACCGAAGAGAAGAGGAGAACAGGGAAACCTGATGGCTGTGTGTGTGAGAAGAGGAAAGCAGGGAGCATGATGGTTGTGTGTGTCCCTCGTTTTGTGCAGGCTGAACGGATCGTATGAGGCTCTTTCTGGTGGCACCACCACCGAAGGTTTCGAGGACTTCACCGGGGGAATTGCGGAATGGTATGAGCTGCGGACGGCACCGCCCAACCTCTTCAAAATCATTCAGAAGGCCCTCCAGAAAGGCTCTCTCCTTGGCTGCTCCATCGATGTGAGTTAGCAGGCTTATTGCTGGGCGTGCAGGCAGCTGGGGGGTGGACCATGCACAGGAGCTGCACACGGGATGCAGGTCCCCTCTACTTGTGGTTCTCTGCTCTACTTGTGCCTGGAGAGTTTGACCCACAAATGTGACTCAGGCACGTACTCTTCATGGGGGTTAGGTTGAAACGCAGACTTTTTTAGTAAAAGCCCTTTGCCTCCTTTGTCTTTCTTCCTTGAGACCTAGAGCTTTTGCTGTTTTGTAAGTTCATGGTAATGAATCACGCAGGGCACTCGTTAGGGATCCTGAGGTACATCTTTGTTCCTAAGAAAACCTGTAGCTTGGCAGCAGGATGGTAGGGGTGAGTAGATTTGGACAGAAAGCTGCTGCTAGTGGCTCCTGCAGATTCTCAGATGCAACCTCCAACCTTGCTGTTGCCTTTTTGACACACAAGTTGCACCTAATATGTTCCCAAAAAATCTGGACAGATCTGAATGTTCCCAGAAAATCTGAAGCAGAGAGGCTCAGACTGTTGCCAGGTTTTTAAAAGTATGAGAAAACATGTTGTCAAAAGCTGGACCTGCATGAGAAGGAAAAGAGGAGCCTGCAAGGATTCAGCATCGCTTTTAGCCTTACTGAAATGAGTCTAGGTATTGTTATTGTGTTAATCACCCTCCTCCCAGATGAGATTGCATCTTAGTTATGTCTAAAGGGAAGGTAAATTGTTTACAAGAGCTCCATTCATGATATAAATGTAAATGTTTCCTCCCATTTTTCAAGTTAAATCAAGAGTCCCAGGAGAGGGAAGCTTCACAGCAGGAAAAGTGCTTAGTTAATGTCAGTGTTTGACTTCATGGTACTTTCGGGGCCTGTTTTACTTGTTTGCATTTAGGTAAGAATCTGACATCTGGATTTTTGCCCCACAATACAAATCTCTTGTTGAAGGTGGAAGAGAGTAAATGTATTGTGTTGTTGATAAGTGGTGGCAATTTCTGTAGTGTAAATTTTTCGTTACTGAGTTCAGCTTTTGGAAAAAATCTTGTAAAATCTTCTCTTCTGTGAGAGAAATAGGGACACAGAGATTAAGCATTACATGGAGAATGTATTGCCGGGCAGTAATAGGGCCTGAATTGACAGCAGGAATCCTGCCTGCTCAGTCCCATCCTCTCTGTTTTCTTAAACTTGCAATATGCTTGTCTAGAGATCACACTCTTTCTGAAATGGTGGGAAGACAATGATAGCCATATGTTTCATAGGTGGTTAAACACTCGCTGTCTAGTAAGAAATTACTTTTCTCTGCAGTGTTCAAAGGCCAGACTGCCCAAGTATTCTAATGGCCATGAAAAAGTGGGAGGGTGGTGTACCTTCAGGTTCCAAGGCATCCAGAATTCAGCCTTGCTGCCCTGCATGGCAGGTTCCAGGGTGCCAGTGCTAGGGAAAGCAAGGGCGACCTTCCACCCTGCTGTGGAGCCAAAGGGAGTGTTTTAACCCTGAGGCAAAGCACTGGGGCTTGCTGGACCTGGGTGTGATCCTTGGTGATGCCTAGATAGCCTCATGCCAGTCTCTCCCTGTTTTCTTCCTAGTTACCTTGAGAATAAGGAGTTTATTTTGTGTATCCCTGCTGGAGATGCACAAGAGGGGATGCATCACACCAAGTGTTTTGGAGCCAAGAGGGAGCTCCCCTGTGGTGCAGGGCTTCTGGTGTGCATCCTTTGCCATGAACGTGGCCCCTGGATCTCCAGCACCGCCACATGTGCTCCTTTTTCCTTTCCTTACTCTGTCCTGCTGATCCTTCTTGGTGCCTCTGTGCGGCAGCTAAACCACCCCTGCAGCCTGCCAGAGAGATTAAAGCTCCACTGGAGGGGGAAGCTTTCCTTTGTCGGACCCCCTGCACATGGGAAGCCACGCTCACCGACGTTCTCTGCTCCTCCAGATCACCAGTGCGGCAGAGACGGAGGCAGTCACTTCCCAGAAGCTGGTGAAGGGACACGCGTACTCGGTCACCGGGGCAGAGGAGGTACGTGTGCCACCCCAGAGGGGTTTTGTGTGTGGCAGCCACAAATCCGTCTCCGACACTGCGAATTCTTGAGCGTCACCCGTTTTGCTGAATCGGGTTTTGAGTCTCCTCTTTCTGAAGGAACGCTGAATGAGTCAGTGTGTTTTTGAACAAACAGAAATTTGTCTTCTTGGTGGTCTGACTGAAAAAAAACCAACCCCTATTTTTCCATAAACGTTGCTTTTTCCCAGTGTGCGGGGCAATGGGCAGCTCTGTGCAGAGGGCACACCACCCTCTGCTGGTGACCAGGCCCTCGGTGTTGCGTAACAGGCAGCACGTAACTTAAATGCACAGGGTGAGAGATGTGCACCAAGCAAGAAGAATATATATTATTGTCTTTTAAGTGCCTGCCGAACCGCTTTTCAGCAGGACATGGTATTTGAATGCAATTTGAGTGCCTACTGAAGAGTGGGTGATTGCTGAGGGTAAGCCAAGTGAAAATAAAGGAAGTGATCGAGGTGTCCTTATACGTGTCTAGGGAGTTTTTGGGGTTACTTCACCAGTAATTGGTTCTGAAATAATTTCTGAAACTTGAGTGAGGTGTAGAGAGCTGCTGACATGCTGCACTGAGGTGGACGCTGCTAACAGGCAGGTTTGTGGGTGTTCATTTGGTCCTCTTCTCACAGCAAAAGCAGCAAAGAGGGAATTGGTTGTCCTTAATTCGCAAACAGGCTTTTCCTTCGGAGATCTGTGCAGACTTTATAAGGATAGTTCATCTTGGGGTGTCTGTCATCTCTGGACTCTGCATTGCTGCAGTTTCCTTGGCTTCCGGCTCCAGAGGTGCACCAGCTCCTTCCTCCCATGAGTGCTGTGTGTTCCCCAGAAATAGTGGGCGTTCCCACTGGAATTTGAACAGCTGTGCTTGGCCTGGCCTCGGTGTGTGCAGAGACAGCAGATGACGAGCCACAGCCTTGGCACAGTGTGAGGAGGGGCCGATGCTGCTGCACTGCAGGGCATTAGTGTGGTCAGAGGGTTTGTGGCCAGTCTGAGTATCCCATCTCTTGTAACAGGCTCGTCTAATATATAAGGAGGGGAGAAAAAGGCATTTGAATGTAAAAAGGGAGTTTATACATAAATGATGACTTAGAGAAATATCTCTTTGCACCTGCTTTTTGGCAGCCTCATAAGCAGCTTTACATTCCCCTTGCTTGAAATCTTATCAGAGGTAATTTTTTAGCACCACAAAACAGACATTTTGGTTATCATGAGCTTTGGTTTGTGCATGTTACAAAACTTCTCTGGACAAGCTTGGGTGCATGAAGCACGTTCAGAATCAGTTTGACTTGTGTCTTCTGGACCAGCTGTGTGCACGTCTGTGTGTATACTTTGTCATGCGGAACACCAAGATACTTGCTCTGTCATGTTTTTTAATTCCTGTCGAAGATGTGGGAGGGAGCACAGTTCTGTGTCCCTGAGTAACTCTCTCCATACACTTCTGACCACATCAGGTGAACTTCCGAGGAACAGTGCAGAAGCTGATCAGAATCCGAAATCCCTGGGGGGAAGTGGAGTGGACTGGGAAATGGAATGACAAGTGAGTCAATGGCTTGCACGCTGCCAACAGGCTTTTACTGCAGGGGTGTGGTCGTGTTTCTGCTGTTGTCTGTCTTTTCCCTACCTCAGATTCCTCTGTAAGTCACATCTGGATGTGATGTTCACTCTGAGCTGCTTCAGAGAGGTGCATCCCGTCACGGTCATCTCCCTTGTGGGTGTCACAGTATGTGGTGCCTTTCATGCAAACACTTCCCTTTATTTAAGATGCAGTGATTTGGCTGGTGATTACTAAAAACCTCACTGTAGTTTCTTCTTATTTAACAGCCTGTATTTGGTGGTGAGCTTCTGAAAACTTACTTTCCAAAAGGGCTTCAAAAATCCATCTCTGTTGTTAGCAATGAAAACTGGAGTTTACTCACTTGTGTGGCTGGGCAGTTTTTATTCTGAGACTTTCTAAGACAAAGCTCTGCCTCAGTCAAGGCATTAGCACTTTCTGAAAATAGAACTCTGCTTCTCATCCTTACCTTGGATATTTGAGAAGTGAGATATCTTATAGGCTCGGTCCATCTATTTTTAATTCTGCAGTGGTTTGAGAGTTCTGGAGCTGCCATCATTTAGATCTTGTAGATTATTGGAATTGTGGAGAGGGAAATCATTGTGCCAGAATAGCCAAATTAGGATTTAACCTTTACCATATGCTGTAGTTGATGTGGGGTTCTCTTTCAGCTGCCCAAACTGGAGTGGCGTTGACCCTGACGTGCGGGAGCGGCTGACCAGGAGACATGAAGATGGGGAATTTTGGTAAATACCATTAGGTTTCCATTTTGGCAGAAGGGAATGTCGTTTGCCCACCTTTTTTTCACACAAAGTAACCTCTCCAAGTATGCTTTCCGAGATGAGTGTACAAAATCACCCCAAAACCTAGTGCTAAATCACAGTAAGAGAGAGGGAGGACAGGCAAGGTGGTTGTATGGAAAACCTGTCCATCCTGAGGAGACATTGCCAGTGGCATTGCTTCCCACAGGATGGCGTTCAACGACTTCTTGAGGCATTACTCCCGCCTGGAGATCTGCAACCTGACTCCAGACACCCTGGCAAGTGACAGGTACAAGAAGTGGAGCCTGCTGAAGCTGGATGGGAACTGGAGGCGAGGAGCCACTGCAGGGGGCTGCAGGAATTACCCAAGTAAGAAAAACTGGAGGAATATTTTACTTGTCCTCTTGTACTTTCTGTGAGAGCCTTCTGGGAGATGGTTTGGGGTGGCTTATGGAGGAGGAGAATGTACCTGGGATATCTAGGACTAACATCCAAAAAGTGCAGGGGTTTGGGAGATGTGGCTCTCTGATGAGGGTCAGGTTTTGATTGTAAAGGCGGGGGGGGAAGGGGAGTTTTTCCTTCTCACAGCTGATTTTTGAAGTCGGAGCCATGTCTGTCCTAGCTGACATCAACACAGTTTCTTTCAAAGAAGCCTCTGAGCAGTTTGCATAAATTCACTTCCCAGATACTTTCTGGACAAATCCGCAGTATTTAATCAAGCTGGAGGAAGAAGATGAGGATCCTGACGATCCTGAGGGGGGCTGCACTTTCCTCATTGGGCTGATTCAGAAGCACCGGCGGAAGCAAAGGAAGATGGGAGAGGACATGCACACCATTGGCTTTGCAATTTATGAGGTGAGTAAGGCTGTACGTGGGAGGAAAAGGAAAGCTCGTTCCACCTATAAATGGGGTAGTGCAGTTCTCAGACTGCAAAACTCAGATGGTGAGTCCCCAGTACTCGGCGCTGGTGAGGCCACACCTGGAGTATTGTGTCCAGTTCTGGGCCCCTCAGTTCAGGAGGGATATTGAGGTGCTGGAGCAGGTCCAGAGGAGAGCAACCAGGCTGGTGAAGGGACTTGAGCACAAGTCCTATGAGGAGAGGCTGAGGGAGGTGGGGTTGTTTAGCCTGGAGAAGAGAAGGCTCAGGGGAGACCTCATCGCTCTCTACAACTATCTGAAAGGAGGTTGTAGCCAGGTGGGGGTTGGTCTCTTCTCCCAGGCAACCAGCCGTCAGACAAGAGGGCATGGCCTTAAGCTGTGCCAGGGGAGGTTTAGGTTAGATATCAGAAAGAAATTCTTTACAGAGAGAGTAATCAGCCATTGGAATGGGCTGCCCAGGGAAGTGGTGGATTCTCCATCCCTGGAGGTTTTCAAGACGAGGCTGGACGTGGCACTTAATGCCATAGTCTAGTAACCACAGTGGGGTTGGATCAAGGGTTGGACTTGATGATCTCCGAGGTCCTTTCCAACCCGTCTGATTCTATGATTCTATGACAGCGGCTGCAGCAAGGCAAATTCCACTTAGAAGTTTAGAAAATTATCCTCCACAAAAATAGCAGTCAAGCACAGGGACAGGTACCAGAGAGACAGTGGAATCTATGATCCTGGAGATATTCAAACCTAGGCTGGAAAACGTCCTGAGCAAAATAATTAACTTTGATATCAGCCTTGCTTTGAGTGGGGGGTTGGACCAGATTTCCTATAGAGGCCACTTCAGACCTATAATATTCTGTACTTCTAAACTATTTAAAAAAGAAGTGCAGAAATCCAGTCTCCCTTTCACTTGTCAGGCTGGGGTGAAAGCAGCAGAATGGGAGGAGCTGTGGTAGGGTTGTGGCCCTGGCTGGGATACCTGTGCTACCTTGGGAAGTGTGAAACCAGCAGCAGAACCAACGAAAACACCTGTAAAACTCCTCCTGCTGAGTGAAGGGTCAGAGATGTGTCTATGGTGGCTCCTGAAGCAGGACAGAGCTGCAAAGTAGTGGCGCTTACGTGGCAGTGAAAATAGGAGTGATGATCTTGTCTGTGGGTTGCTCTGTAACCACAGGCAATATGTGCAACTGTTTGTTTTGTCAGGGTCCCAGCTTTGAAAAGCTTGTCAAAGGATCTGGTCCCCACAGGATAATAAGGTTTAAAGCAAAGCTAAGTCCCCTGAAGTCTTAAACTTGCAGAAAGTTGCATTGTTGCCTTGCTCAGCCCCTGCTTCCTCTCCTGACGGTGGAGAAGTCAGAGGGGCAGGAATGTGAAATAAGAGGTGGGAAGAAATAGTAGAGAAATTGAGCCTACAAAAAAAACATCACAGTGGGCTGCAGGGAGGAGATTCAGCAGGAAGCCATGACCAGCCTGTCTGTGTCAGACTGTGCCCACGCTGCCCCAGGCGAGCCTCGCCTGCCTCCAGGATGGAGCTGGGAGCTGAACCAGCACTCAGCACTGTGTGGTGTGGGCTCAGCGTTCACCTTCCCCTCAAGCCTTTCTTTTTTTTTTTTTTTTTTTTTTTCCCCCAAATGTGGCTGTACCTGCTAAGTAACTGAAAAGAAGTAGCCCTGGAGCTGCTGTTCAACAAGCAAATAAGTCTCTCCTTCTCTCCTTGCAGGTGCCCCCAGAGGTACGTAGCATGTGTTGGTGGTCAGCGTGCAGAGTTGCGGCTGAAGGGCTTGTGGGAAGAAATGGGTCAGAGGATCCTCCTCTCCACTGGACAACATGACTGCACAGAGTCTCTCTGAACTTAGAGGCCATTTATTCTCAAGGGGGCCTTGAGCCCATGTTGCATTTTCAGTGTCTTGAATTGGAATAAGAGTGCTCTGTGCTGCAGAAACTCACCAAAGCAGCTCTTCCATGGCTCTTAGCCCAGCCCAGACCCACATCTGCTCCCCCAGAGCACGGCTGCTTTTCCCAGCTCTGCACAGAGTTCACGTTTGACACGTGAATAATATTCCACGGAGGTGTTTATATTAATTTCCCCAAGCACCACCTTCATTAGTTTCTCTCTGTTTCAACCTGCAGGTAACTAATAGTACACCCTGAGGGGTCAGAGAGGAGTGGCAATGCAGCACTGCTTATGCAGTATGAGGAGGGCTGCAGGCACCTCTGAGCTGTTGCTCCTCAGAGGAATGCCTGAAGTTGAGCAAAATGCCAGGGTGACCCCATTCCTGGGTTTGCTGTACCTGTGAGGGTGCAAGCAAAGCTGCTGGGGTACCCCATGGTGCCTGAGCCTACGCTCAAATCAGCTACTTTTGTGTAAGATGGGGTTTCATTGGGGAAAAAAAATGGTGCTACTGGTTAATTAAATTTCTTATGTACCTTTTTAATGCCTTAGCAGTACTGTCAGCCACTCAGCTCTTACCCTAGTGTTTGAAAAATCTCATTTCCTTAAAAAAAGAAATTCTAGTACCAGTCCCTGTGGCTTTTCCTTTGCCCAAAAGGTGGAATTTTATCTCCCACTACAGCAGCGGGTCTGACAGGTTTTGTATTCTTAAAAATCTGGGAGGACAGGAAGGAGGAGGTTTCTGAATCATGCACATTCCTGATGCTGGAATCATCAAGGATCTCCTAGAGCTGAAAGACCCTGCACAGAAAAGTTTAATCTGAACAATCATAGAATGGTTTGGGTTGAAAGGGACCTTAAAGATCATCTACTTTCAATGCCCCTGCCATGGGCAGGGACACGTTTCACTAGGTGTTCCTCTCAAAATATTTTATTTTATTTTATTCTTGGAGCCCTCCATAAGTGAGGTCTCTGCCTTTGGGCAGCCTGACCTCAGAGGCAGATCCAAGCTGCAGTCTCCAGGTGGCACCAGCTCCGGGGACCAGAGGGACATGGCTCCTATGCTGTATCACTCTAAAGAAAAATAGTTGGTGGGAGAATTTTCAAATGTCTTCAGACACCCATCATCATCTGCAAAACAAAAGCAGGATCTGAATGATTTATTGTGATGATTTGCAAAATGCATTTGCGGCCACATCTCGGGAGTCCTGTGGTGGGATTCACTCACCCCCTTTCTCTTCTCTTTCAGTTCTGTTGAGCTGACTTTTTTTCTTTTTTTTTTTTTTCCCCACCCCATACATAGCTAATTGATATTTCTATTACATTTTTAATTTGTGAGTGCAAGGGCATGCAGACTGTGCGTCTTTCTTCTTTCTTTGCTTTGCGTAAGTTTTCTGGCCAGACGAATATTCATCTGAGCAAAAACTTTTTCCTGACCAACAAAGCAAGAGAAAAATCAAACACCTTTATCAACCTCCGGGAAGTGCTGAACCGGTTCAAGCTCCCTGCAGGAGAATATATCATTGTGCCCTCGACCTTTGAACCCAACAAGAACGGGGATTTCTGTCTGCGGGTCTTCTCTGAAAAAAACGCAAACTCCGCGTACGTACCCTTTTTGTGTGAGAGTGGGATGGGCACGTGGGCGGTCTCTGGTCCCTCTTCCAGGCATGGAAGGATGGAACAGCCCAGGGATGGGGTACATCCACTTCCCAGGAGGGAAAGTGTACACAGCAGTTCTTGTTTGTCCCCAGTTTCCCCATGGGCAACTAAGGAAAGTTTGAGTAAACTTAGCAGGAAGAAATGGTGGGAGGAAAGTAATAATATTTAGTACAATTTTTTATTATGGTTGTTGTTGCTGCTGTCATAATTATCCCTGCCTGAGCAGACACTTGTAGTTCTGGGGCCTTGGGCAGCTGGGTGCTACAGCACAGTTAAGGCCGTGGAGAGAAGAAAGTCCTGGGGGTGGCAGGTTGGGCTTTCCCCTTGGGAGACAGAGATGCCCGTGCTTTCAGTTGCCTGGGAACACACTGGTCACCACAGCTGATCTCTCACCATTGAGATCAGGCTGGAAAAATTTCAAGATACTTGCTCAACCAAATGATACCTTTGATGAAGTTAAAATGGGGTTTAAAACCGAACTGGCTCAAACCACAGTGTTAGCTGTAAAACCATGAAAAAAGTTGGATGTCACATCTTAAAGAGCAGCTGGGCTAAAGCCTCAGGAAGGGATGTGGAATCTTCTGTATTAAGTTCCCTGATTCAAAGCAAGCAAAATCCTTTTTCTGTCCTGTAGTATTCTGCTGCATTTTTCAGCTGTAGTGACAAAACTGGGATGTCTGTTGTGTGAGGACACATTCAGCTTTGGATGGGCCCTTAGCAGTGCTGAAGTAGGTGTGGTGTTCCCACGGCAGCTGGGGGACAGCACGAAACACATCAGAATTTAGGGCTCTCACTTTTTGCCATTTTAAAGGAAAAAGAAAGAAAGAAAAAAAAAGTGACTAGATAAAGTTTGATTTGCACCCAAGAGCATGGCCCTGGGCTGAGGACTGTAGGCAGTGACACTGAGTGACCCAAAATCCTGTAATTCTTGAATACTAATTATTATTTCCATATTTTAAAGAATCTCTCTTTAACTGAAGCTGGAAGGAAAGGCATCATAAAAGCATCGTAAAAGTGACCTGTTTTGATTTTAATATTGATTTCTTTATCTTTCTAGGGTGATAGATGATGAAATTGAGGCCAATTTTGAAGAGGTACATCAACTTAAATGTTTTTTAAATTGAGATAGTTTTGTTGTCAATAAGTGGGGGTTGGAGTGCCTGTTCCCTGTGCAGAGCAATGCTTTTCAATAGGCATTGTCAAGAACTTCGGGAAAAGATCTTTCAATATCCATCACTGAGTGTCAAGCAAGTGGAAATTTCATAAGCAGTGTAATGGAAACATGTGCTTTGCCCAGATCTTGGACTTCTTAGGTAGAGGACAAGTCAGGTACACTCTGAAGAGTTAACTGGAGCCACAGGAAATTTCCTTTGCTCTCCAGGAATCCAGGAGTGCAGCTTTCAGCCCTAGGGGTGTTTTTGCATGTGATATTGTTTCCATGAGTAACTAGTGGCTCACCATATGTTTAGTCCTGCTGGAGCTGGGGATGTTTTGCCTACTAATGCATGTACCCCATGTGTGATTTTTTTTTTTTTTTTTTTTTGCAGCATTTGCAATGCCAGCATTTTGAGGTGCCCCTGAAAATAAATCTGATTAAAATGACAGCAAAAACACTCATACCACCTTCAACTTTGCTATTTTAATTGTGTTTTACTAGGGGCAAGGAAATGCACCAAGTCTTTCTCAGGCAGAAAATTTCCTCCCTTCCTCATTCTCTGTTTCTGTCTTTTAGACTGAGATCAGTGAGGATGACATCGAACCCAACTTTAAAAGGCTTTTTGGACAGCTAGCAGGAAGTGTGAGTATTTTTCTGGTAATATCCTAATGGCATCGTGGATGAGTGGGTAAGAGACACCTCCCCCAGGAGAGAGTTTAGTTCTTGTGCTGAGTCAGATCTCGAGTGCGTGCATAATTGTGGGTGCTGAAATTGTGTAGTGACCCATCTGCTCATCCAGTGGATTTGTGAGCGCTCCTGGTGAACAGCCTTTTGCTCTCTTTGAACTGCAGGCTCGACTTTTATCTCTGCAGGGCCCTAATTCTGTCCTTGGGCAGAGCACATGGTGCAGGCACAGGGGTCCCTCGAGGGCTGGGCTGTGCCTTCTCCCCAGGCTGCCCTGGGCTGCCTGGGGGCTCGGGCACACCTTGCTGGGTGTGCTAATGTCTGGGAATCGGTGGTGCTCCTGGGAATGGGAGGTGGGGAGAGCTTAGTGCTTGCATTTCCATCCAAGGGAAATGAACGCAAAGGGATGTTTGAACTTGGCCAGCTCACCCAAAGGAGTCAGAGGCTGCAGGTGGTGTCTGCAGCTCACAGTGAAAAATTGGTTTTCCTCTTCTGCACAGGATGCAGAGATCTCGGCCTTTGAACTGCGCACCATCTTGAACAAAATCATGGCTAAACGTAAGTACCTTCCTCCAACAGCAGCTTGAGTTGGCCACCAGCCGGTTTCCAGCATGGCTGTGGGAGCACAGAGTGCATCACCAGCCTGGGCAGAGTCAAAGCCCTGGGCTCTGCCCCAGACCTGCCCTTGGCTCTCCATATGGCCACAGCCACATGCTCTCTCTGCTGCTTTAGGGGGCTGCAGAAACACTGGGGCTGTGCCAGCCCAGAAGGTGTTTCACAGGATGTGTGCTTTGGCAGGGTACATATGGGTGTCTTTTATCCCAGCATCTGCCACTGGGAATTGGCAACCAGGAATATGGACAGATTTGATTAGTGCTTGATAATAATCTAGAGAGGTATGTCTGCTACTTCAGTATTGAACCACTCCTGAGTGGTTCAAACAGTAGCCCAGCCAATGGTCTGCAATGTCCCTAAGGAGGAGGAGAAACTTTGAAGCTCTGGGCTGCTTTTTTTTGTCAAGTGATTTCTAGCTTGCCTCTGCATTATTTTCCTTTCCATTAAACAGTGCTCAAGAAATTAGTGCTTAGAGAAATGTGTCTCTTTAAATGCTGAAGTGAAATCTTACCCAGATGGTCAGGACTGTGTGTCTGTGTGCACCAGCCAGTTAGCAATGGAGTATTGCTGGTTACCAACCTTGGTTTGATACTCGGCCCTTGCATGAAGCTACCGACTGCTGACCTCTGTGTGTTAAAAGTCCACGTTGTCCACAGGAGTCTACGCTTGTCTTTGAAGGCAGACAGTAAGGGCAGGAAGGCTTTTACCTCTGTCTCCTGCTTCTGTAGCACAACTTCAAACTAGAGTAACTGGGCTGTTTGCCTGGGGAGACATCCCAGCTGACTTTCACCCAAAGCCTCTTCGTCAGTTGCAAAGGAAGCCACCAATCTCAGGGAAGCAGATAACGACTGGTGTGTCTGCACTCGTTAGGGAGCTCATGAGCTATTTAGGAAGGTAAATGTGCTACAGCATGCAATGATAATCCTGTCTTTTGCTCTTTCTTTACAGGCCAAGATATTAAAACTGATGGCTTTAGTGTTGAGACATGCAAAATAATGGTTGACCTGTTAGATGTATCCTTTAAGGCCATTCCTAGATGATATTTCTCTGCCTGTGCTGGAGTTGTTGAGCTGCCTTTGCTGCCTTGGTGGGTCCATCCTGATGTACTAATGACACAAGAGGTGGAGAAGCTGGTTTTACCCTGGTTCCCCTGAAAAAGCAGGCCCTTGCTATCACTGCCCACCATGACATGTGCATTCTCCCAGGCAGCAGGGGAAATCCATTATCAGGTGTTACAGTCTGCTTGGAATTCTTCCCAGCTGTTGCCTGTTACGGTTTAGCTGGGGACAAAGTGGTGTTTGTGCTGGGAAAAGGCACCTGGCTCTCAGCATGGAGTGGATGGCCTTGGCTGTAGAGTTGTACGTGCACATCTGGGTGCACTTCACCTCGCTGTTATCTGGCTGGAGTTGGTAAGAGCATCACAAAGCCACGAGGACCTAGCAAATGGAAAATGAGGGAAACTAACACGGGAAGCGGAGAGCACGCAGGATTTTAGGAGCTGGGAAAAAGTGTAGGATGCAGGTTCAAGTCTAACAATAGTTGTGTTCAGCTTCTCTGTGCAGTGGGAGTTGAATTGCAGAGTTAGAAAAAGGGAAAATTACCAACACAAGGCGATGCTCTGCTATAATTTGGTGTAAAATATGGCAGTCCATAGGGACTCCTTAGCAGATTTTGGGAGCGATGCCATGACCAAGTTCTTTTGTTAGCTGTTTGCACAAGAACTTAAGTTCTGCAAATAGCAGGCTTGGTTGTGGCTTTTCCTGTTTATAAGCCAGACTTAGGACTTATGCTCCTGTAACTGCAGGTGTTGAACCAACTACACAAAACAAAATGGCATCGTCTCAGCTCTTTTATACCTGTAGAGGAAAGACAAGAGAGCTGCAAAGGCAGCAGAAAGATCCTGTGAACTGGTCATAGTTTAAATTAATCAGCTTACTGATTTAGACAGACATCTTGGAAGACAGTTATGTATGCAACAGGATGAGTCCTGCAGAGAGGACAAGTCCTTCAGAGAAGACTTGCATCCTTCTTTTACTTGCAATTTTTTTTTTTTAAAGTCACAACTGCCCATGTAAGTACATTTGGCACAGGGAGAGAAAACTCCTTTTTCTTCCCTCCAAAGAAATTCCCTTAACTCAGAGAAGAATGACGGGAGCGGTAAACTGGGACTGAAGGAGTTTCACACCCTTTGGACGAAGATTCAGAAATACCAGGTGAGATGCAACCTCCTTGGGAGAAACATGGAGAGGTGGCTTTAGGTTGATTTGCCTCATAGAGTGTGCACAGACTCATTTCCCAAAGCAGGTGCTGTGTGTCCTCAGTCCCTCAGGTTTTGTCCCTTGGAGTCCAGAGGGGTGTGAATGCTTGTCCTTCAGGTGCTGGGGCGAAGGGCTGAAGGAGAGGCTGCTTCTCTTCCTGCCTTACTCTGGGAGGGCTTTCTGCTTTTAACTCTCATCCAAATATTTAATTAGCCTACTTAACAGTGTGAGTTTGGTGTCAGCTTTTCCACTTTGGTAGTGATAGTGCCATGGGTGTTCAAGGAATTCTCCAGAGGAAAGGACTTACTTTCTAAAGCTGCTTTTAGATTAAATCGACACAAGCACCAAGTCCTTCAGACCAACGTTGCGAGAGCTCCTAAGTTACATACAGGCTGCATTTCAAAATGTTTCACTTCTGATGAAAGCCAAACCACGCTCTGAGTTATTGTCAAGGTTTGACTTTGGATTTTGTGTTTTCCAGA
The DNA here is from genome assembly GCA_013399855.1 of Oxyruncus cristatus. Taxonomy (NCBI): domain Eukaryota; kingdom Metazoa; phylum Chordata; class Aves; order Passeriformes; family Cotingidae; genus Oxyruncus; species Oxyruncus cristatus. The sequence continues at coordinate 729,542 of VXAY01006844.1, read as the reverse complement.
AAATTTACAGGGAAATTGATGTGGATCGATCCGGTACCATGAACTCATATGAGATGAGGAGGGCGCTGGAAGCAGCAGGTATTTATATTGATCTGTCTCTTTATAGGATTATATCAGTTTCAAGCTCTGTTGATAGATGCTCACTAGTCTCCTGTATATCACTTGTAAGATGAAAAATCGTGTGTTCCCAGACCTGAAGGCCTCCATGTGATTTAGATGCTCAGCTTGGGCTCTTGTCTTGCCAGGCAGGCTCACTAAAAGCATCTCAACGTAGTGACAGGTTTGCAGTTATTTTCTTTAGTGATCAGCTTTTGGAAAAGCACAAATAACTGCACCAATCTGATCTTGTAGCAGCATACTCTTGTCTTTCAGTGGTCTCTCTGAGTAAATTTATGTGGGTTTGGCATAAGCTGGGATATGTGACCTAGGGAATGGAAGTGGCTTGACCAAGGGGTGATGCTCACAGGAGTGTTAGGAGTCAGTTTGCTACTGCAGACACTGAAAAAGCAAATCTGAGTTAGGAGGGAGAGATCACCGACCCATACAGTCCCAAATTAACTTACTGATCATGTGGGGCCATCCTAATGTCCACTTTTGGGCACTCTGGAACTTTCCCCTCTTGTCACCATGTAAGATGAGGCAGCATTTCAGTTTGCACCAGTGTTTAGAGACTGGAAAGAGAGACCCATTGGCCCACAGAAAGCCACTGCTTCATCTCTGGTCTCGGTAGCTGAGTCTGGAGCCCCCTGGTTACCCAGGGAAGGACCATGAGCTGGAGCAATTGGCCATATCCCCTGGGAAACAGGAGTCCAGGTGTGGGAGCACACACAGCAGGAAGAACACATGTGGCCTCGTCACAGCTCTAAATCACTCCAAGTACAGAAGGGGTTGTTGGGAGTTTCCAAAATGAAGTAAATTCTCTTTAAAATTTGTCAATTTAACCAAAAGAGGGTAATTGAATTTCTGGTAGCGTGCAAGGCTGTTTGGGTTTTTTTGTTAGTTGGAGGTTTTTTCAGTTTTTTCCTTCTCTTTTTTTAAATCCTCAACGTTGTATTTTTAGGGTTCAAACTGAACTGCCAGTTACATCAGATCATCGTGGCTCGTTTTGCTGATGAAGACCTCATCATTGACTTTGATAACTTTGTCCGCTGTTTGATTCGGCTCGAAACCTTGTTCAGTGAGTACACGCTTAATAATGAGACAGACTCTGTTACTTTGTGTTTGCAGCTGTTTAACTGTCCAGAAGTCCAGGGTAAGGTATTCAGATAAATTCAAGATTGAGATATAAATCTGGCAACCCAGATTGCATGCTTCTCCTAGATCTAGGAATTAGCCTTATAGGCCAGGCTGCTGAACCACAGCCAGTCTTTCATGCAAACAATGGTGTGTTGATTAAAGAATACAAGACAACTATTAAAAGTGTTCAGTCCCGGTTTTGCACAATGACTTTAGATTGGCCCCTTCTGGTTTGGGGTGTAGGTCACTGCGAAGTTTTAGATTCTGAGATTAAATTCCTTTTCAATCCTGAAGCACAAGGAAGGGGAAGGCTTTCCAGTTAGTTCCTATACTCAGCCTTGTCTGTCATCTCCTTCCCACCACAGAAATGTTTAAAAAACTGGATACTGAGAAAACTGGAACAATAGAGTTGAACCTTGTTAATGTAAGTTCATTTAGCTCTAAAACATTTGTTTTCTTCTTTTGGGGGAAGGGAGGGAGGGATGTAAACAGTAGAGTCTGTCCTGCTCAGTTTTGATTGATTATGGCTGATTATATGTATTCACATATATGCTGGATTTATCTGGCTTGTGTATTTGTAAGCAGCCTTAAGACAGTTTACCTTTTCAAAGTGTACCTACATCACAACATGGTCTCTAACAGACAGAGCAGAAGTCCCTTATCCCTGTACTGGCTGTAGTTTTGGCTTCTTCCCCATTTTTCTGTTTTCAGATTAAAATGTAGGTGCAGTTATGCATGTCTGCTTCTTTCTGCACCATGTGTGCCCCACAGAAAGGACTAAGTTTGGAGAAAAGTACCCTCCTACTTGTGTTTGACTTGGTTATGACCTGAACATAACTTATTCCTGCAACTAAAGGAGGAATGTGCAAATCGTCCCAAAACTCTTTTGACCTAAATGAGGTATAAATTTAAATCATTCAGGAAAGATCCTAAAATTACTTCTGTAACAACAGGCTGACTTTTTTCTAGAAATGGTAATACGCATACTTGCTACAAGTCTTTTTACTAAATTTAACCTTGGGCCCTTTTCTTCTTGTTACAGTGGCTGTGCTTTACTGTCATTTGAGCCACTGGCATCAGCTTGAGACCTCAAAAAGAGCATGATCAGGTGAAGATAATCAAGCTACGTACAAGTAATATCCTAACATGAACGCGCCTTAACTTACACGTAGCAAATTTTGCACGCTATTGCAAGAAGGAAAGCATTCTACTTCAGCAGAAGAATTTGGAACCTCATTTTTATGGGTCTGACAGTCTTTACCTGCTATCATATACCCTCTGGATAAAGGCCTTAATTTAGTATTAATCCTCAGTGCAACTTCTGAAAATACTGCTTTGCTAATACCTTTGTGTTTAAGGTGTTTTACAGGACTCGACTCCTGGAAGAAAGCTCATTATAGCTTGACAGTGGTTTAATAAGTGCTTTTTGAGTAACAGCTCCCCTCCATCCTCCATATCTGAAATTGGAAAAGGGACAGTATTGCATATCTTACCTAAACACCTGTAATCAGAGACAGAGGGTCCCTTGCATCCCTTCTGTCAAGCCCCAGAATTATTCTAGTTAAATATTCTTTGAAGAATTTGAATAGCAAGTACAGGTTTGACCAAACGGAAAGACAAGTCTTTCCCTCCTCACCACGGATGTGCTGGGAGCAGGAGGCTGTTGGCAACAAGACTCTTCCAAGAGAAAGCCCATCCCCTCAGGTGGAATCTTGAGCTCCTGTATCTTACTTATCTTCCTTTGAAACACAAGAAAGTATTTAAATAAAAAGAGTATAAATAAAAGTTTACAAGACTTATTTCTGCTGCAACTAAGCATATATGTCATCACAGCACATATACAGAGCTTTTGCTTTCAGGAACAGAGCTTGCTTGTTGCCTTTTAAAGGGGAAAACCAGCATTCTGGAGCTGACTCTGGATGTCTGTCTGTTAATGAAATGTCACAGTCTGATACTTTAAAAGATTAATGCTTGAAAAAACTAAAGGTTTCTAAGATAGGTAATTGATATTATATACCCCCTACCCACACCCTGAGGCTGTGATCATGCACAGATTGCTGATGACTTAAGTTTGTCCTGAAGAACTGTGTCCTCCTTCTTATAAACCATTTCTTATACTTACACACACCTTTTCAGAGAGCAGTAAGGACTTATGAGTAGGAAAACATGAGCCTGCAGGGTGAGGCACTTCATAAATACCCTTAAGGAAATACTTGATCCTCTGTTAAACAGTGTTCATTATCAAATTATTCCCAAATAGACAGATATAAAGGATAGTTCTGTAGGAAAGGCTTTATTTGGAAGACACCTGTACCAAATCTTTTTTCTTAAGTACGTCCCTTAGCTTTTAAGATAAACAAAGGTTATGTGCAACTAACAGATTCAACTTACTTTTAAATGCAAAAGACTATCTTGAATAGTTCATAGGTCCAATTTAGTACAGAGAGTAGTCAAATAGCAGTGTAATGTAGAATGGCACTGTTTTGTACTGGTAACATTTTCAGATGGTCTAATAAAAATTGCCATTAAAATACCCAGAGTTAAAGCTGAAGAGAAGACAAAAGTTTAATGGTATCACAGTGGAGTAAAAACAAGTTGTCAAGGACTACAGAAAGTTTCTACACTTAGTCTTCGAAGTACAAAATACAATAAATACATGAGACTCTTTGTAAAAAGAGGAATCTAAAACTACATTGTCTGTTACAGCACATAATGTTTTGAATACACAGAACCTCTAAGATGCTACAGCTTTTTTAAAAGTTATTGCTTAATGAATCAGTCAGGTGGGTGTCACTGTTCAGATGCACTTCAGTTTAGTTTCTTTATCAAACCTTCTGCTTCCAGCAAAAAGCAGGTGGGTGCTGTGCACGTACTTTAATTTCTCCCATCTGGAAAAAGCCTTAGAATAAATTTGGACAAAGCCAAGTTGTCCGTTTCATGATGATTCCTTCAATGGTAAATTCAAAAGGTCCTTGTACTTAATACAGAAAAAAAGTGAAATTCTCTTCGGCCACATTTGAAGAAACCCAAGTGGGTACTTGAACATAATGGCTCGCTTCGACCAAAGGCAGCAGAATTTCATTTGCTTGCAAGCATTATTTCATCTTGTACAATGCCCTCATCCATTTGCTAATGCATCAATCCTTCATTTGTTTTCAAAGCACATTCTTCATAGCTTTCAAATTACATTGTCATTGAAATAAGTCTCATGATATTGGAACAACACAAAATGAATTTTTTTCGTAAGTCATCCATGATTAGTACTTCAAGAATCTGGCTTCTGTACTATTTCATGCCAAGCTTCTTTGTCTAGGTTTAATCCTCGGATACAGCTGAGGGTAAAACAGAAATGAGGTTTAAAATTTTATTGCTTTAAAAGGTTACTTTTTTAAAGAAAAATAAAGGAACAAGAAATTTCTTTTTGGTGCTACAGTGCTAATGTAATCTGAAGTAGTAAAAGCCTGGTTATAAAAACACCCAGGTCACTAATAAATATAAATTTAGCATTCTTAGGCACGCTTAAAAAAAAACCAAAAACAACCAACCATGTCAGTTCAAAAGGAAGGTAATGAACAGCACACAACACACAACTTTCAGCTCTACCCAGGTGGGTGGGCCAGGGAAAGCACATGGTTTTGTAGGTCAAGAGACTTTTGTGTTAGGGAACAATCCTGCAGTTCACTGTTTATAAAGGGGACTACAGAGGTAGCAAAATCCCATTTGCTTTCTCTCTCTCAATGCATATCAACTTTTGCATGTGTATCTTTGGGCAAGCTGGAAACATCTGGCTGCAGAAGGACCCTGGAAGTGGAGGAGCTGTGCCTTACGTAGCAGAGAGTGGGTGGCCAGTGCAGTTAATTTACCTGCCCAGCCATAAGTGGGTACCTGCCACCCTGTGGCCCTTGAGCCACGTGCTGTTCACACATTCTGGCCACACGCACGAGGGTACAGGGTGCTGAGATGCTTGGGAAGCTTGCAAGGGCTTTGGGAACAACTACTGTTCTGAAAAGCGTGGCTACTGGCATATGAAAACAGAAGGATACACTTCATACAATATGGAGAAATGAATTCTCCATGCTGTAAATGGCAGTGCATGTCTGCATTGCATCTTGGGTTCTTGCATCTAGCAAGTTCTTCTTAAAGGTGCTCTCATCTCCCTTCAACCAGACTCTGGTTTCTTCTTTTTTCATAGTCAGCTAATGATTAAGAGAAAGCCAACAACTCTACCCACAAGTTCTGTCTCAACCTCCTATGGTTTCACCACTAGCAGAGATGAAATTAGTCAGTTATCATCACACCTGACAGTGTTGAAAAGATCTCATTTGTCAGTTTTTTCTTAGCAGCTTAGGGGGCTAGGGCATCAGCAGGAAGGGTAGAGTACTGATGCAGATAATTTAATCCTTGTTTTTATTCAGTACACCCAACTGCAAAAAGGATAAAACAACCATCATAAAAATACAACTTAAGAATATATAAACTACCAGGCATTTTCCTCTGTGCTGAACATCATAGCCTGGATTTTGGCTGCTATATTAAGAGTCCAGTAATTACTTCTGAGAATAAGCACAGAATATTTCGGTGGAAGTACCAGAACAACTGAACAGACACAACAGTGTAACAGTTAATACCATGCTGGGTGGTTTTCCCCAAAGAGTCTGTTTGGGTTGTGTTGTGCTTACAAGGACAAGTTGTGATCCCCAGATTAAGCTGTGTTGCCCTGTGCTTTTAGTTTTGGTTTGTTTTTTTTTTTACAGGAGAACAAGATGCTCCTTGTGTTCTTACACACCTTGTGCTCAGCTGAGTGCACAAGCTCATGAACAAGTAGCACATGCACAATTCACACTGGGGCAGGCAAAAAAATAAAAAAGCTGCTATTTTAACCTTACTATGCAGGGCTGATGGTTGCTCTCAATTTAGAAATGTTTATTTTGGAGTGGAAAACACTGAGCAGAGGTACTACATTAGGGAGAATTTTACAGTACATTGTGGGTAGGCCTGACCTGAAAGTGATACAGAAATGAAAACTGATTTTGCATTAGATGCAGTTGCTCTATGAAATCTAACCAGTTTAAGAGTAAGGATTATCTGCATGAGGAAGGAGGTTCAGCCTCTTTCAAGTATCATAAATCAATCCACTAAAATTCAGAGTGGTTAATCTTGGGAGAACGTTTTATCTCCAGCAGCAGGCAACTGTATATGTAGAAAAAAAGCTTAATGGAATTTTTATACATTTGTCCATCTGCCATAGTTTTCTAGCAACTCAGCCATGAAGAGAAATATGGGGACATAACTAAAAGTATCTTATTTGTGCATAGTTGTTTTTAATAAAAGAGGGCAGTACAGAAGGTGATGAGAAAAGGACAGGCCATTCATTGTTAAACATTACTTAAAAAGCATAGGAGAAAAAAATCTGCCTTTACTTGGCAATGTAATTTCTTTTTCAACACTAGAAAGAAAGATAACCTAAAATTTTGCAGTGTTTATATCTGTGAAACATCCTCAGATCACAAGGTGCACTGTGTATACCCAGGCAGGTAAAGACTCACTCATGACTCACTCTTCATGCAAGCTGCAGTTCTTACAGCCCTTTGTGTCAGTACATCACTTTTTGAAAGAGGGGAAAAACCAGTTCACAAAGAATCATAGAATATCCTGAGTTGGAAGGGACCCACAAGGATCACTGGAGTCCAACTCCTGGCCCTTTATGGGACAGCCCCAAAAATCACACCATGTGCCTGAGAACACACTCAACAAAACTTTATGCACACATCCTGTTTGAATAAAAGGGTTTTTTTTTCTCTCTAAGATGGTGAGACAAGGTTAGTATCAGAGCCTGCTATGTACAGCAGGCTGATGACACATGTCGTTCCTTTATGCACTCGTTAATATAATCTGTGTTAGGTGTGTTAAACAGAGGGTGTTAACCCATTCTGCTCCCCACATGAACACACGGAGAACGTAAACTCCTTCCCCTTGACTTTTAAAACGGCACCTCACCTGGATGCAAGAGATACGACGAGTATACAGTGCTTTGTATACTCCACATATTGGGGTGGGGTCTTTGACTCTGCAAGTATCAAGGACTCACCCCCAGCAGGTTGCGGGGAACGTAGCCTTCCTTGTCGTTGAGCCGTGCCCACCACCACTCGATTTCGTCTTCATCCTCCCGGCGCAGGATTGTCATGCAGTCTCCTTCTTTCATTGAGAGCTCATCATCGTTCTGAGCCTCGTAATCCCAGAGTCCATAAATCACTCCTTTGTTCATTATACCCATTTTCTCCTGCACTCCTGCAACATTGAAAATACAGGGCAGCTAAATTACAAAAAAAAAAAAAAAAAAAAAAAAAGAAAAGAGGACAACATGTGGAAAGAATGCTTTACTCTTACTGGAGAGCAGTCCAGGAAAAAAAATAAAGAAACCAACATCAATTCCTATTACACTCGGCATCTTGTTGCCATCAGCTTACTCAAAGTCAGTCCTGGAAGAAGTGACATTGTAGAGTTAGTCCTTACACACAGCAGACAGATTCCTTCCTTGCATGTGTTCAAAAAATACGAGGTAAATGGGGAGGAGAGCAGCACTGATTGAGAAACGGTTATGGTTTTGTGTTCACACCTTCTAGACCTAAGTGATAAGCAAAAAAAAAAAATAGTTGCTTGTACTCTCAGTCCATCAGTAATCTCTTGCTGTCATTTTGATGCTTGTGGTGTCATTTGGCACTCGTGTAACTTTATTTCAGAACATTAAGACAAGATGCATCTCAGACCTGTACCTGAAAGATTTGTCTGCTACCCTCCAGCTGCTTTTGGGTAACTCAGACACTTCTCAACAGTTCTTAATTTCTGACACTATTTTGATTTTTTTTTCTTTTTTTAAACACCAACTTCAGAAACACAATTCTGTTAAATTGCTTCTGGACCAAGGTGTCTTGGACTACACACATGTCCTACAGATGTTATTTAAAACCAGCTCATTTTACAGCTGTAGACAAAAATAAGATACTATTCCTTCTGAACACATTTCTCAGCCTCTAAGTGGCAAACTGGAAAAGGTATCTTAACTGTTATACAAACTTTCTCTTATGTAATTATTTTATTTTAAAATACCGAATTCGACTGGGTTTTTTTGTTTGGCTTTCGTATTTCCAGGAGCAAAGAGTACTGCACACTGTGTAAAAACAACTTGTCATTTCCCTTTTTATCACTTAACCTTTTACAACCTATTGTACAGGATTTTTACCTACATCTGCTAAAGGAAGCATCTGCTCAAATCAAGTTCTCTATTTCTGCATACCAGATCATCACATAAAATTAAAATTACTTCCACTGCATGATAAGCTCTGCTCAGAGAAACTTATCTTGTTTTGCATTTGTTATAATTACAGGTTTGGCAAAAGTTGTGCTGTCTAACCATATGGAAAGTAAGACTGAGCACTGAACATCAAAGCAGACAAACAGAAGAGTCACTCAGTGGGTCTGGTCTCCTAAGGAGGTATTAAGTCACAGGAGGGTAGCAGGGCAAACATGCTCTTTGAGACAGCACAGGCATTACATCTTAGAAAGTGAAAAATCACATACTTAGGCAGCATCAGACTTGTCATTTAATCAACACTAAAGGATTAGTGGTTTCATTTAAACCTACCTGTACTTGATGTTATTCAATATTGGGCATCATTTACAACCAAAAGGGATTAGGTGGATCAACAGCAAGGTTGCTCACCTTGCAAAGGAGTTTAGAGAGCCAGGTTTTAGTATTCTATCTGTTCTGGAAAAACAGACAGATACACATTCCCAAACGTCTTTTATAGCAAGAAACAGATTTAGCTAGCGAATTAGTTTCTTACTACAATTATAGGCAACCAGAACCAGTCTTAGCAATAGGATTAATTCCTAATGGAACAATATGGAACTTGGATAGCTGAACAACCAATCTATCAAGAGGTACACTAGTTTCAGTGGTTTCAATTTGGAAAAAACTGGCAATAGGCCCAAGCCTTACAGTCCTTTCATGACCCATTGAAAAGTATCTCATAACACACACAAAAAATCCCAAACCCAACAAAAAGCGGAGTATCAAATGGGACCACCAGATGGTGGCCTAGAAAGAAAAAGACAAAAAGAATGCATTTCTTCATGCTGTATCTAATGAAGCCATGGACCTCCTTTCCATAGGAAGATGTGGACTGTTTACCTGAATTTAAGAATTAAACAAATTCTTGAAAGAACTCCCTCAAGGGCTGCTCAACACAAAGATACCATCTCTTATATCAGAGTTAATGCCAGTACAAAATATTGGACAAGTATTATTATTTATCTAGTCTTACAATCTTCCTTGGATATTTGCTCTCGATCACCCTTAGAGAGTCTGAATACAAAACTAAATGGAATGTTGCTTCACCCACAGACTTTGATGCTAGTTAAAAAGGCTTCCTCCCTTCATAGTGAAAACTATGTATTTGGCACTGAGAGATACAGTTTTCAAGCTTAGTGAGGACAGCTGGACAGACTGTTTTGAAATATGCTGGCTGAGCAGTTTACAGAAACTCAGATCTTGCCTGTTCCACAGAACCAGAGAGGCAGTATTACAGCTTTTTACGCTGTGTTACATTGCTGTTACACTAACATCTTACAGAGAGACGACACACCAGCTGGTAGGTGCCTACGGGACAAGAACTACATACAAAACAGAGAAAAGTAATTTAAAACCCCATTACACACAAAACATGCAGTAAAGTAATTTAAAACCTCATTGACTAATACTCATCACACCCTAGGGGGAATTCATTCTCTCCATTAAAAGATGGTATCTCTGTAGCCTTATTATTTGAATAAAATCTGAATTTAATATGGGATTTCTTTTTAAATGCAAGTGAAGAAAATAAGCCGGAAAGGTAGAGTCAAATTCAGTGCTTACTAACCTCCATCAAGGCAGAAACTTGGCAATACACCTTTCCTGGGTCTAAAGTGCACATTAGGAAATACTCCTCATTTAAAGACACTGGGTAACAGGCATGAAACTGCCTACTGAGATATCCGTACCACTTCTGGTTTTATGTAAAAGAAGTACTTATGGGGCAAAAGATACACTGGTGCGAGGTGGCAGTCAGATGAATCTGTCCAAGGACGTGCTTAACTCAAAGTTTTTGATGTAGGGAAACCTTTTGTTACTCAGATCTCCTCCACAGGTTGAACGTTACAAAGTTAGTCTCGATGGAACTTGTTCTGTGACAGGAAGCTGGCTAAAAACCTCTCTCTTCCCAAGAGGAACCTGAAGCATGAGCACACAACCCAAGTGTGCAGCTTACCCCTCCTCATGCAAAAATGTACTGAAAAGCGCCAGGTGAACCCCTAAGCCCTCGCCAAAACTCAGTGATGGCACTTACCATATAAGAACTGGGAGCACTGTGTGTAGCCTTCCTCCATCTCCTCACACTTGTCCGCCGCCGTCTGCATGTCACTGTAGGTCATGGCAAACACGGCCGCACCCGACTCCACCAGGAACTTGCACACCTGCACGTTATTGCAAGAGGCTGCACAGTGTAACGGGGTCCTGCAAGGCAAGAAGGAAAGATGACACTTCACTTACACTCATGGCAGTGCTCAGAGACCCCTGGGAGCAAACCACTTCCACGTGTGACCCCCAGCAATCCGTACTGCAGCACTGAGGGCTTCCCACCAGGACGTCAAGATCAATTGCTTTTCACAGGTAACAGGAGCCATCGAGAGCTGCTTGAGCCTTAAAGCTCAGTTTCCACACAGATCTCTAGTTATGCTTTTATAATCCATTAACATTTCAAGGACACTAAGGCAATAACAATTAAAAAATTAATCAATATTAAAAAACGCACTCAGAAATCTTCCTGACATCATGCCTCTTACAACCTAGACAATTATTCAAGATTTGACTTTGTGCAGGTAATTGGGCTGACCACTAAGGTTGAATAAAGATGTTTGTTGTCCCTCATGAGGTCTTAGGCCTCAGACACTTTTGCTATATGCAGAAATAATAGTAAAATCAGTGCCTCCTGCAGCAGCCTTTTGTAAATAATCTCCTCAGCTACCTGTAAGAAGGATTTGTAGCCCATCATGAGTTGGAAGCCTAGTTTGCAGGCTGTAGTTTTCCACTTCGTTTTGGTTTTAAGTTGTCTGAGTACTGGACAAAGAACTGAGAAGATACTGCCCAGAGCATAGATAAGTTATGGGCTATCTCACAGAGAGGACCATTGGGAATTTCAGCATAAGGCTCATTATGTGTAAGCTGTCTTAAATATCTCAAACACAGCAGTTTCCTGACAACTGTATCCACCCTACTGGGCCTCAGACACAGTTTTTTCATATAGGGAATATCAGTATAGATTTCCCTGTTTTCCCCTCCGCACAGTCTCATCTGATGCCCCACAGAGAACTGCTGTTGCTGTGCTGCGGAGAAGTCATTGCCAGCTCCATAGGAGCAAAACAAGGGACATTCTGAAGGACCTGCAGCAGCTCCCCCAAGTCATGGCTCTTTTGTGAAGAGCATCTTCAAGGAGCCACTTAAAGAACTCATTACCATCCATCGCTATCTGCAGCATTCACATTCACCCCAAACTGCACCAGGAACTTCACAATTTCGGTGTGCCCAGCACACACAGCGTTGTGCAGCGCAGTAATCCCTTCATCATTGGGCATGCTAGGATCTTCAACCTGCTCAGACAGAAAGGAACCAGTCACATTCTAGTGCAACTCCCCAGAATAAACATCTCTTCACACATAAAAATGAGTTGTCCTATTCTGAAATACGAATTTGAGACATTTCTAGGAAGGACGTAAGCAGTAGGCAGAAGACTACAACAACTGCCAATTTTGCAACAAGCCTCATATATAAGTTTGCAGTGTCCTTTTCACAGTGAAAACCTAGAGGGGTTCAGAGAAACGGTATCCTGATAACTCAGAAAAAGTACTTTTAACAAGTATGATATTTGGCTATTTAATTGCGAGCAAAGTTCACGTGGATTTTGCTTATCAAGTTATCAGGTAACACACCACATGGGGATGAAACACTACATAAGAAATGAGAAATAAGTTGTCCTGCAAATTTGTAGTCTTCATGCTAAATGCCCACTGTGGATTTAACACACTTAAAGTCAGCTCCAGGTATGATCATTTAGGACCTATTAGGACTTGTGTCCTCAAGGACAGATCTAGGTTGTGCACTATTCTTTTAGCTTCCCCAGTCCAGGAAAGCTGCAACTTCCTAGTTTTGAACCAGGATTGCTATTCCTTATCTTGCAAGTTAGCATTTGTACCTCATAAATTATTCTCTGCACAAGGTCAAACTCCCCCTCCAAAGATGAATCCAGAAGCAATGCAAGGGGATTGAATTTCACTCTCATTCCATGCCCAATTCTCTCAGAGCCAGTCTTACGCAAGTTTGTCCTCTTTCCCTGTAAAAAGGTAACAAGTTATAGGCATTTTTTTCCCTGGGAAGCACAAGAATACAAAACCGCTTATTTGGGAATGACAGCAGAAGTGATCAACTAAAGCACTGTTTAATATGAAATTTTTACTATTTTCTTATCATTCTCTGATACATTATGCATACATTAGGCTAGGCATGCTACGAAAGACCTCTGCCTTTATCTCAGGACAAGGTCACTGTTCAACTTTAATACAGAAGTCACCTTGATCAAACATCAACAGTTATTACTATAAAACTCCCAAATTCCTGAAGATCAGGCCAAACTGCCTTTGTTTGTTTGTTTGGATGATTTCAGCATTAACTCTCACAGCTGTTACACAAACCAAGCAGCACACTCCATGAAGTACCCCACTTTATGTACCGATGTTAAGTTCCTAACATTTTCGTTTAGCGAAGGTTAGCAGGAGAAAACAGTTACAGAAAATGGTTTTGCAAAGAACATAGAACCAAGCGCAGAAATGCTTTAGATGCTCCCATTGATACTGGAAACCAAGCATTTCTATAGCTGAGTTTGTACTCTTTCCTTTAGAGAACATGCACCCAGCATTAGCTCAGCGCTCGCCCCAGCTGGATGTGCAGCAGCAATAAACACTATTCATGAGGGTATGTAAATTTCTGACAGATGTCCAGGCAGAGATGAATAGAAATTACTCACATTTAGCAAGAGCAAACACGTGAAGATAAGAGATATAAGAAGAGATTCCCAGAAAACACTCTTCTGCCTGTTGATTTACACATAATATCACAAGTACAGGCTTTTTAAAGAAAGAGCCTGTCAGCACAGCCCAAGTATTTAAATATGAAATCAAGAAGTTAGGCTGGTTTCTTCTCGTCGTTGCAGAATTATCATAAAGCCAACCAGAAATGAGTTCTTACAATTTAGGAAGTCCTACCACTGAAGTTTCCTTGCAAAAGGGAACAAGAACAAAACCTTTAAAGCATGGAAACATGCCATGTCTATTCTATGCAGAAATTACAAGGTTAAAAAGCACATTTAAAGCTTTTAACTGCCCTGCACCGACGATGTAGTAGAAAAACCCACTTCCACGTATCAAGTTATTTGTATTCAAGACAGGTTTTTAAAGAAAGTCTTTGAAAAACCAAAAACATAAAGCATTTGTATTATACAGCCCTGAGATAACATCAAACCACACAGAGAGAAAGAAACTTCCAAAATAAACAAGATAGTAAAAAATGCTGCCCACCCTTAGCTCCAAGAGACTCCATTTTGATTCAACTTGAGAAAAGACTAATGTTAAATCAGGGTCCAAAGAAATTCAGAAAGCATTCAGCAGCAAAAAAAATGCAAACAGTTGATGTCTACAAATGAGTTTTTAAAGCAGAAATGAAAGAAGTCAGTTTCTCCACTCTGCACTTTTCAGATAAACAAATGCAATCCAGGATTAAGATTATTAGTTTCCAGCTCTTAGCAATAGTGGGAAATGCCTGTGAAATCTGTATCTGTACGTCAAGTTAAAAATCAACTTTAATTTCTCTTAAAAATGAAGTAAAAATTGGATATAGTAGGCAGATTTCTATAAGGAATTTTCTTTACAGCTCTGAAGAATTTTACTATTGGTATATCAGATTTCATTTGAAACTTTTCATTATGTCATTAATTCTAGAGACAACAGAGGCTTTTTCTTTACTGTCACTCAGTTGAGATAGCACCATCACACAAATAGAACAGATACCCACAGAGAGACTTCTAGACTATTCGTGTGACTGTTCTCCCACATCTGCTTAAGCTCTACGACACAATGCACAGAGTTTATGGCAGAGCTTGAAATGACTTATTGACAGGGCACCCAAGTTGTAAGCTAACTAATACTTACAGGAGGCAAGGAAAACTGTCCAGTAACTTCAGGAGGCCTCATATTGAATGAGTCTTCTCCCAAACTCTCTGGTTCCCCTGATGGATAGGGAGGTGGTGGGTATGGAGGATATTCTTCCATGTATACCTCCAGTGGCAGTGAAGCTTCTAGGCTTGGTTCTTCTGTTTTGGGCTGCGCGAGTTCATCACTGTCTGATACAGCCTCAGGCACGGGGTCCAAAGGTACGGAGGGAAGAACAGCTTCACTCTGATCTGATGGTGTGTTTTCTGTTTCCTCAGCAATAGCTGGTTCTGGCATAGAAGCAGCTGTTTCTTTTTCTGATTCTGTGCTTAGATAAGGATTTGGGATTTCTGCTGGGCTTTCAGGACTGGCAGCTGATGTCGTCTGTTTGGAGGGATGGGATGGAGCTGAGATAGTCTCCATTGCAGCCAGAGTGGTCCTCTGATACAACAGCTTCTGAATGTTGGGGCCATTAGGTCCCTCTGGCTCAGTAATGGAGCTACGTTTCTTCAGTGGTCTGGGGGCATTGGACAGCTTTTTCCGTAGTGCTTCCAGATCGGCATCACTCTGGTTGCGGTACGGATTGGATAAGAATGGCAGCAATTTGGTCGGGCTGAGAGGACGGGGAATTCGCTCTGGTTCGTGATTCTCGTGAGCAGAGGCTGTTGTTTCCATCTCAGGCTCCGGGCTGCCTGGCTTGCCTTGGAGGTTTGAGTAGATATTCTCTGTCTGCAGCAGCTGATTCTGTACACCAGCTCCTGCCATCACAGGCTTGCCATACACTGTGTAGCAGTTCAGAGAGGGGTAGGGGGGAAAAGGAAATTTGAATATTTTATCAGCAAGAAAAGAACAACAAAGAAAAAAGGTGAATGGGGCTGTGTATTCTTTATGTAGGGCAAAGAAGCAGAATAATACAATCAACTGAACAGAACTAATCTGGCAACCAGGTTTACCATTAGTTATCTTGCAAATGCAAGGCAGACAAATTACACTTTTTGTTAACACTCACATACAGCATGGAAGATCCACTTAAGATTCTTACAGCAGCGCTCACCTGCTTAATTCCCCTGAGGAATAGCTTTACACCCACAGAACAGGTGGAAAGCACACGTATCTGAGGTTTATCAGACAGAAGAGAGGTAGAGAGCCACATGCTTACCGCTTGGGAAGTGCGGTCCTCTGGTCTGCGCCCTCGTCAGAGCACTCTGCACTGCCTGCTGGAAGTTCTTCCCAGGAGTTTGCTGTTGTGTGTACATGCTATAAATTGAACTTGCAGCCACAGTTTGAGGCTTTCGAAATGGTGGCTGTGAAGTCTCTTTGGCCGGCTGAGGAGTAAAAGGCCTCACAGCTGCTGCTGGGGGACTCTCCTGCTTGGAGGAAGAAAGAATTTGATCCTGGCTAGAGGAAGAACCTGCAGGAGGTACCGAAATTCTTTGCTGTATCTGCTGAGGAGGATGGGAAGACTGCTGTGTCACCGGTTTTTGCTTGTTTCCCATAGCTACAATAGCCAAAGGCAGCTTCTGCAGGTTGCCATCCAGCTTTGTATCAGACGGTTGCAAATGACTGGTTTGACCAAAGTAAGGCAAGTTTATCTGTTTTGGTTTAGTGGGGACAGGTGGCGGCACCTTTGTTACATTTTTATTGGTTGCCTGAAAGACAAAAAAATTTCTTTAAGATAAAACAGTAAAACATGGTTTACGAAGCTGCTGTGAAGGATCAAAGAGCCTCAAAGAAGAACACAGTATCTAGTATTTCTACTGTTGCTGTAATACTGTTTATATCATCACTGGAAACACGAAGAGACTGCTTGAAACATTTTATCATCATTGTTTATATAATAGTTTGAACCCATTCTCTTTAAATTCTTTCTGTAACAGCTATGTTTAAAACACCAAGCAATGGCAGGGCAAAGTGATTTCTCTCTAGAGATATCAGAGACACTTAGTAGCATCTGTAGGCAAAAGGTTGTTTTCCGACAGAGCACTTGTCACCCCCCAGTTCTATGTTACTTCTCCCCTACCTGATCAAATTGTGCTCTTGTGACAAAGTTTAAGGGGGAAGCCTTGCTGTAATCAAACATTTGAAGGACACTGTTGCATTAAACCATGAAACAAATGCGGAAATTATTTAAAAAAAAACAAACATGCAAATGCCTCTGCACATACATTCTTGGGGGAAAAAAATACACACATACACCCCGGTACACATAGTACCATTTTTCTGTTTTAAGCCAAAATGTAGATTTCCATCACTGTGACTGTAGAGAATGATTTTGATTTACTAATTGCCATTAAAAGCCTAAAAGACTTTTCTCCTTAGAAGCAGTCTTTTAAAAGATGACCCAGGTACTTTTGAGAGAGCTTTCTGACAGCAATGTTTGAAAGGCTGTGTAATTCCCCATGTTGGATGGAATGCCTGAGTTTCCTGCATGCCTGTGCTTCTCGCAGGAGATCTTCACTGCTCTGGTTCTTCCTCAGAGTGCCCAACCCAGCAGACTGGTCCACGGAATCAAACATTGAGAACGGACGCACTTTCTTCTCTTTGTCTCGTAAAAAGGTTTCTCCTTCAGCTGTTTAGTTAGAGAGAAGATGACTTTCAAAAGGGATGGCACAACTGCAGGAATAAGAGTCCTGTTCTGTGCAATATTCACCGCAGGGTACGCAAGGGATGCTTTTTGCACCCATCCTTCCCCTGCACTAAGAACCCCTCAGCCTGCCAGTTGCTGTATCATGCAAATTGAACAGGAGCATGTAGAGAAGGCATTTTAGTATCTACTTCATCTGAAGTGAGTGGCGGGTTTGGTTTCTTTCTTTTTAAAATCCCTGCAACACCATCTTAAGGACTATACGGCAATATGCGTTTTTTGTGCTTTCAAATGGATTCTCAGTATTTACTGAAGCATTTAGAAGAGACAGATATTAAATAGATTCTGCATATTTTAAGATTAGCCAAGCACATAACATCATACCTTGTCCTTCACTAGTCACAATTCCTTTTCCTGAAGTCAAGGTTGATCCTTGACTAATATGATTGTCTGCATTTGAACTACTCCAGTCGGGGGCAGATGGGGAAGGTTTTGCATGGGTGACCACAGAACCTAGGAGAGAACAAGCAGGAACAGGTTAAGCTAAAATAGTAGTTTTTATTGACTTATTATAGGTAGGGGGGCTTTTTTGAGAGTCAGGTCTAGACAGTATGCAAGTATCCCATACAGGTTAACTGCTATAAATCCTGTCACGCTACAGATTTTCATTCGTTTGTTTTAAAAAGAGAATGCAAACCAAGTTCAGAAACAACTATCAAAGCAGCAGTAAAACTATTGGTCCTACAACACACCTGCGTCTAGAGCATTCAAAAAAAAGAAGCTTCTCTAGATTGCCCTCTTTCCAGTTGGTAGGAAACTTTCTTTGAATATTTGCGGTGAGTTAAAAGTGACACGATGGTTAAGGAAGTATGAAAGACACATACTGTGCAAAGAAAAACATGATGCTTTAAAGCACAGACACGCCCTGCCAGCAATATCCAAAACAGTAGAAAAATCATCTGTGTGTTTATTGCAGAGGTACTGCAACAAAGCTGATCTTTACGTTCACTCGAGTAGGCATACAGATCTGCAAAAAAACAACTAAGGAAATGTTTCAACTTGCTATTAAATATTCCACATTCTCTCTACTAAGTTCTAAATAATGTAATACAATAAGTAATGTTAAATTCAAACAGTAACGATAAGCAGCAGCACAAAAGTTCCATTCTGACAAAGTACTGAAAACTCTACGAATGCTGTCATTTTGTCTAAGCGCTAAAAAAAAAAAAAGTGATGTTCTAGTTCAAGTAGCTCACCACCACATATTCCTCTAGAAAAAAATTCTGTATGATCTAGAGCTAAACTTCCACTCCAGTTGTTTTAGGATCAGCAAACCAGATAAAATTAAACAATTCTCCATTCTCCAATACAGCAAGAGACACTCGTACTGCTTTCGTGCAATGGTTACTTTAATAACGCTGGCCAGAACTGCAGATGGAGGGAGGGAGGAGGAAAAAAAGAAACAGAACTATTTTAAAAGCAGTCTTTTTTTCCTTTTAGGAAAAATTAGAGTTTCTCTTCTCTCCCAGGTGAAAAGTGAGTCTTCTCCCAAGATAGCACAGAAGAGATATTTGCAACTCTCTAGTTTCCCCACACTTCTCTCACAGAACTGAACTCTCTCTCACAGGAAAAACCCACAGAGAGAAGCCAAGCAAATCTCCACTAACTCTCCAAGTAGGAGAGGCCAAGCCTCACATCATCAGCAAGTCAATAACTTTATTGCTATTTCTGTGCTACCATCAGCTGCCTCCTTTGTAATATTTCTTGTAATGCTGGTTAATTCCTTTACACGTGTCATTTCCAAAATGCGTGATCAAAAACCTAGCTTTATTAGTTTTTAAATCCAAGCACAAGGTTGGTACATGTATGTCCTAAAACTGCCTCTAGAAACTCAAACACAGACTGGTGTATAGTTTTTAGCAGAACTTCCAAATAAATAAAAAAAATAGTTCACGAAAAAACCCTCCTACATTCCACAGTGTATAACAACTCAAATTCCTCACTAAGAGAATTACTTCATTTATAACACTGAATTGTATATCCTCAGTGCTTACAAAATGTATTCACTGGCCCAAAAAAAGAAAAAAAAAATTGCAGATAGTACGAGTGACATCTCAAATAACACTTTGCTCTCAAAAAAAAAAAAAAACAAAACCAAAACCAACAAACCAAACACCAAAACAGAGCTGTTAGGTAAAACAAAACATGTCTGGATAAGAACTACTAATCGTAAGCCATTACCTGCAGGAGCTTTAGCTTGTGAACTGTTCCCAGCTCTCATGTTGGGCAGAGTTTGTGTTTTTAGTGGACCATCAGGTACCTGCAAAGCTTGTGTCCCATCTGAAAATGCTGGTTTCACCAAAAGTTCAGGTCTGGAAGGAATACATGGCATAGTAGAGGACTGGATATAAGGACCTACTGCTGCCACTCGACTTGGAGCAGAAGACACTGGCTGTGGCAAATTTCCATCTGAAGAAACCTTTGGGAAAACAAAAGAAGAAAATGTAAAGAACTTTATGCCATAGTATTCATACATAACAGCTTGAAACAAAAGTCAAAAAAGGATAAAACAAGTAGCAAATCATACTCCAATATTAAAAACGCTTTTTTGAAAAAGCTTTGAGAATTATAAACTTCAGGTAGTAAATATCAAAAAAAAACACTAAAAAAAAAAATCCATGACAGCATAAGATTTCTTGTCTTTATAGAGTAAGTAGGTTAACACTAATGTACCATGAAAAGGACTTTAATAATACAAGACTTCCTCTACATATGGATAAAGACAAGAAGTCTAGCAACTGAACAGCCTTCCCCACAAGCAAGTTTTTACTTCAGACTGTACAGGTAACCAAAAAAAAAATCATGTTTTTGTTATTACATATCCCACACTTACTGGTACATTCTCTTTCTGTTGCAGAGCTGCCTTTTTCTTCCACAGACGCTCTCGCAGCTCATTAACACGCTTATCCATGACTGCCACCTCCAAGTTGCGCTTGTTCAAACACTCCCTCTGTTGCTGCAGCTTGGCATTCTGCTCCTGGTTCAGTTTGTTCCTCAACTGAATAAATTCACAAAGCAGTGGGGGAGGAGGGGAAAACAACAAAAATAAAAACAAATTAAACTTTCGGGATAGGGGACAGGAGTCGGTCACAAAGAGAAAAGCCTTTTAAAAAGTCAAGTCATGTTTTCTCTCCAGAGAAAACGTTGGTTAGTCTCCAGAATTGCAGAAAGGAAAGGTATATACACAGCGTGCTCCCTCCTCTCTTTACATTGAACTCAGCACAACTAATCCTCCATCCTCAGCACTCAGCCACACGTAGGTCTGTCAGGAGCAGGAGCAATGGGATTCCTTTCCAATAAGGCAAGAAACAACCCAACCAACTTTTAAGCCCTCGAGAATTGTGGGTCATAAGCTGGCTTTCCATTACCTGCAGCTCCTTGTACAGGCGGTCGAGCTCAGCTACAGCCGACTGGTTGTCGTGGTAACCATCAATTCGGCCGTTCTTCAGCATCTCCAGTTGCCTGGTGAGCTCCTCCACTTTTGACACGGCCAGCACCAGCTCGCGCTGCTTTTGCTGGAACAGGCTGTTCATCTGTTCAATCTCCTCCACTGGAAAGAACGAGGGAGCACAATAGCTGCCCTGAGAAACAGCCGAGCGTGGGCTGCTTCCAAGGCAGTGGTTAAGGGGACAGAGAGCGCCCTACCGGCCTCCAGAGCGGGGCTGCACAGAGCCAAACCAGCTCTTCCTCGGAGCATTTGCAAAAGAAAACTCACTAGCATGATTATGTAAATTTGGTCTACTCAGAGCACTGATGGGCAGGGAAAAAGAACATTTCTTTTACTTTCTGAAGTATGGAAACAAACAAAACCACAATCCCAGACCGAGTTCATCTGTAGAAGCCTAAATTCACTGAATGCTGAATTCAGCAGGAAGACACAGCCACAAGGCATATGAAGACACGCACTCAACCACAAGGCATATTTATGGTATTTAAAACTCTGAATTTAAGTCGTAAGAAGTCAGTGACAAAACATTCAAGTTGTTTTATTAAACAAAGACTCAGAGGGCTTTTTAGGGTCTATTACCAACAACTGTCATGAGCTGCTCCCACTGCCAAAACTGTTCTATTATAGAACAAAGTTTAAAAAAACCAGTAAGAATTCACAGTACCACCAAGACTAGACCTGTTGGGGATGGTGCAGAAAAAACAGATTCACATGCTCCAGTATCTTTTATTACTCTACCATCCTTCTATCCCTTTAAACTGATGTTTATGCTGTGCAACAGAACCCAAACAGAAAGTGGATTTTCCCCATAGAAAACCACTTTTGCTTTATCTGTAAACCCCAATGCCTCCTACTAAGACAATATTTTACCTTAACAACCCTATATATTTTCATTTGAGTCAGGTTGGAAATAACAAGCCCTGCATGTATACAGAGAGGATGAAAAGGTAGGCAGAAGAATATGTGCCAATATTAAGCCTAAAATAAATATTGAATGATGCATCAACATGCTGAACTACAAGCACTCAACTAGTACTGTAGCAAGCCAGACTGTGGTCAGATTCACATAATTAAAAAGGAAATATGCTGCCAATTTCGCCATTAAATTACCTCTCGCATAAAAGTCAACATAGGTACCAGGCTAAGCTTTGTTATAGGCCAAGAAAATAACACTCTAAATGTATGGGGTATTGACATGAAGGACAGAAAAAGTTACTGTGGTACACAAAGGTATTCAAGTAAGGAAAAAACCTACACTATAATTAAAGAGCAGAGATGCTAGGCTTGAAAATATAGGGTGCTCTTATGAGATATTTTAAAATATAGTAAGAAAATAGGTTTTATTCTACATCATTCATGAGTTTTCTTGGTAAATACAAGATGCGAAATTGTTAAGATCAACGTTTCCTGGAATGCTGTAAATAACTCATCTGAATCACTGAAATCACCAGAAGTTTTAAGAGTTCCAAAACTGCATTTCCTGAAAAATCATAGGCTACTCTCCCCGAGCAGCAACTCACCTCATTTCCCAGTGCTGAGTCTTTTCCGCTCCACGTGGCCCTTCAGGGCTGTCACTTTCTGAAGTTTGGCTTCTTGATTCTCAGCAATTTCCTTTAATCGCTTCAGTTTTTCCTGTTCAGCAGCTTGCTGTTGCTGTCGCTGATCTTGCTGCTTCAGGAATTTCAGACGTTGTTCCTTCAGTCAAGACAAGGATTTTTTAATTTATTTTTTTTAGATGAAGTTATGGTAAGGTACTGACAAAAAAAACCCAGTCACCACAGCAGTTCAGATCAGCTTCAGCCCAGTATCCCAACTTCCCAAAATGTCAAGGGAAGTCTGAGAGAACAGTGCAAACATGAACCTGTTCACATACTGAACACAGATATGTCCCAATGGTTATAAGTAGAGAACTGCATTCTGTGGTACAAAAACCTACTGGAACAGAGGTGGCATCCATGTCTAACAGCCCCCGGTAATTTTTTCATCCATGAAATCGCTCAAAACCCTTTGAGGCTTAAGAAAAATTTCAGCATTCACACTCCATGACATTTGCCAATTTCACTTAATCACTACGTGGCTCTTGAGTTGCAAGAGCTAGTGACTCTCTACCTTCTCCATGCTACTTGTACTTTACAGATCACTAGAATACATCACATTTAAAAAACTAAGTCATGCTGGAGAATATTAAGACATTCTTTATATATACCTTTGTAGAAGGTATTCCATAAGTTATTGGTATTTTTCATCACTATTTGTCATTTTACTAGTTCTGCTAAAACCTCTGTGAGATAGGGAATGACTGCACACCAAAGCTCTGAAAATATAATGTCTCCTGATACTGATCACCACCATCACAACACAGTTAATTCAGGACATGGGAAAACCTTCACAATGACCTGGTCCACACTTACACAACAGACATCATCTCAGTGGAGACGATCCTTTTGCCTCTCCAAGAGTATAAGAGTAAAATGTGTGTTATCAGTTTCTACATATACATACATGTGTCTGATTTAGACCTAAAAGAAACCATTAGACCACCAGATCACCTACAGAGAATTCCTTTAAATCACTGGCCATTATTCACGGCTTCCAGTTCTGGAGATGATATGTTGTTTCAAGACAGCAGAACTATTAAGACTTTCCCAAGCACCCACTAACAGCCAAGACTACCACTGCTTACTAATACTAGAACACCACAATTCCTAAACAAAAAAAAAAACCCCACACACACAAAAAAAAAATCACCAGTCATATTTAGCAAACAGGGACTTTGAATAAAAACGGTGCACTTTGAATGAAAAAGGCAGAGCAAACAGTGAGCTCATCTTCCAGAGAAAACTAGGCAGCACCTACAGTGGATGTACTACTTTAGAGTTACTCCCACGCAGGGAAATGTCAAAAAAAAAAGATATTACAGCTTGTGTCTAAAAAGAAAGTGTATTTTTCCTCCCTCGGGATCTATTTTTAATATTGCATCTGATTTCAGACGGCAGCAAAGAGGCAACGGAAAGTCTCTCTGAAGAGGCGTCCAGGAAAGCAGGTTTATTCCAGAGTGGCATTAAATGAAAAATTCTACCACTGGGACACCCACAAGGCTACTCTTCTTCATACCACAGGCAGCAGCCACCTACCTGATGGGTAGCTATCCAGACTCAAAACTCTTTTTTTTAAATCTTGTACAACTCCCTTTACAGTAAATGCATATCATGTTCCTATTTCTTGTTTCATATATATATATATAGTGACCGTGTTATTTATAAGACCAAGGTGTATTCCCATTACCTGTGAATGAAACAGACAGCTGTGAAAGTTTAGGCTTCCCCTGTATTTAATACATCTCAGATGGAACTGAGAAGAGGGCAAATATTCTGCCTTGGCAAATTAAACAAGGTTGAAAGGGTATTAACTGTGCTGCTAGATTTCATGTGAAAACTCTGATCACTTGGTTGATTGACCACTTTCTTACACTTATAGTTGCACCTTCTTCATAACCGTTCTTACCATAAAGCAGAAATAAAGTTTTATTGGCTATTTTGACAGGCCATAATATCACTTAACAGGTGCTGCAGAACCATTAGAAAGCCGTGGTTTGAAGCATTTCCCTGAGATAAAATTATTGAAGGCCAAGGGAACTGAACAAGATGCTAAAGGCTGGGGGGCACACACAGATGTCAAAAGGAGAGGGAGATGGAGTGAGCAGCAGAGGAAGAGGAGCGAGACCAGATCCTCAAAGCAGCCTTCTTCCCCAGTAAAGCACATTCTGAAATGCACAGGAACTCATCCCAGACAGACGAGCCCTCTTCAGGACAGACTCATATTTAATGACTCTGCCAAAAGCAGCATTTGCTGTTATATTTTCAAGACTAGTGTGTACCAACGACACTTAGGTCAAATATGAACTCTATGCCACTATGCTGCAGATGCATTCAGAGTATTTTTCTCTCTAAACACAATTCAGGAGCACCCTGTGTGCTTTCATTAGCTTTTCTGGTTTTGTTCTGCAAGCATTCTATAAATCACTGTCCTAGTTACTTTTATCACATACATGCCATCTTTTCCAGACAGCTGCCCCAGGAAACCAGGCACACTGAACTCTATCAGGAGAAGGCAAGATATCATTGCAGGACAGCATTATATCCTGAGACAAAAGCCTTGTTCAGTGATCAAACTGGTGAATTGCTGGTCATCACACGGAGCACAAATAAAGCTGACAGAGCCACCAAGACAAATGACAACACATTAATGTTATGTGCTCTATCCTTTTAGGAAGCTACATGGTCACTTCTATCACTGTCATTATTTTAATATTTTACTACTAGGTGTTTGCATAGGTTGACTTTCGAATTTAAAAACAGGCAGCCAAAGAAAGGGCTCTGTTTATAAGAGGTGAAAAAAAACAAATTCCCAACCCTCTCTCTACCTCATGTGACCCTTACTACCTTAGTTCCTGGCTGTAAACAACCTAATTCCAAACTCACCTTGTTAGCCAGCATTTGCTGTTGAGCCTCAATTTGTTGCTGCTGGCGGGATGCCATTTCCTGAAGTTCAGCCAGTGTCATGTCCATCCTTGGAGCACTCACCTGTCAAAGAAAACCCAAAGCATGTTAAGTCTAGAGTTTTTAATTTGGCTAGTATGTAACTCAATAGAGCTACTGCAGAAAAGATAAAAGCCCTTAAAAATAACAACCACCGAATATCCAATAAAATAATTAAAAATGCCATCTTTTAATAGTAAAAGAATAAATAGTTGTAAGCCTCTTATGCACGTGTAGCCCAATTAAGCAACTCACAAAGGACGACACCTCTTGGAACATTAGTATTTCTCACAAAATCCCAGCAGCGTTTTAAAGAGGCATGTCAGAGCCCTTTATAATTAAGCTCAGCATGAATCAGCTTTGACTGACTGAGCCCAGAATGCTCAGCACATGGCAGAATAGATCTGTGGTCGTAGGTGGATCACTGCAATTCAAGGCAAAGAAAATGGAAAGTTTAAATATAGTTGGGCAGGGGGGAACACCACTCTAAGACAGAACTATTATTAGTTATCTGTTCACACGTTTTTCAAATCAAGATTCAATCTTATCCATAATTATATCTTTTGGAGTGAGAATAAATGTCAGACAAGGAATTCAATGCTGAAACAGTAATTGGTCTCATCTTGAAATCTGGAACTAGGAATCTCTGACACAAAACTGGGACAGAAACATTAAACTCAAGTAACATGAGAGAAAATTTCTGATGGGAGTAGAGGAGGGAAAGTATGCTGAATTTGCTGCTCTGGGATCACCTGTACAAGCAGAGATCTCAGTGACATCTTAAAAACAGAAAGCCAGGATGATAATTGCTAGAGGCTTTGTGTCTACTTTAGATCAGTCATTAGCAACGTCTCCAAAATAGTCTCTTAGTTTCCATGGTAGGACTTGCACCATTACCTCCAAAGAGGGGAAGCCTCCAGTGTCACTACACTGGCCACTGCATCAAGTACTTACTCCATTCTCTATTCTTCGATCACCAGGCACTTTCACGCCATTTCTTTTGAAGGCTGGATCTTGAGACCTTTGTCCAGTCCCTAGACAGAAACAGTCAAAGATGGTAAGGTATTTTGAGATTCTTCTTATCCTTTTAGACATATCATTCAATACAAAAGGAGAAGGAGTACGGATTCTAAACCATAAGCATTGAACACCTGCTCTTCTCCTGTGTTTACCGCTAAGATGAACTTAACTGATGACACAAAACATTTTTTGAAAAGGTTGCTGTTTGATGACAACTTTTATTTTAAACTATAGTTCTGTTCAAAAAAACAACCAAAGAAGAACAGCTTAACCAACAAGCAGGCTATTTCAGTATTTATCCTGGGGTGAACAGGCAGTCAGCACCCAAGTAAGTGTGTATTAGAGATACACAGTTTTAAAGCACAAATTTTTCTCTTCTTGACAGTCATTGTGTGAGTAAAGATGCTACTTGACTAGACTCCTGCTTTAATGCTTCTATCAAATTACATACAAACAGTGTTCAGATACCAAATACCAAGCTCATTCATTGCTCTGTAGGACATACATGTACTACAGGATGAAGCCATAACTGCTACCTTCTTGCCCATTTGATACCTATTTAAAGACCGTATTTCTGTGAGACTAACTGCAGAGTTCAAATATATTGCTTAGGAATGCTATGGCAAATGAAATAACAATAATCCTAATACTACAAGCACCCTGGGCTTGAAAAAATACATCTTGACAACTAAACTGCTCTATAAGATCCTTAGTCGGTAGAAATGGCACAGCTTTAGCTTTTCATGCACTCATTCTATCAGCAGTACACATTTCAAACATCAAGATACATTTAGTCTTTTAAAATATGCTGGATACAAAGCCACTTAACACAAATGCTGTATTTCCAACACTGAGGAAGATTACTAAGGATGAAAACAGGAAAAAACAGAAGAAGGAAGAAGAATCCAGTAGACTGTTTTAAAACTAAAAGTTTTAAAGATTCTCATGAAAAGATAAATGTAGGATGCACAGAAAACCCTTGAAAAGCAGAGAGTTAACTTCCTTTTTAGATTTCATGTTTAAATTTACAATGCACAGATATTACATTCTCAGAGAACTTGACCAGGCCATTTATTTAATGCTATTCCTGAAACTAATGTAAGTGTGTAGATTGTAAGAGAAACTTTGAAGAACTCTATCTTTTAACAAGTATGCTAAGTTTATCACCCTGATAAAGTATTATCCAGGTGAAACATCCTGAGCCCAAATTATAGATTACATCAGTAGACAACTGTTTGGTTACTAGATTTAAAAGAAGAGACCAACACACATCTCCAGATAATGTATTTAATACAGGATGCCCTCAGATGATTTGGTGATAACTGGCTCTAGAAAACCTGCAGAAATTTCAGTTTAGACTTAATATTCCCAGATCTAGCAAGGGAGGATGAAGTCTCTATAAAATTAGACAGTTTTCTGTTGCAAGCCTTCTTGGTTCATAATGGTCATACAAGAGGGACTGCAACACTGTATTGACTGCAAACATTAATAAACAACATATGCAAGCTGTTTCCTTAACCTTGAGAAATTAAATGACACTTGAACAAATGAACCAGCTGAGATCAACACATACCTGCTTCCCGGCAGGGAGAGCGTTCATGCCGAAGAAAGAAGCGAACCTCACTTCTCTGCATCCCAAAGCGCTGCAGGATGTCCAGCATCCGTTCGTTATCGGCTATGGGACGCTCTGAAAAGGTAAAAAAAAACAAACCCAGTTGACCACTGCATCCCATCATAGCTTGGGCACATACCAAAACAAAAATATCCATCCATCACCTTTCACTTGAACACCTGTTATTACACAGGTGCAGTGGGTGCATACAATCCTTGCCCTCACCCAAGGCATTTCTACTTTTCCCTTAAGAAGCCACAGTATCACTTCTTGCTTCTGAAACCAAACCAACACCTATGAATAGCAGCCCTTTAGAAGTCCACCCCTGAAGGGAAAAGCTGCAGAACTGTTGCAACCTGAGGGAAAACAAACAGGGAATTTAGACCTTTCAGCTCTAGTGCCTTTCTTCTCTATCTGCAAGTCATCTTGCCCACTCGCCACCGAAGGAAACGTGCTGGTGCACCTTTTGCTCCATTTCTTCCGCATCTCAGACAAACTTAATCCTCAGTCATTCCCACCCCCTCCTCAAGGGCACTGCTGCTTTGATTCCTACAGGGACTCATTTACTTCCTAATTCCAACAAGAATTAGGAGAGATGCAAAGATAAACTCTCAGGGAAGAG
Source organism: Oxyruncus cristatus (assembly GCA_013399855.1). Lineage (NCBI taxonomy): Eukaryota > Metazoa > Chordata > Aves > Passeriformes > Cotingidae > Oxyruncus > Oxyruncus cristatus. Next base: position 701,129 of record VXAY01006844.1, on the reverse strand, counting down.
GGAATTCTTCCTGTAACTTCCTAAGGATTGCAATCCAACGCTGGATGGCAGCCCTTGCGCTCAAGCTCAGGCAGCAGCACTCAGTACCCCGAAAAGGCTCCTAGGCAGTTCCCAACAGGCCCGATCCTCAGCGTGCCAGCACAGCTCCTGTCACTTCAAGTGTTCTCCTACAGTTCCTGTCAGACATAGATCTGGCTCCTTCTCGTGGACAGCAAATTTCATGAAGTTCAGATCAGATGCATTTTGAAAGCCCTATTTCTGATAAACCTTGAAAAGCTGAACTACTTTGGATTCACAGCTCAAAGTAAAAACAATGATCAGGCAGTGAAAAGCGAGTCCAATAAGAACTTGCCGTTTTCTTGAAGACAACCGAGATGAAAAAGTTACAAGCACAAGTTCCACTGAATATCCTTTCCTGCTCTTATTCCCACATTCAGGATTCAGTCATATATCCTACTTTTAAGCCTTACTCATTGCCTTTTGATAATACAAAAATCCAGTGTGAGTCTACATCTAACAACTCCATCTAGCAGTACTCCTATCTTTCTGTGTTACCATTCTTTCAAAATTGACATACTACGTAGCTGGGCATTCACAGACAGGATATAATTAGAATTACTTATTGGCCTCAATCTTCACATAAGAGCAATTTCTTTTGCTATTCTAGACATTTTGCCATAGTTTTTCCTGCCTATTTTAAATGTGATGGCGATGGTGTGGCCAATATATCATAGTAGTGAACTTTACATAGTCAAGATACTGTCATAATATCATTGGGGCTCATGATCAGGTTGGACCCATTTGTGTTGGATGTCAGACAAACAGAAGACATTGTTCCTGGCCTGAGAAATGAGACAAAGAATGAAATTAAATACCACCATTTTTGTACTAGTTTCATTTTTCCTGACATGGCTTTTGTTGCAAGTCTCCTTTCATTATTTATGCAAGGGGAGGGGAAAAAAAAAAGAAATCAGAGAGTCGTTCATTCACATTCAAAGTCTTTCAAAGTCACTATCTTAATATGAAATAATCTTTTTAGCAGGAAAAATTGTTGGCATTAAGTATAAATGTTTTCAGTTTCATAAAAAAATGAGCTCCAAATATGTTTTCGGCATGTGAAAAGCTTTTTTCAACATAAAAGTGTTTCTTTAAATGAAAATGCTGCAGCTGTGCTCAAGCAATCTAGGAAGGAAAATTTCTGGAGTCACTGTCAAAAGAGATTAGCTTTACAGAATAAGCAAGTAGGTCACTGTTACAGAAAAAGCAGTCTCTTGGCGGTTACTTGTCTAGACAGCTAAAAAAGCTCCTCATCTGCTAAACCTTAATTCAAGAAAAAAAAGGCAAAAACAAAACAAAACGAAAAAAAAAACCAACAGTACCACTGTCAGATTTCTGACTTAGAGGATATATAGAGCAGGCTTACGAGACAGATTTCTAGCAGCTTGGCACCTCAACCGAAACTCTATAATCAAGGGAGATGCCCTTTACACAAGGATTCTGTCAATACCACACACTGACTTGAGAGGAAGGTCAGAGAGACTGTCAAATACCAAACAAATGTACATTTGGAAAGCTCAAGAAGAAAGAACAATCAGTTGTTTGGGGGTTTTTTGGTTTTTTTGTTCTTTACTTCCCTATCTATCTCAAAGAAAAAAAAGTCTTATACACGCACACACCTTTTGACTGCTTTCCACGGTGACCTAATGGAATTCTGACAATGATACGAAGGTCAAGAAGTTTTGCCCTGATATTCTTCAAATTTCAAGCAAAACTAGGAGGACAGTGAGAGTAGTAAACTTGCCCCCTTCAGGGAGCAGAGTGCCTCAAGCAGACTTCCAGCAATCTTTCAAAGTACGCTTAATAAGGTCTGACAACAGAAGCTAAAATTCCTGAGCAAGCATCAGAAAAAAACAGAGGAACGATGTAAGAAGGATCCTGGTAATTTGAAGTCTGAGAAGTCATTTTCCAACACAAATCTTTTGTTTCTACCCCAAGAGGTTAACTGTCCTGCACCATGTTTGTTTTAAAGCAGTTTAATTTGTCCAGTGTAATATGCAAACAACACAGAAGTCATGGCTTATCTTGGCAAAACAAAACAGCAAACTTCGCTGACATTTAAAATGAGATTAGCAAAAAGCTAAAAGTGTTTCTCTTCCTCGCTGCCCCTTTCCTCCTCAAAAAATCCAAGACATACATGGACACATCTTGCAAATGGTTGTTCCTGGATGTTACAGAGATGCTTAAGAAAAGATATATTTTATCCAAAACAATATGCATGTATCCAGTACTGAAGTATTTTAATGTTACTGATTTGCAACTACTGCATTTTTCATTAACAAGTACAACTTGAAACTGTATTTGAAACTTCAGTAAAACGCCAAGTCCTGCACTTTGGTCACAACAACCACACACAGCACTACAGGCCGGAGCAGAGTGGTTGGAAAGTGGCCCAGCATAAAAGGACCTTGGGCTTCTGGTTTACAGCAGCTGAACATGAGCCAGCAGTGTGCCCAGGTGGCCAAGAAGGCCAATGACATCCTGGCCTGGATCAGCAATAGTGCAGCCAGCAGGATGAGGGCAATGATTGTCCCCCTGTACTCGGCACTTGTGAGGTCACACCTCAAATCCTGTGTCCAGTTCTGGGCCCTCACTGCAAGAAAGACACCGAGGTGCTGGAGAGAGTCCAGAGAAGGGCAACAGAGCTGGTGAAGGGTCTGGAGGATAAGTCCTATGATGAGCAGCTGAGAGAGTTGGGGGTGTTTAGACCAGAGAAGAGAAGGCTCAAGAATGACCTTATCACCCTCTACAACTACCTGAAAGGAGGTTGTAGCCAGGTGGGGTCAGCCTCTTCTTCCAGGCAACCAGCAACAGGACAAGAGGACAGAGACTCAAACTGTATCAGGGGAGGTTCAGGTTGGACATCAGGAAGCACTTCCTCACTGAAAGGATGGTTAAGCATTGGAATGGGCTGCCCAGGAAGGTGGTAGAATCACCATCCCTGAAAATGTTTGAAAAATGACTAGTTGACATGGTGGTATTCAGTCAAACGTTGAACTTTATAATCTTGGAGGTCTTTTCCAATCTTAATAACTCTATATTCAGTTTTACACACACTGTGTTTGTATACAGAAGTAAATAACTAGCAAATATGACAGGATCAGTGGAGGGAACTAGAATAATTTGATTTCTAAAACAATTGTCAATGTTTTCACTGCAGAAATGGATGAAACTTTGTCTTATGACAACAGCTGTGCAAGTAGCATTTAGATATCTGTTCTCATGTATCTCACGACATCTTTGCAAAGACTAATCTCAGAAAAAGTTCTCTGCTTCCCTTTATGTTTCTGTATCCAGATTATTTTCTTACATCTCCTTGACTAGTAGAGAAGCTGATAACTTCATCGTATGAATAAACATCCACATATTACAAGGTCCCACTCACCTAGAAGTTTACTTTTTAGCTTATCAAGACCATTTGAACACTGAGCATTGGCAGATTTCACTTTTCTTTTACTATAGATGCTATGCTTTGATTTTAGGGCAATCTCGCTGCCCTTTCTAGCATACTCTACATCAACATCTCCAAAGCCAACCAAGAATCCAAGTTCAAGAAACACAAGGAGAGGAGCTGCCCACTCTAGCAGGGCTCCAGCTTTAGTAAGGACAGGAAAACCCTGTCCCTCATCACAACCAACTGTACTCTTGAACAAGGCGTGGGCACTAAGGTTGACTATAAATTCAGTAGCTTTACCTAAACCTTTATTCTACTTTTCTTTCACTGTAGATTTTGGTATTGTGTTCATTTAGATAAAGATGTATGATAAAAACACATTCCTAGAAGAACTCTTTCCATGCTGAATTGACAGTTTTACTTTAGTATTATTGATGAAAAAAAGATACTCTATTTTCTAAGGAAAAGAAAAATTCTGTTCCATTTTTTCAACTCAAATATCAGAAACATCTGTCAGAAGCAGCTAAATATCAAGAGACAACTCAGGTATCTCACGCTACTAAACAAACATCTATCTCACCAAAGACTTCTTTGAACAGATGTCAGCCTGAGCCAACAGTAGAGGAAGACAGGAATATAAGCCCTTATTATCTGATTCTTCTACAATCTTCTCCAAGTATCTCAAAAAAGCTGGCTCAAGTATAGTTATTTTTCATGACTTAAAACCCTGTCCAGGATTCTACTGTAAAAGCCTCTGGATGGCTACCAGTATCTAATTAGTACCACGGAGACAGGAGATAGTCCAGAGTCCTTTCCCATTTAAGCCATGAGACTTCAGCTTTTCATTTTTCTGTCGACATGCTCTCCAGTTCCAATGGAGCATTGCAAGCTAGGGAGGTCTGAATTTCCAAGACAAAAATCAGTAAGAACACAGAAAAATAAAAAAAAAATCAGACTAAACACAACCCACTTTTCCACAGGCTTCCACTTCAACATCAAGTTACTCCTAATTCTGGAGGTGCTCCTTCCCATCCAAACTCAATTAACGCAACTGGTAACAACGAAGGTGTCATCTGAAAAAGGAAGTTTTCTTTTGCCACTGCAAGTGAAAATGGCTGTGAGATTAGAGAAATGATTCTGAACTGGTCACAGAACTACTAATAATTAGTCCTTCAAAACCCCCACACAGGCCACTGGGACCCCATTGTGGGGAGAAGGAGGAAAACTTTCTCAAACCCTTCAGAGACTCATTTAAGTCAGAGAAGGGTTGCATGGACAAAAACATCTGCATGCTTGAGTCGCCTCCTTTTGCTTTGAACTCTTTTTTGCAGAATGAGCCTTTCTGCAGGTGCACTACCATACAGCCGGTCTGACGCACAAATTAACAAAATGGGAACGCAGAAACCCTCTGGGACAGAATCACTTCCGTCGGGTCTCTGTGTGCTACCTTACCAGAAGCAGCAAATGCCCAGTAGTTGACAGAGTGCCAGCTGACCTACCTGAGCCACACCACACTTCAGCCAGGTGGCACTCGCTCTCACCAGGCTCCTTGCACAGCTCCACCACATCTCTGCAGGTCGTTTCGGGGGTGACTGGCACCTCGGTGAAGTGCTGCTCATTGTTACTGAGGTACACGGTCAGAAACATCTGGAAGAGACAAAGGCAACAGTACACGGTCACTTTACAACACAAAGGGCAGACTGCACCTTGGAGTCACAAAACTCTCTTTAAATTAATTCTTTCCAACGCAATTATGTAATTTGTTATCAACTACCGTGCGTACAGACCGCAAAACAAAACCGAATTTCTTTTCAAGGTAGAAGTGAGAGACACTGAAGAAGTAATCCCCTGCTCAACAAAATTACATTGCTGGAGGATTATTTGGTTTTACATCTGGATCTACTGCTCCTTGCTTCTCTCAAGGTGATGTGTCAGAGCTCCTCCCATTTCACTGTGTGTATATACTGCACCCATTTGACACAGCAGTAGGAGAAGCAGTCATCTAGAGTTCAGAAGTACTCTTTCCAGTGAAAAACAACAGTAATTAGGTCTGGTAACCAAAAAAAAAAAAGAGGCCAGAGCTTACTACACAGGGAGTGAAGTGGAAACATTACTTGCATTTCCGTAACACACTTCATCAGAAGGCTTCTTAGGAACACAAGTCAACTTGCTCTTCCCTAGGTCTCAGTCTTAATACAAGGTCCCCCCCAAAGGCCATTCACAGGAAAGCAAGGATACTCCACTTGGCTTCCTCTTCACAGCTGTAGAAGGATCCTTGATTTTTGGTTATTCTGTTTAAACATACCACACAGCTAGATGTTATTCTGGCTCATGTCTTTCCTGCCACAACTACAAAATGGCCACCCTAAAATATTTGTTGCCATATTTGATAGAAAATATTGATGATTACTGCGGCTGAACACCATCTTGCTATACACTATTAATATTAAACTGCTATCAAAGTTGAGCTGCTAGCTAAAAATTCACATCAATTTTCTCCTGAGACCTATTCTCAACTGCAGCATCAACTGGCTGCTAGTTGCATGACTTCCAGCAACACAAAAATCAGTCAAATATCTCCAGAAAGCAACTGCTCCACTAAGCATTACAAGCAAAAGAAACCTATACAATTCAGTCTTTTCATACAGGTAGGAAAGGTGTCTTACCAGGAAGAGACAAATCCTTGCCTGTCCTCATTTTTAGAGTGTGAAAGGGGTACACATCATTACAAAAAACAGTCCAAAAGTCAAAAAAGAGGGGAAAAAGGGAATCAAAACCAAACAAGGCAAGAGAGGTATAAATATCGATCCAAATAAATTTAAATAAAAGTCCCACAACAAAACCACTACCAGAAGCATTATTTCTGTGATGTTGTGTAAATACACTGGAGCGAGTACTCTTTATGCCACTGCAAAGTGAAATTTAGCTCCCCCTTCTTCACAGTCTTAAGAACGCACTTTGGGAAATTCTTCTGGAATACAGTCATGCACACACACATTCCTGATGTCTCCAAAGCCTTTCCAAGGCCCTTTGCAGTGCCAAGAGCATCCTCCCCCCCTACAAGAGAAGCTGCCTTTGCTCTTAAAAACGTCAGTGAAAACACTCCACACTCGGCATGTCTTGTTAAACAGAGTGCAAGTAATTGGCCCACTCGTGGCAGTACAAACACTTGCAAACAGTGCTTTGGGCCCTGGCACTGCACTAGACTTAGCACGCTGAGTTTCTGACCTCTGGTTTTGCCCAGCTCCCCCAGACAAGGGTTTCTGATAAATTCCTAAACACCTTTCTTCGGAAAGGAAAAAGCCTGCAGAGAGTGAGCTCAAAACTGCCTGTAATCCTTAGGAAAATAGCTAAATTCCCCCAACCCTTTCCTTGTCACATTACTGGGGGGGAGGGCAAAAACAAAAAAACCAAACAAACAAACAAAGAAAAAAAAACAAACTTGGAGCTTGTAAGGAGGGAAATTAGGAGAGAGGATGTGGGAAACGCAAAGGCAGCAACAAAATTCTGGTTACTGTCCGACGACAGAAGCCAGTGAGCCCTTGAATCCCCTGGAGAGCAGGCAGGCAAATGGAGCAGGACACTCAGTGCTGGAGGATTTTTATCCTGAACCAAGGCTGCTGCTCTCCCTCCACTGTCCTGCTCTTAGACGGGAGCATCCTACCTGCCAGCCGGGGTCACAGCTGCTCACCCACAGGCAGCAGGGAACTTGTTTTAGCATTGCTCCCCTCTCCGGGATGCTTTGTGTGGGCCAGAGCTGTGGCAGGCAGGCAGGTAGGATCAGTTTACCACACACACTTATTATATAGTGGAGACAGGCACAACCATTCTGCTGTTTACAGCACAATGAGGTACTGACCTAAATTAAGACAAAGCTTTCCGAGCAGGAACTCTGACACTTAGCTTTAATCTTTTGTCACTGAACACGCTACCTTCGAGATGCAGTGTTTCTAGAGGAGGCAGACAGGGAAGGATGCCAGGGGCAGCCAGGTAAGAATATCTCCTAATCACAAAAACTGGGGCAGAAGAATAGAAAATAAATAAAAAGGTTCCCAAATAGCTTTAGAGCAGGGTTATATAGGCGTGTAAAGCACGTCAGCCCTTCACATTTAATGCTGTACAACCTCACATTCAGAACACCACTAAATCACACAGTCTGTGTATCTGCAATAACATTGGTTAGTTTTAAAAGATGAGCTCACAGATGGGAATTAAGAGAAAATTATAAAAACCAGGGCATTATACACAAAGCAGACCTAATTTGACCCTAGCACGGCTGTTCACTCTTCAGTGTGCCTGTCTATATCCAGTTGTTAATCCTTAGGATTTAGCAATACAGACAACTACACAGGAAGGATCACGAGTTGCCATTTCTATCCACAATGCTCAGGATAATTACTAATACATTAAGCCAAGAGCACTCAAACCTTCTGTGTGGGGGCCATTTCTGGGACTTTGTAGTGTCTGCATAACCTCTATCCCACATATTCTAGGAACTAAGGGGGGACAAAAAGCAACCAAATCCTGCAAATTCCCTAAAACCATACCTCGAAGTCCTTACAGTCTAAAGCAACTAAAAGGTTATATCAGTGCTACCTCATTCTGCTTCCCTTTAGCTCCAGGGACAATCCTGAGATGACTAAGTTATCTAAGTAGTTGTGTTTCTCCTCTCACACCAAAACAGTGGTCACATTTATCACCACTGTCTGCACATCTGCGAGGTCTCCTGGGGAACCCTGCTCCCCACCCAGCCATGCCGGAGCTCTGACCAGGGAGTATCCATCACAGAGATGTCTCTCCTCAGAGAGGAGTGGAAAAGGTAAAGAAACTGATGTGAACCAAAAGCCTACTGTGGTGCTGCTCATCACCTTTGGTGGCTGCTGTGGTTTGCACCACCTCGCACCGGTTTCCCAAGAACTCATCCTCCTCCTTGGAATGGTTCAGCTGTGACAGTCATTAACCAGCCTACCAGATTATACTGCAGTTTTATTGCTGTGTGGCAAAGAAAAACAAAGGAAATAAGAATACTCTCATGACACCTTGGTCAGAAGTTGGAATCCTGTAGATTTCACCAAGCTAGAGCTATTGCTCCTCCGTGAAACCAAAGCGGTTAAGACAGTTGTATACAGGTATCCAAGAATTAAGAAAAAACAAAACATAAACCCCAAAAAATTCAGTTTCAAGCTAGCATAAATGAAGGACTTGATAAAAGAAATGAGAGGAAGACAAAGCACAGTCAGACCATGGACTTCTCTTAAAGACAGCATCAAGGCAAATACTGAAATAGCTGACAATTTCATATAACCAGGGTTTTTTTTCCCCTCTACAGACTTTTAAAGAATGAGTTTTAGGAATGCCCAGCACACAGACTGAGCATTTTTAAATCAGACTCAGGTCCCTAAGTAAGTTCTAAACTAAAGATTTCCCCCCTCATTTCCCACCTCGAAGACAAACTCATTATTTACAGATACTGGAAAGCTTTAAAACGTAAGAGCACTGCAGTACTGTGGCATACTTGGGAGAAAACAGGGATGTGTTGTGTACCTACTGAAGCACTTCCTTTTAAAATCACATCACAGATTTCAGCTGACTCTGCTACAGCCTAGGAAATAAAAGTTTGCAGTTATGGAGCCACCAAATGAGGCAGTTCGATCGGCTGCACCAAGGGCAAAGAGACGACCAAGGTCACATGAGCTAAAGCAAGAGACAGTTTTTGCACAGAATGACTGCAGTGCATGACTTACAAAAAATTGGATGGCAAAGTAGAGTACTGAACATAAAGGAGGACTTCATGTCTCAAAAAAAAAAAAGCCTGCCACTTAAGACACAAATATAATAAAATCCAAATTGGTATGAATAGCAACTTTGAGTCCCCTCAGCATAAAATATATCATTTTGTTTCAACTCATATTACTCATGCATCACCTCCAACTACAGCCTCCAAGTCTGGACTGTAACATAGCCAGGAACAAGAACAGAATATAACAAGAAAGCAACCAAACAGGAGGACAGAAGAGGGCATCAGATCAAGCAAGTCACACCCCATTTTATAATCCTCCATCTCTCTTCTGCACCTCAGTCTCAAGTAGCCTTACATGTGCCTGCAAATCTCACCTATTCATTGCTAAACTCATCAACAGGAATTATACCAGTATTAAATATAACAGGTCTCAACATCTGCAAATACATACTCAACTGATAGTAAAAATTTAGGAATGGCTAACTCTACACAAGTGCAAGGCTATGGACACACCACATTTTGGTTCCTGCTAAAAAGCAATACACACACACACACACAAAAAAAAAAAAAAAAAACAAACCCATAAGAAATAGCTTCCAAACATATCTGGAATACTAACCTGAGCAAATATGCCTTATAATTTACAGTCATCCAATGAGATATCATTTCATATCAAAGGCCTCACATGACTTCTCCTTAGATCAGAAGGCCTCAATTATTGATTAAAGGGGGGAAAAACAGAAATGCAATTTACTTTTCAGCTTTGATGGTGTTTCTGTAAGGATAAGACTTCTCTTACTCCTTAGTTATTATAAAGCTGATGTCACACATCTTGGACATTAAAGGATGTTAGATTGGACATTTTCTAACTAAAACACTAGTAACGTTCAATTATTCAGAATGCAAGTATTCAAGGGAACACTATTATGGTGCATGGTCCAAATTAAAATACAAGCACTTCATTAATTCCTGAACCTACCTGAGTTTAAAGGCACGTACTTCTCCCCTCCCCCAGGTTTCTAGTGAAAGATCTAACTCGGACCATAAAGTGTCAGCAAGGGACAACCACCAGCAAAACTCAGTCCCTTGTAAAATATTATAACCAAGTAGAAAACAAATTTTTAAAAAAACGACACCTTAACCCTGGTTTTCAGTATTTGCTGAATTCCTAACTTTATGCAGTCTTCCTGCACAGCATGTAATATACAACACAAACTGTGGCATTTATTCACATAGCATTCTTCATCTTCAAAGCATCTTGTGGCCAGGAAGTCATGACAAAAGCAAGCAGTTTCCTACTTTACAGGCAGGGAAACTGAGGTGTACAAGGTGGCAAAAACAGAGACAATCACAGTATTTGATAGCCAAACAAGCATACTGCCTATGGAAATCATGATTCATTTCAGTACCTTGCATTAGAGCTAATAACATAATTCTGCGCCACATTCCATATTAGCTGCATTATAAACTGAAACCCAATACCCTTGAACCACTCATTACTAGTGTTCAAGGCTTTTATATTTCCATAGCACAGCTAAATAATGGTCTCAGCTTGCATAACAAATTTTCTTATGTCTCATTTTTAAGGAGTCATTAAAAGTCACTCTTCAGGTATTTTCAAATCTTAACAATTCTAAGATTCTATTAATTTACATCGTGAACTAAAATGTATTTCAGAAGTTAGTTTTAGTTAGCTGAAAAAGTGAGCAACATAAAATTTTATAATTAATAGAATAACTATCATATTTCAAGTAGGTGACAGAAATGAGGAATAACTGCTTTCACCCACAGTTTCAACCATAAATGAGTCTTCCCTGATAAACACAAAACCCCTTCAAATAAAGAGTTTTAAATGGAAGTCCTCCATCTTACCTACTGGGAACACTGATGCTGCACCTTCCCAGATGGCCACAAAGAAATCAGCAGCTAAAATAGGTATTTTTGCTGACTTGATGCAACTTTCTAAACAACAGAAGACAGCCTGCACAACAGCACATTTTCCTGATCTGATAAGCAGCATTCAGAGCTGGTGCACAGTTACAGCTCCCCATTCAACGCAAAATATACCACCATAATAAAGTAATTCAGCCATTCTTTTGCATGAAGTTCCTCAGAGCCTGAAAACAGTCCTTGAGGAGGCAACATCCCCACTTATTGTGCCTAAAGATTAAGGTAAGCAAAAGATTAAGGTAAGCAAAAGATAATAATAGACTTACTAGAAGACAGGCACACAGGATGACTGCTATCCCTGATCCTTTTCATATTCAGCTGGTCAACAAAGGTTCAACAGAAATGCAGAGAGTAAAGTTTAATATTTGCCTACAGCCACACCCAAACGCTTGGAGTTCAGTCCTCGCCATCTCCCCCGCCGCATACACTGCTCCACTTATATTGCACTGGCTTTTGGCCATAAATACGAGAAAGGAAGTTATGATGCAAGGTAGGTGGAGTACAGTAGGAAGCACCATGGGATTGTTCAGATTATTCCCAGTCTATATAAAGCATAGCCCTTTTCCCTTTCAATTGTATCACAGCAGAAAACAAGATTGAGCCTTTACTCTCAGTGGCACGGTAGTTTCTGCTTGTGTAGATTATTTTAAAGATAAGTTTCTCATGCATTTGTATTCTATCTTTGGTATAAATGTCAGTTTTTTCCAGGACTTAAAATACAACGTAAATCTATGTGCACTTTGGGGGGAGGGGGAAAACAAGCTGGAAACAGCAAAGAGGAAGCTTCTTTTTATTTCTCCCTCTTATCCTTAACGCAGAGAGAACAGAATCAAAGCCATCTGCTTTTGGTACAGGCTAGTTAAACTGGGAAAACACTACAGCACAAATGCCACATTACATCTCACTATCAGGCATGCATCTGAATCATCATTAGGGGAATCTGAAGAGTTGCAAGGAACACAGCCTGAGTTCTGGCCAAGTATTGTTACTGCCTGAAATTAATGGATGTAGCTTTGCAGTCCTCCTACTTCATGGACTTCAACCTCAAAGACGGAGCTCAGTGCTTCAGTTCAGACTTACTAATGAGGAGGACAACCACAATCTTCATGCCAGACCTTGTAGAAAATCATCATCTCAGTTTAGTCATTTGGATTTTGTGAAATCCATCAGGTATAGCTCAGGACTGGTAAATACAGGATTCCTGACCTACATAGCCCCTCTTTCAGTAGATTATTACGCACGAGGTCATTAAGAGAGCTTTCCCAACAAAGACTTACTTGGAACCCAAGTTATCGTTTTCAGCTTGACATTCTTCTTCAGGCATTTCCACACACAGGAAAGAAAAAGCCCTCCCATAAGCCAGACACCAGAAGGGTCTACGCAAATGAAGCTCACTATTTTGGATGAACACTGAGCACAGCAGCAACGTAACTCCCCACTCCTTGGTTGAGATATACCACATAGCACACAAGGTAAGAATGTTTCAAGCAAACTCGGCTTTTAAAGCCACCTGTACTTTTGCAAGTACCTATTGCAACATCAGCATTTAGTAGGAAAAAAACAATACCGAAAAGATATAAACCAAACAAGCCGGCCTGTAAGATATAAACTACGCTGGTTTCAGTAACACATATAGGAAACCACAGCCTTTTACTGAGCACCCACATTTGCCAACACATCACGTATAGCTCATTCTGCTCAGACCTGAATCCACACTTGGATTTGCACCAATGTAGTTAAACAACTGCAGGAATTCAGGATAAACAAACCCTGAATATATTCTTCATATTATACCACATGGCAGCATGTTGACAGATCCCTTACCACTGCCATCTGTGAAGCTCCTCTCCTACAATAAAATTCCCTCCTACCCCACCATTCTCTCTCCCTTTCTCCCCAAATTCTTCCTCGTGGCTCCTTACAGACATTACTTTTGCACTGTTGTACACTTCACTGCTGCAAGCGGACTGTCAGAAAAGCAAGCCTACACATGGTGTTTGGGCTTGTACTGTTGGTGTCCTACTTGGAGCCTGCTCCTCCTCCTCCTCCTGGAGTCAGCAAAGGAGAATTGGATCTTCGGAGGCCTGCCCCTTCAGGCAGACTCTGCCTCATCCTCTGCGTTCAGCACCAAGTTATGGACATTGGGTACACAAGGAGAAAGAAATTAGTATTATTTTCAGGCAGATAAAAAAAATGATACCATGCAATTCTTACAATAGATACTGTGGTGTGGAAAACAGTCCAACTCATTCAACATAACCACAGGGGGTTACAGTTGCTCCTCCTCCCATTCTTCAGTATCGCAACACACGTTGTGCCCAAAAAGAGCCTAAAGCCAAGGCAACATCCAGGCATAATGAGTGGGGTTATGAACTCAGGCTTAAGCCTGAATCATCCCAATTTTCTGTACTTGCGTCAAACCCAGAGGCAGTCTTTGTACTAAAAAAAAAAAAAAAAAAAGGCAATAACTAAATAAAGGAAAAATAAAAAAGAAACTAAGCTGCTCTCGCTGCTCTAGAACTTTGCATCCCCCCCACACTGGGAATAAGCATTAGGTTCTCTTGGTCTCCTAGATGGCCAGAGGCCAATAAAGGGGTATGGGAAGTGTGCCCTGCCAGGACTTCATGAGAACTACACCTCTCAAAACAGTCCCTTAAAAACAAGGACATTCTCACAGTGAGAAGAAAGCCTAGTGTTTTTACTGGTAACAAAAAAAAAAAAAGATTTTGTACCAGACAAGACCCTTCACGGAGAGAAGCAAAACCAGATCCACGTCAGGGATGAAAGCATATTTAACACAACCTACACAAACACCACAGACTATCACAGTAATTCTGGCACCTGTGCCACCCGCACCACACCGCCCACCGCCTGAGACACCAACTCTTCCTGGGTTTAAAAATACTCATTTTCTACTTTTCCAGCCAACACGTAATAATCTCACCAATAAAGAGACGATCAGCATTCACACCAGGAAGCACTCCAGCCTCGGCCCATCAGTACGTGCAAGGCTAATGCAAATTTGTCACACAACAAGTGCCTACCCATACATCAGGCAAATTTATTACCTTCTATTTACTGGTACCAGGGTGCTGTGCTGGGGGGAGCACCCATGGGGGAGGTGGGGTATTGAAGCAGAAAAGAGGATTTTATTTTTTTTTTGCGGGTCAAGGTCTATCTAAAACAGTTTGAAAAAAAAAGAACAAGAAAGCAGATGGTTTGCGATATAATAGCAACACAAAACAAATCATGTAGAGAGTCAATAAAAAAAGAGAAGCATAGAACACTCATTTACTCCAAATCCAGCAACTTCATAGAGCTCAGCGCCAAACACTTTTGAAAATATATCATGTCAGTCACTCCCCCAGGAAAACAGCTGCCAAAATCTGTGTCCCACCTCCATGAAACAGATCTACAACTAAACCAAAACACTCATGACATGCACAGGTAGGTCAGAGGACACACCATTTCAGGCACCTGAAACAGTGACACATTTAACCACACAGGTAATTCCAGTGTAGAAGTCACAGGACTTCACCCCAACTGTTTGGGCTGATCCGTGATACAGCCTGATCAGTCTGGTATCCTGAAGCGCATTACTACAACACGAAATTCAGAGGCGTTTTAACACACCACAGGTTGACACCTCCTTTATGCTGTAGCCCCAAAACACACTATTCAGCCACCCACCTTCAGAACAAACAAAAACCAAACCAATGCAAACCAGGAATTTCAGACCACACAGCACAACAGTGTGCGTGCTTTACTGCTTCCAAAACCAGGTCTGACTTCCTATATACTTGCTGCTACAATGGAGCAGCTTCCTGTTACATGAGCCTTGCCAGAATAAATTATATGTATGTGTTAGTCCACCTTAACCCGTGCAATGAGACACTACACAAAGACAGTAGAGAAGTTCCCCTCTATTATCAACTCTCAGGACAACACAGAGGTTAAGGAAACCATAAGGTACCACTTGTCTGCTACAGTTCAGCCAACCTAAATGGTGAGCTGAGAGAGGCACACTGATCTTCTCAAATCTGCCCCCTTATGTATGATTACACAGCCACACAGCAAATCACTTCCACTGCATAAGTCTTATAGTGCCTTGTTGCCTTTAGTGTAGGCAGCATTTCCACCCAGCTCCTTACTAAATTCAAGAGGAAGCTACAAAAGACACGTGGCTTTGGGTGTGGATGGAAACCAAAGCAACAAGACCATCCATTTCAGCAGCATCCTACTATTAAATTAATTAGGTGTAGTGTCACACCACACCTTCACAGAAGGGCAGCTCTTTCCAACTCACCACCAGCTCTGGGTGGGTACACTCCTGTTGCAACGAAGGGCACCTTGGAGAACGACCTTCACTTGTCAGGTCCAGATGACGGCCAGCACACACGGCATTGCGGGCAACCAACACAGCCACCAGCCATGCCAAAGATGACCACCATAAAATGCCTGTGCTTGGTGATCATATCTATTTGACAACAGCTGACGTTATTATCCAAAGCCATAAAGGGTTTTTGTCCTACCACTTCTGGGCTGCAAACACACAGGAAGCCATTAGTGACTGAAACAGCACATGTTCAGCTGGCACAGGGGACACGCTGAGCTTCTACACCAAAACAGACCGATCCTTTTCGTCACTTTGCAAGTTAAAAGAGATTGGTGGGGCTATTCCAACACTGAAAACGATGGATTGCCAGATAGTCTTAAGTCAGCCACACTATTATGGGATATATAAAACCGCAGCAGAACTAGGAAGGAGAAATCTTGCCCCTTTAACCAGCACATCAGCACAAGCACCCTGCTTGATCTGACCTTTGCTCCTGTAATGTGGAGCTCTACATACTTTAACTTCTATCAAAAACACTCAGCTACTGCAACAGAAGCTGCAGAAGGGTGGCAGATTGTAGAGTTGATCACTGTCTGACAGGTTTTATTTAAGTGCCGCTCAATCCCCAGAGCTCTTTCCAGGCAATACCAGGCTCTACACAGACACGCCAGATGAGAAGTGAAGAGAGAGCAGTTCACCAGGGCAAGGCAGCAGGCCTGCCTGGGTGGCTTCTGGCTTTACATGTTGTCACACCAAAGTCAGACAAAACAAGCTCTGCAGATGGACTTGTATGAAATGGTGGTTGCTTAGGTGGAGTCACACCTATTTTAAATGAATTACACAGAGTTTAATCAAGTAACATTTATATTATGATAGGCTCCTCTTGCCTCAAGAACTTCAGAAATTGTCCCTCTCAGCCTGTCACTATCTGGCTGCTCATTCAGCTTCCCTGGAGGTAGAAAACTTCTTTAACCCAACATCACTAAATACTATTTGCAAGACAAGCGCTCTAAATAACAATGGGGTTTGTGCAACACAGGTAAACCACTCTGCAGAAGGGTCTCTTGGGCAAGAGCTACATACAATAGCAGAGGAATAACAATGCAGGGGCAAGAAGCATGGAGTGCTGTTTCCATAGCTTCCCTGTACAAACCTTTACTTGCAGTAAAACCTGTTCTCAAAAGGTTGAAAGATGCAGCCTGGCTAATGCTGGTAAAGTGGCCATGGGGCAGCATGACAAGCAAGCAACGTTCTTCAGGAACACAGCTCATAGTGACCTTTGCAGCTTTTGGTATTTCATAGGAAAGCTTCATGGCATTCTCCAAGGAGGTCTGGAGCATTTTGCCTGGCTCCTACACACTCTGCCTTTCACAACTCAGCAACACCTCCCTCCCTTCCCTCTGTTACAGCCAGAAATCCATCATTCCCTGCCATGTCAGCTTTTCCTGAACACCTGGTCATGTTGAGAGACACACACAGTTTTACTACAGCTGAGATCAAGAAGCTCCAACAAGTTCTAGGAATATCATCCTCTAGAGGATCTACCCTCCCCTAGGATACCCAAAAATGGCAAGAATGGGTTTCACTGTCCTGGAGAAGTCTGGCAGGAGCTATCCATCACTGCTCTGCATGGCTCAGATACTGATCTGGGCAAGATTCTGCATTCAGGACAGCACACACTTATATAGGATAGAGAGCGGGGTAAAGAAAGGTTTTTGCACACACTTAAAAAAAAGAAAAAGCACACCAGACAAGTCATCACTCTCAGAAAGCAAGGAAAATAGCAAGTTACAACTGTGCACAGGTATGACAGAAACAGGTGAATGAGAGACCAAGCTACAGGGACTAAGAGCCTTCCAGTACATTTCTGTGTGATTCATTATCCCAGACAATTTCCACAACTTCAACTCTGCCCAGCAAAATAGGGGTTGAAGAGGGTTGAATAGGAGTCGAGATCCCTGCGTGTCTTCCTAAAGAGTCTTGTGGCTGATGAAACCCAAGAAGGGGACAATCATCTTGCAGAAGTTCAAGCCTCCACACTTTTGAGAATGTAAGAGGGATACTCTACACCCGAGCTTATGCGTAGTCTTCCAGCTCCTTGCTCACACATAGCATGTCTGCAACCTGCTCACACACTCACAGGTTGCTGCTACACTGGAGTTATTGAGCACATTGGTGGTTTGGTGCAGAATAGAGCTCAAATGGGGAAAAAATTACAGCTTTAAAAAAGAACCCACTGAAGAAGATGAAAAAAAAAAAATGGATTTTTCTCTTCTAAATGACAGAAGGAAAATGAACGTAAAAAAAATACACAATTCCAAAGACTCTTCCTCAGCTTTCAATTTAAAGAAATAATGAGATTTAAGAGTCCTAATGCAATAGAGGAAAACTAGTAATCTAAGCTTAGAACTAAATTACTCCTTAAGCAGTTAAGCCTCACAAAATAAAAGTATCAAAAGACAAGGGAAATCTAACTTATTCAACAACAACAACAAAAAAAAAAATCAAAAAAAGCCCCAAACCAAAACCCTCACACTGCCTCTTTATTCAAGATATGCCTTAAACAATGAAATGGGAACACTTACATGTGTGTGAAGTCAAGGATTTATGAACAAGCACCTCTTCTGAGGACTATTCTCAAATGTGGAACACAAACTACTACCAAGGTTCCCTCCCGACTTGTGATCAACCCTATAGAAGTAGAGGTGCAAGTGATGCAATTACTGCAAGATCACTTTAAAACTTACACTGGACACAACAGATTTGTATTCCAGCTGCACCACAATGCACCCGTTGGTTTGACTCAAGGGGTCTCCCAAATCCCAGGCTGAACTCACCACATGACCTTTAACAAGGGGTTGGAGCTCCCTGCAGCTTCTGCTCACTTTATTAAATGTTATAATCACAGCAGTCAGTACTTTACAGACCAAACATTTGATATGGAATAACTCAATGTCAGGAGCTTTCAAGTCAGCTTTCAGTCAATTCCATGTAAATGTGCCCACGATTTTGTACGAGTTTGCGTATTATAACCCAGATATACTGCAGATAAAGGCTTTTAAGAATCAATTTTATAATAAAGAGAACCATGTAGAACAAGGGATAACCACAGTACATGCTTGATTTTAAAATATCTATACTTTACTTTGTAAAAGGACAAAATTAAAGCCTAAGAGTAGGCTTAAAAAAAAAAAAAAAACAAACACAGTAGGAAAAAAAGCAAAGTTCACCCCTAATCCTCCTTTTTAAAACATACACCAATAAAAGCTAGGGCACTGCACACAGCCATCTATCAAAAGGACCGTATCGTATGATATTGAAGCACCACAGTAGCAGAGAAGAAATTGGTACAGAAACAACATAACCAGCTCAGTTAAAAAAATCCTTGGTATTAACACCACAGCAACAAAACCCAAATGGTTCATCCTTAGACAGCCCTGGGTTCAACATCCACACAATACCACCACTGTGGTGAAACAACCAATGAGGACACATGCATGACTAACTCTGAACAGCAGCAGCAAGATCCTGAATATTAATGATTAATGAAACGCGAACAGCAAAGGCGGAAGACCAGTTCCTGCCCTGTAACATGCCAGAGTCACAGTTGCTGTTCTGTCCCTAATGCGCTCCCTGTTCCCTCTTCCCATGAACATTTATCCCGAACTACAGCAACTTATCTTACAGTGTTTTAAACAACATTTCAGACCTTTCACATTTCACAGAAGAGTCTGAAACCTCTAAAACAGTTAAGCAGTAGTGACTAAGGTAATTAAGTATACTTCACATGATGTCCAGGATTTCTAGTGACCTTTGTACACAGTATCATCCGACTGTTTGGGAACTGAAGATCAAAAAGACTGTGCCTGACTCACAAGTGACTAAGCTGAGAGAAACCAGGCCTCAAGATAATAAAACTGAGTGAAGAGAACAATTTTATCTGCTCTTTACCTCATGAATAGGAGCATCTTCCGGTTTCCAGAGCATTGAGTAAGTTTAAGTTTTTACACTTCAGGGGACGGTGAAAGCCCACAGGTTAAAAGGATCTGGCAGTTCCTTTGTTATCAGTGGGCACATGCAAAAGGAAGCAAGAAGTCCTTCTCCAGCGGTGCCACCAAGCCACAGGAGGCAGCTTGAATCGGTTTCCTCGGGGTTATCCAACTCCTCCTTCAGACAGGCTGCTCAGCAGCAAGGCACGGCTCTGCCCATAATTAAACAAGCTCAATAACACGCACAGTGGGAGAGAAAGGAGAGTCCCCAAGGCAGACTACTAACAAGGACAGAGGCTAGACAAATGGAACACTTTCAGCACTGTTTCTTAATCAATAATTTGAAAGGAATGCCAGGCACATTGCCACTCCGCTAGTTTATGTTGCTGAAATAACCTTTATACCTGCCTCTTTTAAAGTCCAACTGACTTGCATGTAAATTAATCCCACAAAGCAGAGAACCCATCTGACAACACTAGGAAGGAGAAAACAAAACAAAACGCCATGAATTATCCACCCACCCCAAACCTCATGACTGCACACTAGCCCTTGAAGCTGTAAATGCAAGAGCCCCACGAGGCACTCACACCCCGAACTGTTGAATAGATCAGAAGCAGCATAATTAACTATTCCCATGGCCTCCACAGCTTGATCTGGTATGAATTTGTAATATTGCCCTTCCCCCATTTCTGATAGAAGCCACACAAAGAAACAAAGATATTTAACATACTGTTGCATAATATAACACAAATTGCAGAGGGAGGGCTAAGGTATTAGAAAACTCATCTGAGAAATTAAATGCATTTAAAACTATCCCTGGAAGTATTTTTTACTGGATGGGGGAAAAAAAAAAAAAAAGGTAAAAAAGATCTTGTAACAACAGGAAGAGAGAGGAGGGGAAAAAGAGCACTCTGGGAACCTCAAGGCAGTGTTCTCTAATGAGCACCACCACAGGTCACAGTCTGTAAGGGAAGTGCAAGAGGTTCAATAAGTTTAGGTGATTGTTGAGCTTTCTTAATTCTAAGCTTTATTTAGCATTCTAGACAAGATACTTAAGCACTAAGTACCACATTAAACTGTTTTAATACAGCATTAAAACTTTTAAATTATTAAGGGAAATGCAGTTAAAAGAACACACAACAAGCTAAATCCTCCAATCAGATGAAGATACAAGGCATATTTCTCAGAACAGCTCACAGTCTGAAATCCCATTCATGCACTGAAATCCATGAAAGGGGACAAGAAAAACAGTGTTAACGACTGATAAACCTGATCAGACCTTAAATAATTGAAAGGCCCCAGGAAACAGGGCTGAGATCCCACAGGTCACTTATTGTTACCATAACAAACTCTACCAGGGGTCAGTTTGTTTATAAACTTCTGGCTGCTCATCTTACAAAGTGCAAGAGATTCATTTCTGCATAAAGTTCTTTAGTTAAACTACCAGAAAACTGTTTCCTAAGAAAATTGCCGAAGATGGGCTACTAGTATACTATTTCAGCAATTCAGAATCCATATGGCAGTTCCAATTAACAGCCTAATGGCACGAGCAAAACAACTTTAATTGTAGTGGGTTTTTTAAATGTAAAAAACACACATACCCACCAAGTAGCGAGCACTCTGCAATGAAAAGATGTACTTTAAGTGCAGTGCTTACTCGACATAGCAACTCTAAGACCTTCAACAAACCTTAGAAGGAAAGAATAACTCCTTGTGGTATCAAAGTTGCAACGTTACACTTAAAACCTTTTTAGAAAAGAACACATTATTATCAGGAAACTCCAGATTCAGACATTTCAGTCTAGAAGGCAAAACTCAAATTCCTTAAGTGCTCTCCAGTGTGCCAAGGTAGCCCCTGACAATACAGCTGCGTGTCTGGATCCATCCTGATCTCAAGAAGGCCCCCCAGCAACTGCTGCACATAATTCAAATTGCAAAATGGACTGTTATCTAGATAAGGAGTTTGATCCAGAAACTTCTCCGGGCTTTAAAGGGTAGCTCAATCTGTTTTACCTCCCACTATCTGACAAAAGAAAAAAACAAAAAAAACCCAAACATTTATCCAGCATGCATAATGATGCAAATTATTTCTCAATACATGCTCATTTTAGGGTAATAATGTAAAATAAGGGGGAGAGATGTATTACGCTGCAGAAAAAAATGCTATTTTAGTGTTTCCAGCTCCTTTTCGCTACTTAACAGTACCAGTCACACTCCCACAAGCCTTCACAGATGAAAGGTGAGACAACTTCACACAGCTTGCCAGCATTAACCCTGTTATTACCTTCATCAGTACAGCTACACACAAATTACTTCATAGTACACACTCACGCAGACTTTCAATCACCATCCTGACATATGGCTACAGCAGAAGTTGAGCTCCTATCTGTCATTACCACAAGGAAAACATTCCCATTTCAGGGTAGTCTCCCAAGAGCACAAGTAGTTATGCTGCTACAGCAGTTTCCCAGCTTTGCCCTGGCAGCTACTCAGAGGTGAATTCCTGGCTGGGCTCACATTGCCTGTATTCCCCAGCTGGGGTCACAAACTGTTGTTTAATCCCTCGCCCACGCTATTCTTCTGGAACATAGGAGGTGGACCTGGAGCTGAGAGTTAAAAAGTCTTATAAAGACGATTTTATTTGCAGGTGGGAAAAGAGACATCTTCAGAAACATTAAGAAAGAAAAAAAAAAACAAACATTTTGTAGACGGTTTAAGGCCAGCCTGCTACTTATTCAAGCAATGCAGATACTCAAGTCCATGAACACCTCATTATCACATAAATACAAGAGGACTTATGTCCAGTTCCCTTCCGACTTTCTTCAAACCCTCCTTCCCTCCCACCCCACACTCTTTCGATTTCTTTGTTAAAAGAGGAGTGAGGTCCTATTATTATTAAAGATGATGAGGAAATCTGCACAAATACTTACCAAAAAAGACAATGACTTTTGACACTGCATTTGCCACATTTTCATATTCACATTCATGCGAGAATATTTGACATAAAAGGCTTTTGAAGTGGCAAGTGGCTGCTTATGTCTCCTACAGTCAATAAACCAGAGCACTTCTGTAACACCCTTATGCACGTTTGGAAATATTATTCCTCTGAAGGCTATAACAAAACTGAGATTTTTTTGGTTTGGGCTGTTGTTGGTTTGGGGTTTCAGTGGGGTTTTTTTTTTAGCTGAATTCAAGTTCTAATACTCGTGATAACTATATTTTTAATTCCTTAAGCCGCTTTCAACCTTCACATATCTTTCATTATTCACTGTAAACACAAAGTGAAAAGGCTGCATTCATCCCTTTATTTATGTGTTAAAAAACAGAATCACTAATGAGTTGAGTCATGAGCCAAAGAGAAGTCTGAGCCACCGGGGCAATGCATATTCTGAAACTTGTCACTTGCAAATGCTGATGGGATAAGACTGCTCCTGCTTGTTTTCCCCTTTATCTGAACTCAGTGACAAGGAACTCATCAGCAACAGGAGATTTCACTGTTATATGAGGGTGCTTACCTAGCTCAGTTTTGACAGGGATTGAATTAACACCTTATTATATTTACTGCTTGTTTTTCCAAGTTTTCATAGGCAGACACAACCACTGTTGCACAACACATTAGCTATTAAATCTGTAGTTGGGCTCATGTTCTGTCTGTTCCTCTCTCATTAGCTACAGCAATAGTCACCCTTCTCTAGTGTTCTGCGAGATCAAATTATCGCTCATTATTTCCTCCTAATTGCAGAGGAAGAACCTCACACCTACAGCAAAACAAGCTTCCCTGAAACACCCAAACCCTTTCAGCATGGATTCCCGGTTTCACCTTTCAGTACAGCTCCTTCCTCGGTTGATTCACCCCGTTCCTGAAGAGTTAAACTGGAAGTAATCTTCAACAGAAGAGTGCTGTTGAAAGAACTACCTATGCGTGCAAAGCTACTCGGTATCCAGCTCGGTAAGACAGGCCGTATCGCCCGGGGGAGGATGGCACAGAGAAGACTTTAAAGCACCCTCAGCTCGGACTGAACAGGTATTAAGCTTGTTGGAATTTTCTGTACATACTCCAGTTTCTCAGAACAACAGACTGTGGATTTCATGAGGCATCCCTGCTGGTAAAACCAGGTATTCAGTGGCAGGTGTACTTTCAAAGGAAATTATTTCATGCCACCACCTTCACATGTATTGTGCTGGAAACTAAGCAAAGCTTCTGTGCTTTGCTTTCATCCAACCTCAGCTGACAAAAACGGTGCAGGTTTAAAATTCACGTCAGAACTCTTAGAGGAGGTGGTGCTCCTTGTGCCTTTTGAAAGTGTTAAAACAAGAGACACCTCCCAGAGCAGGGCAGGTTTAACACACACAGCCGCCAACAGCTCCCGAAACTCTCCCGGCCGAGGTTGGGAATACCTGCCCCCGAGAGCTCCTAATCACTTTGAACCGTAAACAACATGGACACCATCTTCCTCTGGGAGTTCGGGCACTCCAAAACAATGCCACCCCCAGCCCACAGGAGCAGCAGAGGCGGCTCAAACCAACTTAAAGAACTTCGTACCACTGGAGAAAAAAA
>VXAY01006844.1:647022-676061 GCA_013399855.1 Oxyruncus cristatus | reverse complement strand
GCCCACCCCCGGGAGGGGCCGGCCCGCCCCTCCGCCCGCCGGGACCGCCGGCCCGCAGCCCCACGGGGGAGGTCGGACCTCCCGGGGCTCCGGAGAGCAAGTGATACGTGAGAGCCCCCACGGATCACCCCCTTCTGCACATCACAGCGAAACGCGCCGGTTTCAGGGCCCCACGCGGGGCAGGGGCACGGGCACACACAGCACCGCTCTTCCCTGGACCGGCGGCGGAGAAGCGAGGGAGGGAAGCCATCGGCCAGCGTCGGCCTTCAAGAACAGAGCCTCCCCTAGTCTGATCTGCGAGTCCCTGCCCTCCCTGCTGCCTCAGACGGACGGTCCTGCCGATAATCCCCTTTTAGCTCCTCGTGCACGCAGCCAGTGGAGCATCCCTGCCCAAGGC
Source organism: Oxyruncus cristatus (assembly GCA_013399855.1). Classification (NCBI taxonomy): domain Eukaryota; kingdom Metazoa; phylum Chordata; class Aves; order Passeriformes; family Cotingidae; genus Oxyruncus; species Oxyruncus cristatus. Next base: position 675,664 of record VXAY01006844.1, on the reverse strand, counting down.
ACGTTTTATTTTATTGCTATTTTTGGTTGTACTCGGCAGTCGAACTACGGTGGTCAAGTCAGACCTCGCTGATGCCAAAACACACCCGTATTAAGGTTGGGCTCTCCAAAAAAATTATCCCTGCAAATCTTTTACACCCACTTAAGAGTGAGGAAAAGAAAGTTTCCCCTTCCCTGGCCCCGTGTGCAGGACACCCGTTTCAAAACCAGGCACTTTGCTACACCACTTTAAAAGCTCAGGGAAAGCTTAGAAGAAAAGTATGTTCAATCAGCATCGTTACAGGGCTCTCTCGGCAGGAAAACCAGCTCCATCTGTTTTTCCTATTCGCATTAGAATCTTCCCAGTAATTAGGATAAAAGCGGAGAGGATTAGAAGTTCTTAGATAAAGGAAGAACAAAACTAGGACCTAATTTGTGTACAAACATCTCCTTTTCTAAAGCAGTGAAGAAACTTTGAGAGCGCTGACAAACCCCCCAGGGACTCCTGGGCGATAACCAAGCACTGTTTAATGCAGTGCTGCTGCAGCGGGGGGGAGGGGGAGGACACGGGGCAAAAACCGGGCCCAGTTCAGCTCAGCTCGGCGGGGCCCGGCCCGGCCCGGCCGTGTCCCGGGACCGGGACCCTCTTCCCTCTTCGCCCCCGCGCCGCCGCCGGCATGACGTCACCTCCCCCGGCGCCCATTGGCCATCCGGCGAACACTGCGCGGTGTCTCCCGGCAACGCCGTGACGTCACGGCACCGCCCCGTTCCCCTTCGCGTCCCGAGTGGCGGATCCCTGTTTTCCAGGGGGTAGAGCCGCCGCTGCCTTGTCTCCACGCGGTTGTTTGACCCAAGGACTGCAGTCACCCAGCCCGAACCGCGAGCGAAGCCCCGCATTGCTGCTCCCGCCGCGCTGCGCCCGCCGGCGCGCTCCTAAACCCCGTGGATATCCCCCAGCAAAGCCTATCTCTGAATTTCAGCTCTTTCCCGTGGCCCCGATTTGCAGCTGTTACGATTCACTTCTCCACACGCGTGGGCCAACCTACCCATAGAAGATTTATAAACTCAGTTTTCACTTGGTAGTTTGGATTTGGTTTTTTTAAACTCACACTTCAAATTTATTTTACAGGATAAAAATGTTACAGGCCAAAGTACTTGGCAATGAAGAACCAAAATTCATAGAATCATAGAATCATTAATGTTGGAAAAGACCTCTAAGATCATTGAGTTTTCAACCATTAACCCAACACGGCCACATCTTCCACTAAACCATGTCCCCGAGCACCACACCTACATGTTTCCTGAACACCTCCAGGGATGGTGACTCCACCACTTCCCTGGGCAGCCTGTTCCAATGCTTGACCACTCTTTCAGTGAAGAAATTTTTGATAATATCCAATCTAAACCTCCCCTGGTGCAACCTGAGGCTGTTACTTCTTGTCCTATTGTTTGTTACCTGGGAGAAAATACCAACCCACACCTCGCTACACCCTCGCTTCAGGTAATTAGAGAGTGATAAGGTCCCTCTGATCATCCTTTTCTCCAAGCTGAACACCCCCAGCTCCCTCAGCTGCTCCTCATAAGACTTGTGCTCCAGACCCTTCACCAGCTTCATTGCACTCCTTTGGACACACTCCAGCCAATGATTCTGCAAATCTCTCCTGAATTTTTAGAAGCACCTAGCTGGTAAGGGATAGGGATGATATGATAAGGAGTATGATCTTTCAATGTACCCCTTAAGTACAGACACAAATAATTTCTAATAATAGTTAGAATATTAAAATATCAATTTCTAAGCCTGTAAAATAAACCTGGAAACAGCTAGGCAAAAATCAACTAGAAAGGATGTTTCAGATGATGTGTGTGGTAGCTACATCTCGCTAGTGCCTGCCTTTTGCAGGTCAATCCACAGAAGACTCTTCTGGCTCAAGTTCTAGTTTTGACATCTTCCACACAAAACTACAACCCCATCCCCGCTAAGGAAATGAAGCTCCAAGGGGTGCCCCTATTTATTTCCAGTTTTCGTCCAGGCTCTGTGACTCAGACATACTGTGATGAAAGCTCACAGTGCCATCTGGTCTCTCCCTTTAGATCCCAGCTCCTCTCCAGCAGAGGGGACAGTGCTTGCCAGGTTTGTAGGTAAAGCAGGGTCAAACCCACCTGCACCTGTGCCCATCTCAGCAGCACTGCTCGCCTTCCCCGCAGCACGTCACATCTCTGCCTCTCACAGCAATTCAGGCATGATTTCACTAGGTAAGCATGACATGAATCTCCCACAGTGGGTTATTAAATACAGGAAAGGTTTTTGGGTTTACAAGCAGGGAGTCACTGGTTCCCCCCAAGTGGGCAGAAGTACATGAGGGTTTCTGACCGCGGGTTCAATCTCCAGCGTGTCAACAGTTGGAGATAACTGGGTCACGCACAGCAGAATTGGCAAGGGGCAGCAGTTCCCAGTCCTGCATACATGGAGCTATCACAAAAAGGAAGAGAAGAGGCAATCCGCAGGATCTGGAGCCAACGGCACAGCTGAAGCTCTGCCCCTCTTCCCTGGTTCCTACTACTTTTGGTGGCCTGAGCGGAGCGTGCTGCAGTTGGCTAAGACCACATGCAGTTCCCTAGAAGCAGTCACAGCAAGGGTTTGGGGGAAGTTAATACTCATGGAATGGCTTGAAAGCCATCCAAGAAAAGGAGAAGAAATGCCACCAAACCACTAAGCAAAAATGTAGCAGAATCATTCTTCTTTCCAGGAGAGATCTACTTGATCTGAACCACAGAAACTTGCAGTGGCAGAGGGACATTACAGGCAGTAGTGGTAACGATAATCAGTAGAAATCAATAGCATCATCTTTTCTTGCCATTAGTCTTGTCATACAATGGGATCAGTGGGAGGGGGCTGGGAACACGCTGCTGTACTTCATGCCCTCAGCACACTACTTAACCCAAAAACTCCACTTAATACCTTCAGTGCTGTATCCAAGCAATTGTAACAGTAACTTCTTATCCTCCGCTCTGCCAGACTGCCTCCAGACCAGTCAAGTTCCTTTTTACGGTCCTGACATAATTAGGAGTATTATCAGGCAAGATCTCTTTTGCAATCCCATGTAAGAATAAAATAAAATAAAAAAAAAATAAAAAAGCTGTATCTGCTCGTTCTTTTTAATAAACCCTTTAATTCTTCAGAAAAAAACCATTGTGAATACGTTTTTTAGACTGTTTCTAAGTGAGTCATTTCAGAGGTTTGTCAGAAATCAACAGAACGGCCTCAGTGTAAGGAGCAGGGCAGCTGGTTTAGATTTGCTGTCCACTGCCACCTACTGTTAAAACTCCACCAAGCCGGAATTTTGAGCTCTAATTCACGATGGGATATAATTGAAGAGCTCAGAAAGAAGGGAAAGCTTTGGAATTGAGATTGATGTGGAGAAAAAAAAATAAAAAAAAGGAACATGCCAAGAGAATTACCTAAACTCTTCTGGCTGGGGCACAGCAGCCTCACAAGTTTGGATTCCTTCCAGCAATGTTGAACTCCTGGCACCTAATTTATATAGCTAGTCTCCAGCTCAAGATAAGGTTTTTCCAGACAGTGATTCAAAGCAAAGGCCTTGACTAGTCCGTGCTGTCAAACTTCCTCACAAAGAGAAAAAGTATCTATAGAAAAGAAGACTGATGGTTTTACACCTTCAGCACCTTCATATAATTCTGCTAATCCACCAGCTGTCGTCTAGTTGTTGTTAGATTAATTTTCGCTATTTAATGTCACAGTTTTACTATTGAATTTGTTTTAAAAACATCAAATAACAGACCTTACAGCAGAAACAGTTTTGGGGAAAACATGCAGCAACGACTGATGTATCTTCCAGCTGGGAAGGAAAAAAAAAAAAAAAAAAAGATCACTAGTTCATAGAATCATTAAGGCTGGAAAAACCCTCTGATACCATCAAGTCCAACCATTAACCCAAGTCCACCAGTAAATCATGTCCCTAAGCACCACATCTACATGTTTCTTGAACACTTCCAGGGATGGTGATTCCACCACTTCCCTGGGCAGCTCATTCCATTCTTGACCAAGTTCCAAAGTCTGCAGATGAGATTTATAAACTCTTTAAAGAAATCTGCTGTCAGCCTCAGCTAGGACATCCCATGTTATTCCAGTGGCTGCTTCCAAAGCAAAAACCTTTGGTCTACATCACATTCGAAGCAGTACATCAAGAAGCATTTAGCAGGTATAAATTTTAAATTAAGACACAGTGGCTTGCTACAACTTGTATCAGCCCAATTCTCTAAGTGTAAAGCTTTTCTTGGACACTGAGGAGTGATACAGTGGACACACCTTCCTCCTGGTGACAAGCTCCTTCTCTCTAAACATCTGTGTCTGGCAACTGAAATGAGTCCCTTCAGCTGTAATCCCCTTTAGGGAGCTTATCACATCAGTGCATACTTAATGCACAACATCATCAGGCCCCTACTTGGATGGCTTGTGTTTTGTTGAAAAGTATGTTTTGTTGTCAAAGTCCATTTTGATTGTGACATATACTTCCTTATTCACACACAGATGATATTGCTTCAAAATCTAAACAAATAATCATATTCTGTCACATTCCTATGCCACAGCTCAAACAAAAACTAGACTTTCACAACAGGAGGAACAGCTGAGTTACTTTTACCTCACTCAAAGGCATGAGAGCCAGTCTCTTGCCTTGTGAAAGCACTTACTACCACACAAAGTGAACATGAACTTCATGGGTCACTTTATATATAAACTGGTAACACATCGGAGCAACTACATGAGACAAGAAGTTGAGACTCTGTAACTTTAAAGTTTGTCAAAAATTATTTCTTGCTTATCTTGCATCCTCTCTGTAAACTAATCCCATTATCTAAGTTGTAAGAGTCCTACATGCACCTACTGCACAAAGTACATACTCAATCATGTTACTCAGTAAATTAATAATTGCACAGAGCCAGTAGCACCTGGAAACCAGCAGCACTGAGAAAATACTTTAGAAATTTGCATCAATTTTGCTGCAACCTATTCAGCTCTTAAGCATATCATTAAAAAGAGTTTCAAAGGATGATTCTATAAAAGCAGAAAGTGTCACTAATATTGCTCTACACAAGCATCACTCAAAACAAAAGTCTTCTGTTTATTCCAGATCAGCCAGGAATTATTTAACTTCAGTAAACTAAAGCTTATCCAACTTCTCAAGTTATTTGCTCAAAGAAAATTCTTATTTCCTCACTCAAAATTCTTTTCTATGCAATTTGAATTCAGTGTGGGTTTTTTCCCTCACAGGTAATTTAACAGCTAGCCAGCTAAAGCAAGTTTGCACTGTGTCTGAAAAAGAGGAGAAATAAACTTCCTCTTCCATTAGTCCCCAGCATCTTTGAACAAAATGTAGGCTGGCACAAATTAGTGTTTTGTATGCATCACACACAGCTGCCATTCTTCTCAATAACTAAATTATATTCACTAGACACACTCTGGATTCCTGTCAATTTATCTCAGCACAGATCCTGACAGAAGACCCTCTGTAACAAAACGTCTGTTTTAGGCAATTAAGCAATGTGAGAAAGCTGTATCTGCCTGCAGCCACTCATCCAGCCCCATCAGGGAGCTGGTCAGTGAGCAAGAACAGGGAAGACACTGAAAAATATGCTCATTAAGCACAAATATATTCAGCTGATGCAAACAGGAATACAGCGGTCAAAATCCCATTCCTTACCAGAAACTTTAGGACATTGTTTGGCCACAGAGTGACACTGAACCTCTGTCCCAGATGGATGTTTAGAGAATGTGGAGAGTTAAATTAACACTGCCATCTTACTGTTGCCTTGTCCCTACTGCTCAGCTGCCAAGAATCCAGACAGCTTATGCTAGCAGTCCTTCTGGAGCCAAGAGAAAACGAAACCAGGAGGATTTAAAAAAAAAACCCAAAATTATTTCAATATCAGGCCCCCCACAATTTCTTTTATGTAAAGCGACTGCAGGACTGAGCACACCACATCTTTGTAAACATGTTCTCCTGGTTAATTTATCTGTTTTCTTTGCACCTTCTCATACAGAGCTGTAGTCTTGTGCCTCAGCAAATCAAACTCTGCTTTAGATAACCCCGGCAGACATGGGTACATGGTCTCTAAGCAAAAATGGACACTTAGGGATCTGTCTTTGTCTTATACATCAACAATATCGGTGCAGTTTGTCATGTCAGTGATGTTTCGCTGAGGTGAACTGATGAGACACAGAGACATTATTGATGTCTTCACTGAATTATCTTTATGGTAGAATAAATACATGGTAATGTATAAAAATCAAGGGAATTCCTTGGAACTTACATCAAAACTGAGCCCTTCTTACTGGTGGAAGGCGATTCTCTATCCTAGGGCTTGCAAACATCCTGCAAGATAATAATACAGAGAATTAGCAAAAGACATGTAATTAAATTTTAATCAATTTAAACCTCCTTTTTGTTTATATAAGTTTTTTCACCACGCTTACTTTTGAGTACATCTGTGTCAGGATGTGTAAACCTGACCAAGACAACATGCTGTCCAGTACCTGATTCTGCAGTCATCTTTCAGGTGAGGTATTTTTACTCCTAGAAAATAGAAAGGGGATTTGTCTGAACCATTATCCTTTTTACCCTCCAAGTACATCAGTTTACCTCATTAATATATCACACATCTACAAATCCCGATTTTCTTGCGGAGTTGAAAATACTTTTAGCTAAATATTTTCTTGAAATTTAAGAGAAAAACATATTTAATGAAAGCTTGGCTGTGCAACGTGCTTGGCCTACAAAAGCCGCTCAAGATTAGTCTAGTCCCCACACTTTTAGTTCAGAAAAATCTACAGAGGTTGTAATTTCTTTCACCCTGTCTTCTACATGTTTTCCTTTTGCTTCTACCTCTCATTTCTCGTGCAGCATCATATTCTTCTGCCTCTCAGCTTCAGCTTATGATTCCTATCAGAAGCCTAATGTACAGTATTACAAGTAAATCAAGAGGTAGATATAGATTTTACAGTCAGTTTCTTAACCAGTCTTTTATTTAACGTGTAGCACTCTGGGTCCAAAACTGATTAAATTCTAAAGTATCCAGTTAAATACTGGGATTACATTGATATCTGAAGCTGACTCCACACAACAATATTTATTAATTTACCTATTAATGAATTAAAAGTTTCAGCTGCAAAAGATTAATCTGTTCAGATTTACACTCCTGCCTACATTTATTAAAAACATTCTAAAGGGAAATTTAAATATGGCTCTTTTTCCATTTCTTTTTTAATGCCTGTCAAAAAAAGACCTTTAAGCAAGAAAGACTTTACTCTGCCTGTGTCCATCAGCCTGAATGAAAATATAGCTGTTTGAATAGACCAGACTTCAAAAAAAATCCCAAATATCCATAAAGTGAGCAAACTGCTGCTGCCACTGCCTTTTCTATTTTTCTATTGATTACACTAACTTAATAAAACAAATCTGTTCTCCTCCCACCCAACTTCTGCACTTACCCTCAGCTTTTGAGCACATTTTTCCTCTTTGCTCCAATATTCCTCATTAACATGACAGTTCTTGACCTAGTTACACGCTTTCCCTCACCTCCAACCCCTGCTGCTAGATTTCTTCCAGCAACTCTATTTTCCCAGATTTATGCTTGCAAGCTCCTGCTTCTCACTCTCTCTTTCTCCCCTTCCCTCAGTTTCTTCTCCTTTCTCAGAATGGATACTTACAACTTTACTTGTATTTGAACCAGGCTCCTTCCTCTTCATCATGGTTCTCGGGTTGTTGACTTCCACCCAAAAGCCCAAACAAAATATTCTACATACTTGTAATAAAATTTCATGGTCCCTGCTGACCTCAACAGACCAGACTTGAATCAGTTTGGAGCACAAAATACATATGGTCTTATAAGCTTGTAGTAAGCTGAGAGGTTGAATTTTTCGATAGATACATCTAAGGATTTCACTGACAAATTTTAAGCCAAGTAACGAGATTTTACAAAGACTTATGACATAAACATTTTTTTCCATATTACGACAAAGAATGGAAACCAGATGTCCTTGGTCCACTGGGCCTTCCTTTTAAACCTCATATATGCAGTCCAAAGTACTGAGATATCCAAATTTCATCCCCCCAAACATAAATAAAAATATTATGAGAATTTTTGCGCAAAAGGAGCAGAACAATGCATTTCCCTTAACATCCATCTTGTCAGTCATTGAGACATTTTAAAAAAATTTCAGTCCAGCTATACTTGTAATTCTAACACGGTAAATTCAAAACTAAGGCTGTTTGAAGATTTTTAAGGTCTTACAAGCATTCCAGAAATCTAAAGGAGTGGTGACCCAAATAAGGCAAATGAGGCACGTACCCTGCATGACCTCTAAAATATCGACAAAATGTTTGCATGTTACATGGCATACAATAGACTCAAAATAACCTGATTTCATCCCTTTCAGGAAGTATTAAGTCGTCTGCCTTCACATTATGTCAAAACACCTGAAAAGTGCATCCACTGGATAGTCTGTGATGGGATTTTGTGAAAGTGCACGTGGACTGTGTTTTTGCAAATAATTGCAAAGTGATGTATGCTCAGAAAAATGACACAGGATACACTGGGGAAAGACATGAACCAGAATTCGGGAGGCAGCAGAATTAGCCTACTTCCTAAAGTAGACGAATTGACTATTAAGCTACGTATATAGTTGTAGTTAGTATAAAATACATATTGTTCACTGTATGCATTTATTCTGCTTGGTGATATAATAAACATAGAGAACATACAACTTATATTTATTAAACATAAAGCTGTATCTTAAAAACGTGAATTGTTCAAATGATATGAAAAACAAAAAAGCATTCTTGAAACAATCTTAAATTATGTATGCTTAGGTAGGATGAAAAAAAATGCTTGCTTTTAAAGCTTTAATGGACTGCCAGACCAAACTTCATGCGCCAAGTCACAAGTTCATAAAGGATTCTCCTGAGTGTCTTTTAAACCGCTGACTGCGCATGTTAAAGAGGATCAGGTCTGAAAAACACGCACAAGAATAAAACCGTTGTTGCAAGATAGCCGGATCATCTTACAGCGGCATCGATGAGCTGAGGGGCGGCGTCGGGGAGCAAAACACTTCCAGATCCGTACAAGGCACACAGAGTTCTGCTCCCCAAAAGGAAATATTAATTTCAGTGCACATTTTTGGAGTGCCATTCGCATGACACACATAAAGGCTTACCCTTGCATTTGCCCTGCTCCCAAGCTAATTCTTTTCCCGTTGCCTTTTTTTTTTTTTTTTTTTAAGAAAGAGGTTGCAGATGGGTTTCAGAGAAGAGGGGGGAGTCGCACATGAAAGAAATCGGTTAAGATAAAACTTCGAAGAGGAGAAGCATGGCTGAAAAAAAAAAAATCCAAAAGTACAGGGATGCAGCAGGCAGATAATCCTTTAATCCTGTATTATGTTAAGCTGCACTACCTTGGTGCAGGTACTACAAGTGGCCCCATTCTCCCCAAACATTTTATGGCTTTTTCCCGTACACTTTGCTACAGTCACCTCTGGCATTTGTCTGGCGATTTTCTTTGGCAAGTCACCCTTCAGCAGCACCAGCTCCCCAGTCAAGCACACGCCCAGTGCCGCTGATGTGAGACAAAGCAGCAGCAGCAGCTGAAGGCAGACAGGAGGCTGGCACCATCCTTTTCAGTGGCTGCCACAAGTTCTGTCAGGCTAAAATGGCTGTGAAACTATGGTGTGTCTGTGCAACTATGGTGTGTCTGTGCTCAGAAGCACCAGGGAACGCTCTATTAACAGCCCTTGGTCCCATCCCTTTACTGTCCCAGCAATTCAACCCAAGAAACCTCCCTAATATGCAGGATAAAGGTCAAATAGTGGAGCAGAGTTTGCTTTATTCTGGGTGTTCTGCCTGCTCAGTAATGTCTGATTCCAAGCACTGTTTTTTGGGCTGCGCTTTTTTTCCCCAGCTGGCTCTGACCCCCAAAAGATGTTAGCAGACCTGCAAGCTCCCTGTCCATCCCAGCTGTTGGGGCTCCTCCTGAAAGGAGGGTAGGACCAGGCTGGACTCAAAAACACAAAACAAGGTGTTCACCCATCTATAGGTAAAATATAAAAGCCTGGATTACATTTGTAATAAAGATGACATGAAGGCACTACAGAGCTGTTTTTCCACCTTGTAGCTGCCTCACTGTAATTCACCCTCATTCTCCTGTGAGGCCACTGTGCCTGTGCAGCCAGTGCAGTTTCCAGAGAGTGGAGGCAGCACTGCCAGCCTGATGGGCAGCAGCAGTGATGGAGTTCTGGGAGGCCCTTCTCACAGAATTTCCTCAGGAGGGAGCACGGAAAGGGAGATCATCATCTCTCCCCTCCATTCTCCAGCCACAGGACACGATGGGACGCTGTAAAGCCATCTCAGGGGAAATTCAGGTTGGGTATTAGGGAAAAACTCCCCATGGAGAGGGTGGTCCAGGATGAAAATCACAAAATAATTAGGATTGCAAGGGACCACTGGAGATCATCCAGTACAACCTCCCCGCCAAGGCAGGGTCACCTAGAGCAGGTGACACAGGAAAGCATCCAGGTGTGTTCTTAATGTTTCCATAGAGGCGGACTCCACAACCTCCCTGGGCAGCCTGTTCCAGCGCCCTGCCACTCTCAGCGTAAGGACGTTCTTCCTCCCGTTGAGGTGGAACCTCTTGTGCTTTAGTTTATGCCCATTGCTCTTCGTCCTGCCGCCGAGAACAACTGAAGAGAGTCTGGCACCGTCGTCCCGGCGCGCGCCTGGGAACGGCCTTTCCGTGGAACGGGTGGCGCGCGCCGGCCGCTTGGCGCGGCGGAGCCGCCGCCGTACACAGGCATTCCCGGCGGGAATGGCGGGCGGGGCCGTTGGCGGCGGTTGCGGAAGGGACGTCACAGGAGGGCGGACCGCGCTCCCCCACGGAGGAAGGACGGGCTGCAAGATGGCGGCGCCGGAGGAGCGGCTCGTGTCGGAGGGCGAAGGCGGCGCCCCGGGCTCGGCGCGGCTCTCCCCGGCCCCGCTCCCGGAGTCTGCCGAGGCCCTGGCGCCCATGGAGCCGCCGCCGCAGAGCAACACGCTCATGGGGCTGCCCATCGTGGCCATCGAGAGCATCCTCAGCTTCCTGTCCTACGATGAGACGAGCCAGCTGCGCCTGGTAGGGGCGGCGGGGGGCGGGGAGCGCCCCTTCGGGACCGGGGTCGGGCCGCCGGGATCCGCTCGCCGGGGCAGCGGCAGGTGCCGAGGGGTCGGCGGCACCGGCCGGCCGCCGCCCGGGGNACCGCCGCCGGGGAAGGGGCTGGATGAGATGGGGTGGGGTGGAATGGGAGGGGGCTTGATCCCTTCTCCAGTCTCGGTGTGCGCCTCCATACACGCATTCCTAAAGAGCTGTTACCGTCTCTTACTTCTTTCATTCCTTTCGTCCTCTGGGAGAAGACACTGGGCTGCTGGAGGCTTATTTCTGCTAGTGACTGCCTGGGGTGGGTAGTCTATTGTGTCTCATGGGTGTGTTTATTTTTACTTATAGAGCTTAAGCCAAGAAGTGTAGGAGATGATGAGCCTGCTGCTCTAAGAGCCAAACCTATCTAGAAATAAATGTAGGGCAAAAAAAGAAAATGTAAAAAAACCTCAGTCCTTGTCTGTTTGAAAGGCTGCCTGCTTCTTGCAGTCGTTATGGTAAATCTAATAAAATACGTTACCTCTACGTCTGATCTTGATAATGACAAAAAAAGTGCAGCTGTCAGTGATGAGATCAATGTGTATCAATATTTAACTGCCCGCATAAGGAGCTTGATGTAAACTGTGTCATGTTATGATAAGCTGAATCTCTTGTGAGGTTGTAAATGGAATAATAGTGAGGGAATTAATGCACAGCTTATGTAACCCTCAGTAAACGTGTATGTACTGTACTGTTTCTATTTTAAGAACTCGATTAGCCTAAACTGACCAATATTTCAGGCATATTTCTGCAGAAAATTAGACTGTTTGTGTCCTAGACCAGCAACCTCAAGTGTTGCATCCTGAATGTCATCATCATGGCTAGGCTTCGCAAATGAAGATTAGAGAAGGACTCTACCCACACTTGCTACAAGCACGTTGGTGGCTAAAAAGGTCAATGCGAGATAGACAAGTCTGGTTGTAAAAGGCACAGCGGAAAGTCTCCTTTGGTGGTATTGGCAAGATCCTGATTGTAACTTTAAACCAAAAGCTCTTCAAGCAGAAAATCTGTTCTTATTCATACTGCACCAAGTACACCGGTTTCTAAGTATTTCTAGAGCATGCTGTCAGTCCACTGAAGACTTCTGCTTCTTCTGTGAGAGTAGGTGGTGGGTCTGTAAAAGAGATGTAGTACTTTGAGTACTGTAGAATATCCTGAGTTGGAAGGGACCCACAAGGATCATCGAAGTCCGACTCCTGGCCCTGCACAGGACAGCCCCAAGGATCTCAGGTGGTACTTACAGTTGGAATTAAGGGAAGTACATCAAATACCTTCTGGGTAGACTTAGTGTTTCTTGGTCTGTATTGCAGTGCCAGACACAGCCCGTGGCTGCACCTTTCCCATTCATTTTATAAATGGTTGTATCTGTGGCAGCTCTCACCAGTCAGTAGAAAGCTTTCTCTTTCTCTAGCACCAAGTCAGTATTTGTAAGCAATGCTGTGTTGGCACTGAAGCTGAGAACAGGAAAGGTGATCGCGTAAGGACTAAACCAGGTGTTCAACTCTCAGTGGTACCTGGGAAGTAAAATGTAACACTTTTACGTTTCCTTATGTAGCACCTCCAAGCTGGCTTTTCCAGAAGATGGCTGCCGCTTTCAGAAATACACAAAATCAGACTGGATAAATATCAACTCTGAAACATACACAGAACAATGCTGGGTGTAAAATGAAGGAAACTATTAGTTGGTCTTTCCCTATTTTTAGTTTTTGAGTCAGTGACAGCCAAGAAAATTTATCTCCATCAAATTCCTTGTTGTTCCCTTAAGCACATCAGAAGGCATTCACTATGAGCATTCTTCTGAGAAGAAAGTACCCTTTTCTTTGTTAACCACCGGTAAAGAATCAAAGCCCTTCTGCTTTGACCCCATAAGCTTGATCAGCTGTTCAGGTGGCTGTTCAGAACTGAAGGTCTTCTTTTGGCAGTTCACTGAGAGGCAGACACTGGATGTTTGATGCAACTCCAGGTGCTGTTAGACAGAGAATTAAGGTAGCCTTTAAAAATAACAGTGCCTAGGCATAAATTCATGATGAAATTTCATCACTTTCTGATTTTTAAAGGTGATGAGTAGCCTTGGGAAAGACTTGTATATTCCTGCTCTAAGATATCTTACACAAACAGTAAATGTTTCTTTTCTATGAGGACTGACTTGAGTTGCATATCAAAGATGAATGAGTGTATGTTATAATAAGTAGTATTGTGCTAAAGATACATTGCAGGACCACATTAATTGAATGACAGGGATTAAATTGCTTAGGTCTCGTGCCTAAGCATAAAAATGTGCCTGAAAGCAGCTTCATTAATCCCTTAGAATGTGGCATTGCATGGGATAAAACATCTTGAGGAAGGCAGGAAGATATGATCTAGGGCATCAATTGACCCAAACAAAATGTGGATTCCCTAAATCAGTCACTCTGATGCATTCTGTGTATCGCAGCGTTGAAGCAAATGGGTGTCGTAATATCTTTCTTACTTTGGATCACCTTAGCTCACTGATCCATAAAGAAAAATAAATTCCTTGAGTTGAACTGGTGTTGGATCTAGAGTGTGTACCAGATGACAGACCAAGGAGTTGGCTGGGTGGAACACCAGCACGTTTTCAGATTAAAATGGAGATAGGAACATGCATTGTTTATATAGAGCATAATCTCAGGCTTAAGATCCAGAAGTCTTTTTCTGTCAGCAAAGAATGAGGTAAAGAACGTTTCCTCCTTGTGATTGCCATTAGACAAGGCGGGACCCTGGGCCCCTCATTGTGCAAAAAAGCATTTGCTTTCCTGAGCGTAATGCTTTCTGCTGTTCCCGGTGTTACTGTGTTTGAAAGCATAAATGAAGCACCTACTGGTTAAGCAGTGAAGTAGATCTGAAGTAACAGAGACTAAACAATAGGTATTGAGAGTGCAGTCTTGTCTGAAATTCTGTAAATCTTGAGTTCTAAAAATTTTGTTCAGATAAAGTGAATGAGAGGAAAAGCAGCAGCATTTTGCTTTCAGCCCTTTCGAGTATTTACTTCATCTACTTTCTCTGATAGTCATCATTGCAGAAACACAGAAAACCCAAAAGATCCTTATGTCTGAAGCTGTAATGTTCTGGACAAGCTGCAGCCTAGTGTGCATGCTGATATGGAAACTAGCCATCTTCCAGCTTTTGAAGGCTCCTTCTACGGGGATATTTTTAGTGACTTACAGAAGCTTTGAAATGTTTACCTCAGTGGGATAATAATGAAATTCTTATGTTCCAGTTTCTTTTTCAGTCACATGTCTGAGCTTGGAAAGGCATTTCCATACAGGTTATGACTATAGCAGTTGTGATTAAAACCAAGCAATCCGTAGCCTCCTTCCACGCACACTCTGAGGAGAAGGTTATCTTGGATTCTGACACGTCAGAAGTGACTTAGATTCTGCAGAACACTTGTGTTTTTCTGCACAGCACAAATAAGGACTGATAGCCTTTGGACAGCGTGGCTTTAGTATTCCCAGTTTGAGTCCCTCTGTATTTACAGGCGTTTCTATTTTAAAGATTCTTGCTGAAGTAATCAACGTTTTGCCACTTACTTTACCCTAGAAAGGCATGTTCTGAAGTGTGGTGCCTGTGTAGTTCCTAAGAAAAAGAACATATAGTGACTTTAAATACTTTAGGATTTTATATCTGTTTTAGACTTGGTTGTCAGGTAGTGAAGCATGGAAGAAATAAGACATGCTTGAGGAAACAGGAGCTAGTAGATTGTATTAGTTTGTTTACAAATGAATTGGAAAATTAGTTCATAGGATCATGGAAAGCTGTTATTGCATATAATTCAGCATGTGAGGAAGCAGCCTCTCATCCTGCTTTTCACATGGACTTGGAATATCTTTCTAACCCTGAAATTTGAACACAGAGGCTGGTTGGACTGGACATTTGAGGAAACTCAGGCTCTTTCAGCTCTATGATTTGAATAAGAAAATATTCACCAAAATTTACAAATACGAGTATGAGGAAATTTAACTATTTACTTTCTTACTTTCTTACAGTTCTTACATGTCTTGAATAGTGAGTTTCAAACTGTCTTGGACTATTATGGACATTTAAAAGTGTAATGATGCTATGGTGTATAAGACTGCTGAGTGTGGAGTCTAGAAGAGGTGTATAGTTCCTATAAATACAGGTGCCATACAGTTTACATGGTGAACCAGCTGAGAATTAAGAGATGATTGGTAAAATAAGTTGCAACCAAACACTTTTTGTTATCCGTTCAGCGTTTGGGTTCTAGACTGGTTATTGGCATAAATACGGGTAATGTCGAGAAACCAGAGCAGATAGTTCTTCATGCTGCGTAGCGTCAGCAAATGAGTAAGATTTAAAAAAGCCAGCACGGTTCGTGTTACCCATTGCGAGTGCCTTGGCTGTGGGAGGGTCAGCGCACTGGAAGGTCCTTTCTGCCACCAGATGTCAGTGTGCACCTGGTTAAAATCGCTCTCTGCTTCCTCGGAATCCGTAGCCGATCGTGTCTCCAGGGTTGTTTTTCTCTTGTGCCGAGTAACTGCAGAGCTGACGTAGCCCTAGTGCAGGTACTAGCGCCTAGCTCAGGGGGTTGGTAGCATCAGAACTACAAGAAAGCTGTAAAGCCTTGTACTCAAAACCGGTATCAGATCTATGCACTCCTAATACAGCTACTGGCTCAGGAAAAAACCTGACAGTTTCCTCCTTCCTGTAGTTGAAGGCCAGCCTTATTCCTTATACATGGAGATGACTTAACTGGATCAGTGAATGTGGGGCAGAGTGTGCTGAGACTGTACCTCTGTAGTTTGCTTGTCTGATCCTTCTCCTTTGACTGTTAACAAGGAAGATTTAATAACAAGGAGCACAGACAGATCCAGTATTTGCTTAATGGTTTGTTAATACAGGTCTGTTTGAAAATAGCCAGTTCTCACAGAGCTTAAACTAGCTGTGACTAGAGGAAGACTCAGAAGGCAGAACTTCTTCATGTATTGCTTTCTATATAAACAGAAAGTAATGGCAGGCTTTTCTGGAAGAAGTGAGAATCTTCTTCCTCAAGGTATAAACTTACATAGACTTAAAAGGTATGAGATTAAGTGTATGGAGGAAAGGAGTGTTTTGGGGTTTTTCTTAAATAAGAAGTTAATTCACTGGAATGTGGGGTCAAAGTGGAAATTGTGCACTGTAGTACTTAAAAAGACAACCCAAAACAGTTTCTAAAACAGTTAGCTCTTGCATCTGCAGAACTGAATTGCAGTGGCTTTAAACTTCTGTACGAGTCAGCCTTGTCTTGTAACTGGTAACTTTGTGGAGGTTTAACTTTAGCAGTTTATTTTATCTTCTACAGCTGTTAATGTCCTTTCTCCCTAAATCTCTGGGGGAGGCAGGGGAAAGAGACTATTGGTCTGTGAAACGGAGAAGAAAATACTTTTTTTATACAAAAAGGAATCTTGTTTCATGTGCACTGTGTTGCATATGTTTTTACATTTAATTGTGTCTGACTTCAAAACAATAAGCTTTAAACATGGGCAGAAAATCCTCCTGATTTCTTGCCTTTAAAGGCTGCTTTTTTGAAACTGCAAAATACTAACTTGATCTAGCAGAATCACTCTGGAGACCAAGCTAAAAGCCAGATACAGGCATTTGCAAACTTCCATTAAAACCGGAGGAAATTGTATCTGCTTATATATGGGTTGCATTCAGCCTACTGTCTCTTGTTAGGCAATATCAGGAGATTAATTTGGGAACATAGATGCTCCTTTTTGGAGTATCGTGATCATTGTTGGAGATGGTGAGGCCTTAATCTCAGCTGCAGTTTTTGCTTGTTGAAATGGAACAAAAACCAATAAGAGAGTCTTTTACTACCCAGCGAGTATGGATAAGGTAATAGCAAAAGTGACTTGTGGCCTTAATTGAGCCTTAAGATTTCTCTTTACTTAAATACAGGTTTGTAAGCGAATGGACCTGGTTTGCCAGAGAATGCTAAATCAGGGATTTCTGAAAGTGGAAAGATACCACAACTTGTGTCAAAAGCAAGTTAAAGCTCAACTTCCAAGGTATGTACAAGTTAAAATTGTAATTCAGTTTAATTGTGTTAGATTCTTTTAAGCAGGTTATTGAAAAGAAATTTCTTGATGGCTAATTCCATTTATATATCTTGAAAATTTGAGTCATCTGGTTTTAATTCTTTTTTTTTCCAAAAGCACCTTGAACCTAAGATTTAATTATAGAATAATGGTGTGGAAAGTGTCTCTGACATTTCAAGTAGAGAAGAGTGTGTTCTGTATTACTCAGCTCTTCTGGCAAGTCAAGCAAGGACTCCTAGGAATGAATAAATGCCATTCCTTTTCACGACCAACTGCCTTCACTCATTTTTCAAAGACTGCTTTAAAGAAAAGCAGTGACAAGGATTAAACAGGGGGAAGGAAGAGGGGTTCGACATGTGAGCATTACTGGGAACTAGTTTCTAACTGAAGCAATGTATGTCTTCCTCTTTCCAGTGAATAAGTGCAGCTGCTGCTGTGTCCTATCAGATTTCCCAGTCAGAGTGAAGAAACTAAATGCTACTTACCATAGAGATCCTTTGTCAAAAGAGCTTATATCTCAACCTAAACTTTGTAGCAAGCACTACTAATATATTGCATTTATTGTGTCAATTGCATTGAAGTACTGACCATAGGAATAGGGGGGGATAAAAATATTCCCACTGATTCAGTGTCTACTGCTAGTTAGTACTGAAAGCTTGTTCTTAAATAGTCCTGAATTACATATAGAGTTTATGGATCACATAAGATGTAGTAATTATTTAGGGAACAAATTTTGTCTAAGAAGTGAAGTATGCTATTACTGGCTGGTTCTCAACCTGTATCTCTTACTTCCATGAAGGCAAATATTAGTGATTACAATTTCAAACCTCAGAGGGTTTTAAGGGTGAAATTAACTTGAGCAATGTTACAGTTGGATTTTTGTTGACTCCGTGTTAAATCAGTGTCACCTTGTGGTCTGTCTTCTAGACGAGAGTCAGAAAGAAGGAATCACTCATTAGCTCGCCACGCAGACATCCTCGCTGCTGTGGAAACAAGACTCTCTCTGTTGAATATGACTTTCATGAAGTATGTGGATTCCAATCTTTGTTGCTTCATACCTGGAAAGGTAAAATGTTGACTATATTATGTGAATGTGTCTCTGTGTTTAAAAAATAAGATTGTGTAACTTAATTTGGCACAGCTGAGGCAAATTGTTGTATTGTGTATGTATATATATGTAAAAACTGTGTTTCAGATACTTGCAAACAAACGTATAAGCCAATACTCTGTTTTACCAGGCAGTCTGAAATGAATGAACCAGACCATATTTAAATATTAATTATTTTAAATTTGATCTCTACTTGCACTTAGATTCTCTGTTAATTCTGACGCTTGACTTATGGCATATACATCCTCTACAACCTTTTAGGAAAATCACATGATCCAGACTATGAGGAGATGTCATAATTTAGACTATGTATGACACTAAGCACTCAATCAGGAAGATTGCACCTTTCTTAAGGGTTTGAGGACCCCAGATTAATTTAATATAGATATTTAGTCTCTGGAAACACTGTTCAGTGTTACAGTGGATGGTGTATTCTTGTATAGTAGGTGGAATTAGCTTCAAATGTAAAGTGTGTTAAATGTGAATATTACTGAACAATTCTAGTGTTCAGTACCCCAGCATTAAATATGCATCATCTGGTGTACACTACTCCAGCATTAAATATGAATAATGCAAGAGAGATGTACGTTGGAGATCCCACTGTTTATTAATAAGCTGTGAAGACAACAGTGCACGGGGCAATTGACAAAATCCTGATCAGAGGAAGACTGGTACAGCTCAGGGATGAAGTGAGATCAGTGAACATTAGCCTGGTGCTCTGTTAATTGATCTTTCCGTGTAAGGTCTGGGAATGTTGGTACTATTTTTTCATGAGCAGATAACTGAATTGCACTGGGATGAATGGAAAAGTTATCTGTTGGATTCGGGGTCAACATGCCAGCATTTATGCACTCAGTGTGGTAGGATCGGCTGTGGGCATGTAATGTATTTTTGTCTTGGAGAGGTAACTATTTCTGTACACCATTGGAGACTTGATATTTAATAAATTTTAAATTAAATAACTAACGTGTAATATATTCTTATTTGACTTTGCATTGTATTTATATATGTACCATGTATTTTTAGAAAATGAACATAACAAAGTCAAATGAACTTAAGTCCTTGATACCTACCTAGTAAATTAAATACTTAAAAGAAATGTTGCCATACTATTTTGAAGAGTAGATGGAAAGGCATTACTCAGTCCAGACCTGGGATGTGCAGCAGTTGGGCAAGTGAGCTTGCCAGCCATTTTCCTTACGGGCACTGACTAGTAAGGACCTTGATTGGATTTTGATACTACTGCTAAAAAGTTTGGGGTTTTTTTAATTATTTACTTAGTGTGTGAGTTTGCCAAAGCTGCTGCTCTCAGAGTTACCAGTTCACCAGAGATAATATTTTGGTCAATCAGATTCAAGGCTTAGTGTTCACTTACAGTCTGTGGTTTCCCTCGCACCTGCCTTGCTTCCCTCAAGAAATTTTGCCACAGAACTGCCGGGGATTGAATTTGTGTTAGAATATGCAAACCCTCATTTGAGGTTTGGCATTCTGTGGGTGTTCCCAGTGATAGCAGACTCCTGCTGCAGGTTTTATATTGAAGATGCCGTTGCTAACGATATATAATGTGGGTGAAATTAGGAAAGTCTTTTGTAAGTTTGCTACTTGGTGAGAAACTTTAGTCTTGTCTAGCTTCTGCAACTTTTTAGCTAAGCTTCCTTTATTAAAACACAGCTCCTTATGATCTGTGTTCTTCAGGAAACTCTTCAGCCATTTGTAATCCTGTGAGAAATACCTGTGTAGTTTTGGCTGAGAGACCAGTACTCCTATCTTGGCGTGCCTCAGACTATAATTCGTAGATTAGTGACACACCTTTCATCTCTCTGTATCTCTCCTAACCAAAGGGCTTGTTTGCCAAACCAGTTAGGAGAGTTATGTTTTCTGTCACTAGTGGATTTATGTTTTCTAAATTAATGTCTTTTGGACTTAATCTGAATTTGCACTATTTTGGGTGTATGCAAGTGGACTCAAGTAAATATTTACAGCTCTTCAGACTGACATAATGCTGATTTTTGCTACTTCAGTTATATGTTTCATAAGTAGCTGGGGTAGTGACTGCTCTGCATTGAAGTTTAGAGTATCTTGCTTCAGATTCTCTATAAGGAAATTATTATGCTCTGCTGACTATAGATTATGTAACTTAGAAGTCAAGTATGGCTATAGTAAAACAAAATTTTGCAAAATAAGCATTATTTCATGAGTTTGAAGAGAGCTGTTGTGATAGATCAAGTGAATAGCTTCTCTGATATATCACGAACAGCACTTCATTTCACAAAGCTGATCTAGAACTAAAGCACGCAGTGGTATACAACTGTTTACAGGTAAAAGCCCCTGAATATGCCAGAATTTTTAGAATGAACTGAAATAATCTTGCCTTTATCAGAAAATCCTAATTATTCTTAAATGTTTTAGGTAATAGATGAAATTTATCGAGTGCTAAGATATGTAAACTCTACAAGAGCTCCTCAGAGAGCTCATGAAGTTCTTCAAGAACTAAGGGACATTTCCTCCATGGCTATGGAATATTTTGATGAGAAGATTGTTCCAATACTGAAAAGAAAGATGCCTGGGTCAGATGTATCGGGACGTCTGATAGGAACTGCCCCAGGTATTAATTCCAACATATAGTTGTTTTATTTAGTTTTTCTGTAAAAATTCACAGCACTGTATGTTTTTAAAGCTACCTCCCTTAAATACGAGCTTTATTACATAAATATTGATGATACTTGTTTCTTGAGAATGCTGATTGAAATTCATTTGCTTTGAAATTTAAGGAGCCTTTGTACTACTGAAAGAACAGTCACTTGAATGTATGTCAGAATTATGCGTAGTGTGTATTCCTTAAACAAACGCTTTTGTGCCACCAATGAATGAGACTTTATCATTGCATTTGGTTGAAATTTGGCACATGAAATGACAACTCAATGCCTTTTATTTTTAAGACAATCAGCAAATGAATTTGCCTAAGCTGTTGTAGTACATAGAGAGCTAGAACATACCTCTATGTGCTTTTGGCACTATTGTATACCCTAACAAGCAAAATACTTACAGGTAATAGTGAAAAGACAATAATTAAAGAAAGAGTCTATAAGTAAGCAATTAAACTGGTCCTTCATGTACTCTTTTCAGACTTTCCAGAATTTTTGTGAACAAAGTCTAACTTTGGCTAGAACTAAATCTTCGGCCTGGATGGCCAAAGGCAAAAGGCTGGTAAAAATGTAGCATTTTCCCTTTCAGGACATCTTCACACTTCAGAAACTGTGAAATTAGCTCCCTAAAAGGATAACTTAATAAAAATTGAAGAAAAAAACTTTACATCTTAAAAAAAATGATAGGCCTAACTGCAGGAGATGCTTGCTGTTTCTTGTATATCCTGTCCAACCTTTTAGCCATGTGAATACCAGCTGTTAATTATAATTTCATTTTTTTTAATTATATATGGTTTAAATTTCTTTTATTATATATGTTAAATATATATGTTAATATATACTGAGCCTCGTGGTTGAGGAAGTATTGCCCAAAATCATAGTTGAGGTCGATTGGCTTTTCAAGGCCAAGGCTTTATGGTGCATAAAAATGCCTGTCTCGTGTTGAGGGAGGAGTGTAACATCTCCAGTGGCAACCCCTTATTGCCACGTAATGGTAGCTGTGCTGGCATCCTCACTGACAAAAAAGAGGAGGAAAAGGAGGATGACTGTTCTCGGCTGTTCCTGACTGTTCTGTCTGCATAGCGCTTAAAAGTTGCATTTTACTTGCACAGCATTGCTTGAAGAGTAAAATACCAGAAAAAGTGATAGATATCTTTTATGGCAGATGAAGTGAAAGAAATTATACAGTAGCTGTTAGTCTCCTTGATTTGCAGGAACTTTATTAGACTCAACAGTTCCAGGCTCAGATTCCAGTATGGCTTTAGTACTTAGGAAGAGTGATTCTAAAGAAGCATGGGAAGTAAATTCCTTTCTTCTAAAATGTAAGTTAAACTGAAATATCTTGCTAAGCCCCAAATCACAAAATTTTAGAACTTTAGTTGTCCGCAACTAAGACAGCAGATTTTTGCTGCTCTAATGAAAAAAATTTATTTACTGTAACTATTCTGTATTAAGTAGATGTGTTGTGGGATTTTGACATCTGTGACATTAAGTCTACCTGACAATATCCCTATGTAATTTTTGATACAGCAAAAGGAGGGGGACTTATATACAGGAAATGAATGATGAGCTGTTTCCAGGCTACTGAAAAGCTCTAAGTATTTTAAATTAAACTGTGCTCTTGAGATTGTCACACATTCTTCTTAGACACTTAAATGACTGTAAATCTGTTTACATGCTCATATAACTTGCAACCGATGTTCAGATTCATGTTTGGGGAGTAGGGTTCAGCAAAATGTGAAAACTGGGACACAGTTTTTACCATGAAGTTTTAGAGGACTAATCATACTTCTCTCTGAAGTTCCAGGGCCTTCTGCAGCACTGACAACAATGCAGTTGTTCTCCAAGCAGAGCCCTTCCAGGCAGGAAGTCACCAAACTCCAGCAGCAAGTAAAAGCGAACGGCACGGGCTTGACAGCGCTAAAGCGGGAGATCTCGGAGCTCCGCATCAAAGTGCAGGAGCAACAGAAACAGCTCCAGGATCAAGATCAGAAACTGCTTGAGCAAACCCAAATCATAGGTGAACAGAACGCCCGGTTGGCTGAGCTAGAGCGCAAGCTGCGAGAGGTGATGGAGAGCACAGTAGGAAATTCCTCAGGTTCTGGCTCAAATGAACAATCTCCTAGAAAACGGAGGAAGGCGGTGGATTCCACAGACTGTCCTAGGAAATCTAAGCGCCTTCGAAACAGAAAATAACTTGGGAGTAAATGACACCTTCAGGAGGATACACTGCTCTAGTAGCCCAAGCAGGTCTACTTGTTTGGATACTGTGACCAGCTTCATGGTGTCACTTAGCTGCTGGCTCTTCAAAACACCTCTTAGACTTGAACAGTTATTTTCTTTCATTGACTTTTCCTCTGCTTTCTGTATGGGTGGGCCTAATGCACAGGATCTTTAATATTTGCAATAGTTACATACTAACCAGACCTGCTCTGTTATGTTTTGAAGGGTTAACCTTTTGGTTTTTTTTCTGTGCAAACGTGTTTAAAGTAAAGTTATTTGTGTTTATGCATATGTTCACAAAAAATCTTAAATAAATTGTCTTAACTGACTAAAAAGTTAAGTGTAAAAACAGATGTCCTGTTCACTTGAAGGAAAGATCCACTTTTAAAATCTTGTTTTTGAGAACTTGACCTTTTTTGTTACAAGTGACCTTGTCTGGAATGTCTGAAAAGTAGTTAATACTTTTTGGGGTTCTCTGTAATGAGTAAAACTGACTTCTTAAGCTACAGTATTGGCTATATATTTTTGTAAACTTACAAGGAAGGGCCTTCTATCCAGTCTTCACATGCACACACCCTGGTTCTAGGTCTTGGGAGCCATATTCTACATTTGCATGGATAGATGCATGTACAGCTTAGTCAGCCTGCCAAAAGCACTTGCCTGAAATTGTTCCAGACTCTGCGAGAGAGCACAGAGACCTGTAAAGCAATTTCTTTGTTCCTCAGCCATAACTTAGCATCTGCTTTCAGCACAGCTGCTGTTTTACAGTGAGGTGGCGTTAGGAGGTGAGTGGCAGGAGAGTTTGAACCCTGCCTGTAAGGCAGGTATTGTTGGCCAAAGCTGGAGAGCTGAGGAGTGGCCTTCACTTGGTTCGTAGGCCAACATCGAACACGTGTCAGACAAATTGTCCCTACACTCACCAAGCCTGGGGGGCATCATTTGAGTGAAATGCTGTATTGTGGGAAAACTGAAACTATTTTGTGTGTCTGTGTTGGGGTTGAGGTGGAAATTTTTCTGTAACACTGATGACAATATTCTAAGCTTTCCTTATCCTAAAAGGTAAATAACTTCAGACAAAGCTTTAATTTCTTTTGCACTTCCGTTTTGAGCTTGTAACTGGAAAAGCATGTCTTGCACTGTTCAGTCTCTCTGGTCACTTTAACCACCTCAGAGTTGTGTACAGTGATTATTCCCCTCCCCATCTGTATATTTTTGGAACCTTATACAAATACCATTGTCCTTGGTTTTGTTTTAATGTACTAAACTATGTAGCTTTATCATTTGACTTATGTTTTCTTTTTTTAACCAGCTGCTGCTTTGGGTTTAGGTGGTTCTGAATTCAACTTGGGATGGCATTGGAGATGCAAATGCTGCATTTGTAGCTGTTCACAATCTAAATACTATGGGTTAAAGTGCAAGTTTCTCTTTCATTTTGTACAGCTGTCAGCATAACACAGTGGCTGTATTTAAAGCACCAAGCAAACAAATCTGAAATTGTCTGATCAAATGTTACATAATCACAGAAAATGGATGTTTTCCCTGAATTTTCAGCTGCAGTTTTTACTTCTAAAACATGCTGGCTCATACCAGGAGTAGTGTTGCAAATGCCTAATATTTCGCAGACATTTAGCATTCAAATAAACTTCTTGAATAGTTTGAGTCTTTTTTAAAAAAGGCATTTTTTCTTAAGCATCCAGGAGATGATAAAAGGTTATCTGAGGGAAGACTTAAAACCGTTAAAGGAGCATTTGCTGGTACTGGTTTTCTACAGCTCAGAATTTTTTTTACCCTTTAAGGTAGATACCTGCTCTTCAGATTAAAAATACTGGCATATACTTTAAAAAATAATTTTGAATCCAAGGTTCAGCATGCTAGTCATAATTACTGTGTGATACAAATTCATTTAATGGTTATTCGTGATGAAAAATTCCTGTAATGGGCTATTTACCAGCTGTTTGTGCTGAAATACTTCCAAACAAGTATAAACCTGTGAATTGCATTTACTGAAAAGGTTGAATATCTTTCACCTTAGTTTCTTTATTAACTTCTAGAATATGCAAACAATTTCCCCTCCCCCCCTTTCACAATCTACAAATAGTTTCAGGTTACTCAGGAGTAGCATTTATTTATGTGTTGGGGAATCTCTGGCTCTGCGTAAACTGAACTGGAAACAACAACAGCCTATTGTTACCTGAAATGTTCTCTGTGAATGTGCCAAGTGCCAACTTGGAACCTTCAGCTCAAGGAAGTGTCACGTGCTCCGAGTTTGCGTGTGCATCCTGATTATCCGCATGCTAAGGAGCGCAGTAAAATGGAGCAAGGCCCCTGAAACGTCAGGGATGTGTAACAGATGGTTACAAGGCAGCTCTGGAAATGCCATGGCAAAGGTACATCAGTGTTTTGTGTTTCACTTCCCAGGGAGGGAGGCATCATACAGCTCCCCCTCTGGAATACACACCGCTGGCACAGACGGAATGGAGAAAACAGAATGAAGTTACAGTGTGGAGAAAATAGCTGCAGCGTTTATTTCTGGCACCGTATTGTCCCTTATTAAATAGAAAGTATACATTGGAAACACGTGAACTAGTTGATAAATTGCCTGCAGTAAAAACTAAATCACTTTTGATTCTAAATATCTGCACCTTTACATGAGCTGGTGCATCGGCCTGGAG
This sequence comes from Oxyruncus cristatus, assembly GCA_013399855.1. Taxonomy (NCBI): domain Eukaryota; kingdom Metazoa; phylum Chordata; class Aves; order Passeriformes; family Cotingidae; genus Oxyruncus; species Oxyruncus cristatus. The sequence continues at coordinate 649,741 of VXAY01006844.1, read as the reverse complement.
AAGTACAATGTTTGTAGTGATTAGTGACTGTATAATCTGTTAAAGGGAGATGTAGTTTACAAAGTTACATGAAAAATTGGTTTATTTGCAGCCACTGTTCAGCTTTAGTACTTGCATCAAAGGCTGAAACTGAACAGCTCAGAGTTGACAGGGAAAGCAATTGTGTCTTTTATAGTTAGTTTCTTAAAATAACTTAAAACTACTGAGGCTGGTTTTCCTGCTTTTCTAAAAATAGCAGCTTGCCTTGAAAGCTTTTTTTTCATAGTAGGGTAGGGGATTTTTTTTTACAAATTTATGTATGTAGTGAACATGGTGAAAATGGGATGAGAAGATACAACAGTGGTGCTTTTTTGAGGGAAAAGCTGTTTGCAGCCAGGTCTTGCTTCCCAAATGGAACAGCTGGTATGTAAAAGGAGTATGTAAGTGCCTTCCAAACGAGGGCCAATGGATGTCATGGATGGAAGCACTGAAGGAAGAAAGACTACCTGCTTAATACGGTAAATTTTATGGAGTAAAGAACAGATAGAAACAAATGGAACTTCTTCAATTCCTGATATTTGCTCAGCATTGCCCATTGATCACTGAAGTTCACTGATGTTACAAGGATGCCTGTGAATAATTTCTTAATGTAAAAGGTAAGACAGAATTGAACAGAAACTTAGTTACTTTCACTGAGATCTAAGGGGGAGCGCTAAGATTGCCTAAAGAATTTTCAACATTAAGAGTTTCTTGGAAACAGGATGACATAGGATACAGCTGAATGTGTCTTAGGACAGGAGACAGCTACCTGGTTTCTTGGTGTTCCTGATGGTATTAAGAAGGTAACTGGCAAATTACAGTGACAGATTGTAATTTCACTCATAATTCAGTTTGGACTGTTTTACAGCAACATGTCTGCTGGGTGTCAACTGTTCCGATACTCTCCACTTGCATTCCTGTGCTGCTTTGCACCATACCTGGACATACCATACAAGCTGGCTTGTTCATGTGCTCTGTGCTCTTGTAGTTGTCCTTCCTGGATCTCACCTTCCTCATTGAACGGGGATGCACTGCTGACTTTGGTTTACATGTAACTGAATGTTCTAGGATTTTTGTTGTAGCTTTGTGCTGAAGGCACACTAGATACTCGATCTCTTTGGAAAGTGTCAGATAGAAAAACTTAGCTTGCTGAAGACCTAATAAATCTGGATTTGTTACACAGACTGCTTAAAGCAGAAAGATTCAGTGAGTAAATAGGAAAGACACTTTGCTCTCCAGTACACTTGGGCAATTAATTTTTCCAAAACTTTCCTATTTAATATTTTTCTTAGTCTTTTAAGCCTTGTTTAGCTGCGGTGGAATGTTTAGTTTATAAATCTGGGCTCTTCTATTTAATTGCCCTACTGAAATTTGTGACTGTTTACAAACTTACATGTGATTGCAGTGCTGTAAACCTGCCTCTGTGTGCTGAACTCTTGATACTCTGTCTTTTCCCCCAGTGCTCCTGTTGGCCGAGCCGCAACCCCTCTCATCAGCTGACACATTCCTGCTCTTGGCAGGATCCTTCCCAAGGGTGAGAAGGTCTTTAGCGCAGTGATGGATAGCAGTGCTAATATTTGAACTCCAAGAAGGGAGCACTTTCAGAAACGTTACTCACAGTGTTCGGAGTGCAGCTGAGTGGAACACTTGTGACCCTGGCAATCCTGCACTCGGCTGCCGCATGGGCAGCTCAAAGGCGCTTCCAGGTTTGTTGTGAAACGGTCACTGACCGAGAAGTAAACCTTGCAAGGTCACAGTGCCTGCGTGAAACGTCTGGTTTGCTTCCTATGCTGCACCAGTCCTCACGGAGTCGGCGGAATTCAGGTCATGTGGCTAAGGAGGGAAAAGCTGTGCACGAACTCATCTACTTGCTCCGTTTTTCCCTTCTAATTCCCATCCTCACATGCGCAGATTAAAAATGCATGCCAGCAAAACTGTTCACACAGGTGTTATGTTTTATGGAACCTGTGCTTTGTCCATTATTTAGATTGCAAACATTGCCAAGTAGGGGTTGTACTTCCCCTTCATGAGCCCAGTTGCACATGGGGCTTTTAGCAGCCAGTACGCATTAGCCTCTTTTACTAATTATTACAAACGAATTTTAAGTGATGCAACCTTGAGCTACTAATATTACATTAATAGATGAGGTATAATTTATTTTGTGATAACTTTCTCTGCTCTTTTTGTCACTATTACCCAGGGTATTTTGAGTGGATTTTTGATCTACTGATTTTGATTATTTTGGGTGGACAAGTAAAATCCCAAGCAAGTAGTCATTCAACTTCTATATTAAATAATCTTTGTAACTGAATGTCCCGAAGTCAACATTATATAAAAAATACATGCAGGGACGGATTAAATAAAGGTCAGTTCTTACAGAGGAGGTTGTCAGTGAAGTTCTTAGAACATCTTACCACAGAAAGAGACCTCAGGCGCAGGCGTTTTGAGTAGTAGTTAAATACCTTTAGGCGGGGGTCTTTATCTTTAATCACGGGGTTAAACCACGCCAGCAGTACAGATTTTGGACAGACGATGGCTGTTCCTTACACCACCGCTCCCTTCCCGGCGTTGCCGCTGTGAGGGGTCGCTCCCGCGGGCGGAGGGAGCGCCCCCCGCCCCTCAGGGCGCCAGCAGGGGGCGCCGCCCCGCCGGGAGCGCGCCTGACAGCGGGCGGCGGCCAATGGGCGGCAAGGGCGGGGCG